>OY757316.1:14759069-15359069 GCA_963583905.1 Stenurella melanura
TGCCGTCAACTTTCATTCCTTTAACGTTTTTCGTATCTCCTCAAATAAGGAAGCTATAACCTTTTGTGGTTTTCCTATTTTTCAGGTTTTTGTAATATATCTCATAAAGTAGGCTATGGATTTCAAACTTCTTTTTAGTGAAATATAGCTCACAAAAAATGGGATAACTGTTTCTAAAACTTTATTCTTCTACAATAGATATTAAGCGAGATATTTGGTGTGGCCCTCGTAAAATAGACAGTCTGTATATATTTTTTAAGGCGTATTACACTAAATTTTTACCAAAAATATAATAAACCTATTCACTCGAGAGGATTATTCTTGCTACAGTTCCTTCATCTTCTCATGTCCGTCACCTCCAATACATATTAAATAAATTATCACCTCAAACGATTGTCTCGAATAATGAATATATCTATTGTGAATTAGAAAGAAACAAGCTAATTAAGATAGTTTGTATATCTCACACGGTTGTTAGTAAGGCCACGTATGAAAGAAGACCATTTCACAATAATATCATCCTTGCAAACGCATTCTCACGTCCCTATTAGTTCTTTATTTCAATGGCCAGTACGTTTTTAAAGTGGTCACAAATTAGTGTATTTTTACAGTTTATACGTAAAATCAGGGTTAACGTAATTCTTTAGTTCGTATCTCTTTTTTCTGTCATGGGATATGATCAGGAATGGAAACGATGGTGGAGATGTGGCACCTTATATGTTTGGAAAGTTGTATCGCACGCAATTTGCAATAACATGCGTTACATGGGGTGCTGTCTCGTTACAGATTTTTTTAAATGAAATAAATTAAAATGTTTTTTGGTGACAATACTCCTTTTAACGTTACTATACGGGGTGATTCACAAAAACTCAACATTAATATTCAAAATCATTCTTAAATTATTTTAAAAATTAATAATATTTTGTCAAATTTTAACTTTGTTTAGAAAATGAAACACTGATTGATTGATTGATTGATTGATTCATTGATTAGCCAGTGTATGGTAGGCACTGCCACCACTTCAGGATATCCAATCCGGACATTTTTATACACCGCCGGATCGGATACATACGCCGCACCGCGTTACATAGCAAATATACATAAGGGAGTAGAGAAAAGAATAAGACACACTCATGGGACGTAACGTACTGAAGAGGTGTGGTTAAATTGTTTTTGAAATAGTTGAAAAACGAAACATTTAAATAGGACGGGCAAGGCTGATTCAGTAAGTACCTACCAAAGCCTACAATTATGCATCGTTAGTAGTGACTAATGGAAAACACACAACACACCTTACACAACAATACATTATTCTAACAATTTAATGTATAATCAGCAATTATTATTACTATTACAATATACTATATATCTACATAGTATTGCTACAATGATACAGTTTTAATTAAAACAGGTGCAGAATATTTCGATAGGAGACAGACGTGCTTCTGCAAGGTGTCTACAACCTACATCATAATTCTCTTGAAGACGTGTGATCACATGCTTAGAGAAATCTGGTTTAAGTGAACAAATACTACGTTCCTGTTCTATCGCCGCGACTCGGCAACACTAACACGGTGTTTATATTGATAAGAACAAAACATTCTGAAATTTTTCATTGCCTACTATGTATGTAGTTGTATGTATATCTTACAGTGCTAATTGTATATCTACATTTTACAAAAATTCGTCCATAATAAAAAAAACCGAGAGAGATAGATACAGGGAATGCTAACATCAGTCGATGCAGAATTCAACACTTTATTAAATCCTGTGAAAATATACAGGGGTTCCATCGGAGAAAATTGACTATTTGACGTTTGAGCTAAAACAATGTAAGGTTGTGAAAATAAAATACTCTGTAACATATTGTGAAAATTTAAGACCACTTTTAGTTAAATCATGGGGTACTTGTAGAGTTTGAAAATAAAATTTCTTAATCGGCTACATGACAGAAGATATCGATTTTTTTCGGAAGGGTGCAAACCGTAAAACATCTCCAACAATATTATTTATCTTTTTTTGAAACACAAATTCAAAAATGAAACAAAGTGTATTTATTGAAAAAAGTATAAAACGTAAGGGAAAACAAAATTGTAATAAGAGCTTAAATTCTTTCTTACTTTTTATGAACTAATGGAGTATTTTCATGGTATTGAGATAAATACATAAATCAAAAGACTGTAATGAACCATATTCTTTATAGGATTTTGCAAACAGTGGAAAGAAAAGCTATCTATGAGAACTAAAGGAAAAACTATATATAAAAATATTAATGAAATCTTTGCATTCTTTCGATAACCTGACTTCTGGTTATGCTAACAAGTAAAAATTCTTATCTGCCATTCTCATTTTAACACTAGCATCCAACCTAGTCCCCTACCACTAAGCAGGCTAAACTAGTATCCACATGATCCCCTACGATATGTAAATTCAGTTAAAAATGAGAACAAAGGCCTGAAATTAATTTATTTACGTACCTTGTCTTTAAAAATTTTTTCATTATAATAATTCATTTTCATAAAATCTCATTCAGTTTCTTGGAAATGTTTAGCCTTTGAAACGTTTTTCGTCCTTATTGTGGACTCATCAGAAAAGCCTAAAGCCACTCATAACGATGTTCCATGCAAAACTAAGACAATATCCATGAACAAGTTTAAAATAATTATAATTGACATTGACTGATAAAAAACAACAGATCTACACCTATCTATTATCTAACTAGTATTGGAGCCTATATACTCTATGCATGCTTAAAAGTGAATTATTTATTATTTGTTTGCTTATAGTAATGAACCATATTCTTTATAGGATTTTGCAAACAGTGGAAAGAAAAGCTATCTATGAGAACTAAAGGAAAAACTATATATAAAATATTAATGAAATCTTTGCATTCTTTCGATAACCTGACTTCTGGTTATGCTAACAAGTAAAAATTCTTATCTGCCATTCTCATTTTAACACTAGCATCCAACCTAGTCCCCTACGGCTAATTATAATTATTTTAAACTTGTTCATGGATATTGTCTTAGTTTTGCATGGAACATCGTTATGAGTGGCTTTAGGCTTTTCTGATGAGTCCACAATAAGGACGAACAACGTTTCAAAGGCTAAGCATTTCCAAGAAACTGAATGAGATTTTATGAAAATAAATTATTAGAATGAAAAAAATTTTAAAGACAAGGTACGTAAATAAATTAATTTCAGACCTTTGTTCTCATTTTTAACTGAATTTACATATCGTAGGGGATCATGTGGATACTAGTTTAGCCTGCTTAGCCGTAGGGGACTAGGTTGGATGCTAGTGTTAAAATGAGAATGGCAGATAAGAATTTTTACTTGTTAGCATAACCAGAAGTCAGGTTATCGAAAGAATGCAAAGATTTCATTAATATTTTTATATATAGTTTTTCCTTTAGTTCTCATAGATAGCTTTTCTTTCCACTGTTTGCAAAATCCTATAAAGAATATGGTTCATTACTATAAGCAAACAAATAATAAATAATTCACTTTTAAATCAAAAGACTGTGTAAAATAAGGATTTATTCTTATTAGAAGACCAAAAAAATAACATAAAAGTTGACTTAATGACAGTAGTATTTATTGCAGGGCCGGATTAACTTGAATGGGGGCCTGTATGCAAAGTTATGGTGGGGGCCTGTAGACAGAGGCAGAGTTATGGTGGAGGCCTACTTAAGGCCAGCGGTATCGGACGGAAATTCAAGGCAAATACAGGGTTTTTAATGAATTCAATCAATGATGCTTCTTTAAATATATACTAAAAATGTTCACAAATTACTGGCATTTTTAAAACGGGGGTGCCAGGGCCGTCGACAGAAAATCGGGGCCCTGGGGGTAGTAACATACAACTACCAGCAATCTTCAATATAAATTTCGGAGAGCGGGGGGTGGCAACTATTTATCTCAATAAATACTTCGAACAACGGAGAGGTGGTATTCATTAAAATTGAATATTTACTCGATCGAAATTTTGAAGAGCAGGGGTGATACTCCTTAGAATTACTGAATATTCACCTCAATCGCAATTTTTAAAGAGCGAGGGAGGGGATGATACTCCTTACAACTGAAGAGCGGGGGGGTAATATTCCTTAAAGTTAGTTCAATATTTATCTAGGTCGAAATTCTTTCTAAAGAGCGGGGAGGCAATTTCATAGTTATCTTACTCTGAACAATGACCCATTCGGAACTCATTGTTATTGTTATTTACACCACACTAATCCTTTAAAAATATACCTCTCTCATTTCGCCTGATGATAGGAAAACACCCCCGACCCCCCTCTTGGCAGGCCTGCGGGGTGCAAATAATCGAAATCTTTTATTATAACGCAACACATTTATATTTATCAATATTTTTGAAACAGTATTATGTTTATGATTTTCTGTAATCGCAGGATAACGTAGGTAGATTTTTTACATTTTGCATGAGATCTAGATATTATTTTCATTTCATAATTCTCAAAAAAAAAAAATTCAAGATAATGTGGTAGGGGCTCCGTTTTGGTGGGGTCCCCGAGGCAATGCCTCACTGCCTCGGGGTTAATCCGGCCCTGATTTATTGTATAAACTATCCCTCCACGCAAAAACCCCATTGCTGCAACTTAGTAAAGTACATTTTGAATATGGACTTCACCTACTTCTATACCTTTTATGCCTTTTCTAATTCTTTTCATAACAGATTTTCTTACATTGAAAAATACATTTTTCTGTCCTCTAATTAAAGTGGCTGCGTTTTGTATTTTGTCCCACAGTTCTTCTCTTGAATTGATAGTATTTGCATAGACTAAGGACTTCATATGTCCTCACACATAATAATCCAAAGGATTGTAATCTGGACTCCTTGGTGGCCAAGCAAACTCACTTCCTCGACCGATCCATCTGCGTGGGAAAGTCTCATCAAGATAATTCCTGACTTCAATGGAGAAATGGAGAAACGCATAAACTACATTCTATTCCGTATGTCTAGCATAAAAGCATGTGATATATCAGCAAGAGTATTTTGAAGGAAAAACAAATAAGACTGTCCATTTAAATTTGGAGGAAGGACAAATGGTCCTAATAACTAATCGCCGATAGTACCACACCAAACGTTAATCTTAAATTCGTGCCGAAAATGCCTTTCTCTAACGGCATGAGGATTTTCCACTTCCCAGTGATGGGTGTTTCTCCAGTTAAAAACGTATCGGCGAGTACGAGTTGCTTCGTTGGTAAATAAAATGTTCTTAACAGAATTTCGATCCCTGTTATGTTTATTTAGAACAAACTGACAAAATTGTAGCCTTTGTGGAAGATCCCTTCGAAGTAAGTTTTGTACAGGAGTGAAGTGATAGGGGTAGAAGCGTTCTTTGCGTAAGACTCTTAGAACAGATTGTTTACTCACCCCTGTTACCGCTGACGACTTGAGCTGACTTAAGAATCTTCATCTACACGAACTAAAATTTCTAGTTCTTGATCTGGAGTAATTCGTTTCGGTCGTCCTATATCATTTTTATGGCGAAATGAAGCCGTTTCATTCATTCATTCATTAAATTCGAAGTTGTCTTTCAAAAATGTATTCAAATGTTTAACGGCAATTTCCTCGAAAACGGTTGGAGTTATCAAGTTCTACCAAGTGTATCTTTTACACGCGAAAATGACGCCCTCATCAAAAGTACCACAACGTTTCGTCCAAAAAATATGAAAAAAAATCGTCATCAGATACAGATCCTGCGGCGTCCTCTATGATGTAACGTGATGTAATACATACATTATTGTTTCTTAAAATAAAAAAGTTCCTCTAGCAAATTTGGCGAAGATCAGTCATTGAGTCATTGCAAAAAACGAAAAAATAATTTGAATTTTGACACCCTGCATCTTTTTTACAGCAACATTTTACTAAAGCATATTCGGTTATATCTTCATATTTTGGCCCAAAGAAGCTACCCCTGCACTATGGCCTATTATTAATGATCCACCCTGTATAAATTTTAAATTTTCTAAATTTCTAAACTCGACATATCCCAAGAAACATCTAATACACGCTTTTATTTCGTGAATAGCCCTGTATAATATAAAGAAGATATACATTAAAATAAAATAATTATTTGTTACAACAACGAATACAACATTCAAGAGATAGAATGATATATAGGGTGTAATTAGTTTCATGTCATTAAAAAAAAATTGGTGGTAGGGAACGACAAGACAAACAAAAAAACCTTATATAACATGATGTCTAAAGCTCACAGTTTTGGAGAAAAAAAATAAACAAAAATTTCGCAAAATTTTCTATAAAATTTTTTGAGAACTGCTGGAATATTGAGGTAGGTTTAAATCTAGATCTGATCTGAAGAAAACTATACTCTAACTCTACCTTGTGCAATATTTTAGTTACTGTCGGTGTTTCGTTATGTACACACGTCCAACCCGCCGTTCGTTGTTTTTGTTATTTTTGAATTTCGCGTCATTGTGTATTTATAGTTAAGATTTATTTTATTGACTTACCGTTCAAGTTGTCAAATTCTTGATTACGTACAGACACAACTTACTTGTTCGTTCTTTTTGTATTCCTTTTTGGATTTTGGACCAAGTTTTTCTTTTACTTTTCTTTATTGACAACGTTAGTTTATAGTTTAGTGTTCAGTGTCGAACGGAGTGCGTATGTCCTTAATTCGACGTACCGAACTGTGTATTGATGCAGATGCAGAGATTTTGAATCATTTAGGTAGGTAGTAAGCTTTTAACCCAGGACACTCCTTTATGTTATAAATGTTAATAAACCACATTTAAATTTTCTAAATTATAAACAATCCAATACTTTGTTCCAAATTAAAAAACACACATGTAAAGAAATGCTCTGTTTAAACCTCTAAGGCCATTATTTGCTTGCAATTGTGCACGAAGAGAGAACGAATTATTTACCTCTTTATAATTGCCTCAGTTCGGTTGAGGCGGTCCATCAAAGGTGGTCGATGATCCAAGGCCTTTGCTTTGACACCGCAGACCACCGCATGTGCCGGCGAGCACTATTTTATGACAATTTAAAAGTTGTATAATTGGGAACTACAAGTCCATTGACCAAGAAAAGCAGTGGTTCTCAATTGTTGTCTACCATAATATTAAAAATGTTGACCTAGATCAGTTTTTCTCAAAGTGCCCCTAGATGGAAAAGTCATAGGTTTTTTGTTTGTTTAGTCGGTCCCCATTACCAGTTTTTTTAATGACATGAAACTGATTACACCCTGTATAATCAATCCTTGTAAGCAGTTATTGAAAAAATTGAGAGATTGGCGATTCATATTTTATAGTTAGTTTTAAAAAAAAATTCATAAGTTACTTTTCTGCTGTTAGTGCTGTTTGCCAAATCATGTAAAGATTGTGTTTTATAATTATAACAACATTCATATTTTGTCACGCACAATATGATTTCTTAATCTTGACCAACATTATCTTAGTATTTGTACAGACCCCACGTAAACAATTTAAACAAAAATAAGATAAAACTCGCAAGTTCAAAAGTTCGCGTCTTTTATTATTTTAGTATTGCATTCGTGTTACGCAAACGCTGATTGCCAGCAACAACGTGGTGCGGCGATGTTGCCAAATGGTTTGAAAATCCTGAAATAAAAGTAAACAATTCTTTCTAAGCCATTATATTAGTTGTTAATACTGAGGAAATTAGAATATTACTGTTGACTGGGGAAAAGTTATGTCAAGCTCTTTTATCTGCAACAAATTTAAAACCTACCCATGTACCTAGCCTCGCCAGCTGTAAATTGGGAACGCAAACATATTCATAAGTATAAAAAATTCATTTGACTATATACAGGGTGTAATCAGTTTCATGTTGTTTAGGCCGTGAATATTATTTGTATCCTGTGTATAGACATTTTACTAGAAACACTCTGTAGAGTAATTATAATACCGTTTTTGTCATAAAAACTGTACCATTTTTTTGGTACTATTCAGCCAGTGGATAAAAGACAATCAATCAGATCGATACCAAAAATTGTGAGCCCGAGTTTTAACGCATAAATTAGTCAGTTGTCAAATAGTGTAATAATAATTATTATCAATAACCGTGTGTTGTCTCGTTCCCGCCCATCCTATTACCCTCTTGTCCTTTGTAAACCACGCGAGTGCAACACATGAGACGAGGCCAAGACCATCCAGAAAAGTGGTAAGTAATTTGTATAAATTCTAAACCACAACCATACAGTCTGCTAATCTCATTTCGTTAAATATATCACATTTGTTGTTCCTCGCGACCCGGATTGGACTTAGTTTTTATACCAATTGCTTTTTTAATGCATTTATTTGATAGCTGATTTTCGTTTTTGTGTCAGTTTTCACTCGGAGAATTGACAATTTGCCTAGTACCGTATTTATGCGTTGAAATAATAGAAATTTTGCCTAGAATCGAATCCAAATATTTATTCCTTAAGTAATTTGTTAAAATTGTGTTATAACTTTACATTTATTTCGTTATAGTTAAGAAAATTGAAACCTAATATTCAATTTTTTGTCTTATAAAAAACTGCCTGATAATTTTATAGCACAAGAAAGTGTACCAGATTAGAGATAAATTTTGTTTTATATATAAATTTAACATCCTGCTCCTATTCTTGATAAATATACCTCAAATTACATTTTTTGGAAAAAAATTTACTATTTTGATTGCGTTTTGTTGCATAAAATAATCAAAGCTATACATACTAATTCATGGACTTGTTTGCTAGTAAAACAGTATACCTATTTTTTTGTGTTCTTAATAAATTAGTTTTCAAATAAATTGCTACGCCATCTTTACAGATAAACATACCTATTCCTTTTTTTGTACATTGTAGAAGATTACTTAAACAACTATTGTTTATTAAAATTAACCCTTATTTCTTTACCGGTTTAATTTATTTATTTACACAGGTATTTCATTATTGTCGAAAAATCTAAATTATTTCAAGATGCCAAAATCAGCTGCCGAATTAAAATTAGAGAGATTAACAGCAAAACGTGAAACTTTGTTTAGACGAGTTCAGCGTTGTTTTGATGTTGGACAATCTTTAAAAGATGATAGCCAAAATATTACCAAATTAGAAGATTTTAATATCCGTTATATGACTTTATCCAGAACAATGCTAGATTACCGAGAAATTGTTCAACAAATTGTTGAAGTTAAACAAGAACTTAAGCCCGACGAACCCCCTAATTATGGAATTCTTGATGCTTTCGAGGATTTATGTGATAATGTTGAATATTTCGCTAAGCAATTTATTAACCCAATTTCTCCCCTCAATCTAAATAATAGTGATAATTCTAGTACACCAAAATTAAAAATGCCTAATATTCAATTAGTGAAATTTAATGGTGAAGATTTAACGTTATGGCCCCTATTTTGTGAAAATTTTAAACACTTAGTTCATAACAAACCTAATTATTCGGATGCCGAAAAATTACATTTTTTGTTGGGTAGTTTAGAGGGTAAAGCTCTCAAAACATGCAATATTATTGAAGCAATTCCAGATAATTATGAGATTATTTGGAAACTTTTGCAGGACACATACCATGATAAGAAATTTTTGATGAATTTATATTTGAACCGATTGCTCAATTTTCGTACTTTAAACAATAATAACCCTGGCAATTTACAAACTTTTCTGGAAAAATTTGATACAAATGTTATGGCCCTAAAAAGATTACAGTTAAAAAGTTTAGATGATCACATTTTAACCCACATTGCTATGTTAAAGTTACCCCAAGAAATTGTCAATAATTTCGAGTTAGTACGTTCTAGTGAAGAGTTGCCTAATTATGATGAGTTGATTAAATTTATACGTCAACAAAGTAAAGTAATGGTTAAACCTGATAAAATGCGTTCAAACCAATATAATCTAAGTTGTAGTAATACTTTAAAAAATCCCAATTCCAAAGCCTTTCTAACCAATGATGGGTATCGTAAATGCTTAGCTTGTCATAAAGATGTACATTTATTAAAAGATTGCAAATTTTTTAAAGATAGTCCTCATGAGCAAAAGTTTAAATTAGTCAAAGAAAATAATTTGTGTATCAATTGTTTTTCGAATAAACATAAAGTTTCTTTGTGCCCTTCCAAATTTAGTTGTATTAAATGCAAAGCTAAACATCATACTCTATTACATAAAAATGATCAAATCAATCGTAATATTGACATAAAACCAACTATTAGCAGTAATACAAACCACAATAATCTGGATTATAGTACCCCATCCACCAGTCAAAATGACGTCACTCATACCTTGTGTACCAAAATAAACAATAATAAGGTTCCGAAACCTCAAGTTGTATTATTGAGTACTGCTATAGTTAAAGTTTTAGATAAGTGGAATACTAAACAGAATCTTAGATTTTTAATTGACAGCGGTTCTATGTCTAATATTTTAACATACGATTGTTGTAAAAAATTGGGTTTACCCTATCAAAAAATATCCTCGAATATTGTAGGAATTGGTGATACAATAAAACCACTTAAAGGGCGAACTAATCTTGTAATTCAGTCCAATTTTGATCCGAATATTAATTATTCAATTGAAGTCTTAATAGTCGACAAAGTTACCAATTCCTTGCCAGAAGTACCCGTAAATACAAATTTGTTAAATCATTTGAATTGCTTGCCGTTGGCCGATCCTACTTTCCATAGTCCAGGAGCTATTGATGGAATTTTGGGAGCTTCGTTGTTCACACAAATTTTAGGTTCACATAAAGTAACAGGAGGTATTGGTACACCTGCTGCCATTCAAACTACACTTGGATACATAATTATAGGTCCTGCCTCACCTCTTCGAGTGCCTTTTTCCGAACAAACATATTGTTCCTTTTTAAATTTAGAATCCCTAGTTGAAAAAATGTGGGAACTAGAAGACTTTACCCCACCTGTTCCCACATCTGAAGATTCCATTTGCGAAAAATTCTTTGTTGAAAATGTTAGTCGAGATCCCGTTGGAAAATATACGGTGGCTCTCCCCTTTAAGGATGATCCGTCTCATTTAGGAGATTCACTTGCCTTGTCTCAGACTCGATTGCTTTCTTTAGAAAAGCGATTAGAAAAAAATTTGATCCTCCGAAATACCTATTGTTCTATTATCCAAGATTATCTTGATCAAGGTCACATGTCTTTAGTACCTAAGTCAGAAATTAATGCCCCCTCGTCTTACTATATTCCTCACCATTGTATTTTCAAACAAAGCATTTCCACACCCTGCAGAATAGTGTTCGATGCTAGCCTGAAAACCGATTCTGGTTTTTCCTTAAATGACATTTTGTACACAGGACCGAAGCTACAGAATAATGTAGCTACAATATTGTTAAACTTTCGATTATTTCCTATAGCTATGGTTTCTGACATCAAGCAAATGTATCGTCAGATTAATATTGTCGAAGAACATCGGCAATACCAAAGAATTTTGTGGAGATTTAATACCAATGATCCTATTTCGATTTACCAATTAAATACAGTCACCTTTGGTGTAAAATCGTCACCATATTTAAGTTTACGTACCATAAAACAGTTAGCAGAAGATGAGTCTTCGCGATATCCCCAGGCCGTGCCATATGTTCATCGAGATTTATATATGGACGACTTAATTAGTAGTTTACCAGATGTAAAAAATGGTGTTACCATTCATACACAGTTAGTCAAATTATTTGAAAATGGTGGATTTCAAATGGTAAAATGGATGTCAAATTCTAGTGAATTATTATCCCAGATTCCTGATTTCTTACAATTAAATCAACCTATGGCCTTTGACAAAGAAAGCTTAAAGGTTTTGGGTTTAGAATGGAATCCGTCGTCTGACAATTTTAGCTTTAAAATTTCCATCTCGATATTGCCTTGCACCAAAAGAAATATGTTGTCTTTAGTAGCACGCATCTTTGATCCTTTAGGTTTCTTAGCACCGATTACTCTTTTTGTAAAATTGTTGATTAAAAAATTATGGGAATTAAAATTCGACTGGGATAAAGAAGCCCCTAATGATATGGTTCATTTGTGGATGACATTTCAAGAAGAACTTAAACTATTGAATAGTTTAAAAATTCCCCGACATTTATTAGTTTTCCAAAATTCCTCCATAGATATCATTGGATTTGCTGATGCTAGCCCAAATGCATATGCTGCTGTAATTTATATTCGATCCACTGATATTACAGGTCAAGTTAGTGTAAATTTCCTATGTGCACAGTCCAAGGTTGCTCCAATGTCCAAGGTCACACTACCTCGTCTTGAACTTTGTGCAGCGGTACAATTATCCAAGCTTATATCGCATGTTATAGACACTTATTCCCCTCGAAAAAATATTGACCAAATATTTGCTCTGTCTGACTCGATGATCACACTGAATTGGATCCATTCTTCTCCAAATAGGTGGAAAAATTTTATTTCCAATAGAGTCGCCAAAATTCAAAATTGTTTACCTTGTTCCCACTGGTATTTTGTAGCCGGTAAACAGAATGCTTCTGACTGTGCTTCAAGAGGACTTTCACCTGCTTCCTTGATAAATCATCCCTGTTGGTTTCCTGGTCCCGAATGGTTGTTTTTAAATTCCTCCCAATGGCCTATTAAGTCATTTCGTGATAATGAATTCGCTATTACAGAAGAAGAAAGTTTAGTTTACCTCGTAGTTAAACCAATAATTTCCCCATTATATATTTTGATAGAATATTTCTCCTCCTGGACTAAACTTCTTCATTCTACCGTATATGTCTTGAGATTTCTTAAACTTTTACCTCGTAATAATATAATAAGTAAATTTGATATTGACCAAGCTGAATATGCATTAGTTCGAGCTGTGCAACAGCGTCATTTTCCTGAAGAATACAAGCTTCTCTCAGAAAATAAACCTTTAAAGTCCCATGTCTTACGTAAATTAAATCCGTTTATCAAAGATCATATAATTAGAGTAGGTGGGAGACTTTCGAATTCTAATGTTGCTTTTGATCATAAACATCCGATTCTTTTACCCAAATCGGACCCTTTCGTTAATTTGTTGATTGATTATAACCATAAAAAATATTGTCATACTGGTGCCCATTTGCTGCAATCATTCTTACAACAAAATTATTGGATTTTAGCTGCTCGTGGTGTTATTCGACAGCGTATTTGGAAATGCAATTACTGTTTTAAATTAAATCCTAAACCAAATTACCCTATAATGTCAGATTTACCTTCTGAACGAGTAAATCAAGCAAAGGCATTTTTATCGACAGGAGTAGATTTTACAGGAGCTTTTTATATAACTTTAGGCCGAAAACGTGGTGTTAAAAGCCAAAAGGCATATGTTTGCCTTTTTATTTGTCTTGCTACCAAGGCAGTTCACTTAGAACTTGCAAGTAGTTTGTCCATCGATTCATTTCTTTCTGCTTTCAAAAGATTTATATCTCGTCGCGGCAATTGTACCACTTTGTTTTCTGATCAAGGAACTAATTTTGTAGGGGGAAAAGCCCGACTTGACGAAATTTATCAATTAATTCAATCTCAACAATATAAAGATGCCCTGTCTCGAGAACTTATTAATTGTAAAATCGATTGGAAATTTAACCCTCCTTCGGCCCCCCATTTTGGCGGAATTTGGGAGGCAAACATAAAAAGCGTTAAATCTCACCTCTCTAGAGTTATTGGAAACCAAATTTTAAGTTATTAAGAATTTAGCACGGTACTTACCCAAATCGAGGCATTACTTAATTCCAGACCTCTGTGTCCTTTGAGTTCTGATCCAAAGGATCCAGTAGCTTTAACTCCGTCACATTTTTTATATGGAACCCCGCTAAATTCGATTCCTGCAGAGGATGTATTAACAGAATCTCCCAATCGTTTAAATCGATACAAATTATTAGATTCAATTGTGCAGCATTATTGGAAACGTTGGCATACTGAATATCTTTCCACTCTCCAAGCCAGACAAAAATGGAATACCTCGACTTTTCCTGCTCAAATAGGTATGATAGTGGTAATTATACAGAATAACGTTCCACCACTACAGTGGCCACTAGCAATCATTGAAAAATTATATCCTGGTAAAGATGGTGTATCTAGAGTAGCAGTGGTAAGAACGAAAAATAGTTCTTATACTAGACCAGTGGTTAAATTATGCCCACTTCCAAACCAATAATAATGGTTGTATTATTCTTGTAAAATATGGTAGTTAGTTTTTTTTTTCCTTTTTATTTTTAACTCTATTTAGAACATTTATTATTTTATTTTTCCGCTTAATTATGTGAAAATTTCGTAATAATTAAGTCTCGAATTCGTATATGAATTTTGTATAGTTTTGTAGTTTTCAGTATCCATATACTATTTTTTTTTCTTTTTTCGCATTGAATTTGCATTCAATCTCGCGGGGGCAGGATGTTTAGGCCGTGAATATTATTTGTATCCTGTGTATAGACATTTTACTAGAAACACTCTGTAGAGTAATTATAATACCGTTTTTGTCATAAAAACTGTACCATTTTTTTGGTACTATTCAGCCAGTGGATAAAAGACAATCAATCAGATCGATACCAAAAATTGTGAGCCCGAGTTTTAACGCATAAATTAGTCAGTTGTCAAATAGTGTAATAATAATTATTATCAATAACCGTGTGTTGTCTCGTTCCCGCCCATCCTATTACCCTCTTGTCCTTTGTAAACCACGCGAGTGCAACACATGAGACGAGGCCAAGACCATCCAGAAAAGTGGTAAGTAATTTGTATAAATTCTAAACCACAACCATACAGTCTGCTAATCTCATTTCGTTAAATATATCACACATGTCATTAAAAAAAACTGGTAATGGGGACCGACTAGACAAACAAAAAACCTTTATGACTTTTCCCTCTAGGGGCACTTTGAAAAACACTGATCTAGGTTAACATATTTAATATTATGGTAGACAACTATTGAGAACCACTGCTTTTCTTGGTCGATGGACTTGTACTTCCCAATTATACAATTTTTAAATTGTCATAAAAAAGGCTCTCCGGCACACGCGGTGTCAAAGGATCATCGACCGCCTTTGATGTACCGCCTCAACTGAACTGAGGCAAGTATAAAGAGGTAAATAATTCGTTCTCTCTTTGTGCACAATTGCAAGCAAATAATGGCCATAGAGGTTTAAACAGAGCATTTCTTTACATGTGTGTTTTTTAATTTGGAACAAAATATTGGTATGTTTATAATTTAGAAAATTTAAATGTGGTTTATTAACATTTTTAACATAAATGAGTGTCCTGGGTTAAAAGCTTACTACCTACCTAAATGATTCAAAATCTCTGCATCTGTATCAACACACAGTTCGGTACGTCGAATTAAGTACATACGCACTTCGTTCAACACTAAACACTAAACTATCAACTAACGTTGTCAATAAAGAAAAATAGAATAAAAACTTGGTACAAAAGCCAAAAAGGAATACAAAAAGAACGAACAAGTAAGTTGTGTCTGTACGTAATAAAGAATTTGACAACTTGAACGGTAAGTCAATAAAATAAATCTTAACTATAAATACACTACATACACAATTCAAAAATAACAAAAACAACGAACGGCGGGTTGGACGTGTGTACATAACGAAACACCGACAGTAACTAAAATATTGCACAAGGGAGAGTTAGAGTATAGTTTTCTTCAGATCAGATCTAGATCTAAACCTACCTCAATATTCCAGCAGTTCTCAAAAATTTTTATTGAAAATTTGCGAAATTTTTGTTTATTATTTTTTTTCTCCAAAACTATGAGCTTTAGACCCCATGTTATATAAGGTTTTTTTGTTTGTCTTGTCGTTCCCTACCACCAGTTTTCTTTAATGACATGAAACTAATTACACCCTGTATAATGATGTTCCATAATCTTCTTCTGACTCAAATCATCTTGACACACGTTTTATAATTCATGAAATGTTTTAGTTGGCCTCCCTTTGCCGATTAGCATTTCCTACAGTCTTACGCCGTCTATCAAGGTTGCCTGTTTGGCGCATAGTACTCACCAAAGCAGTGCCGGTTTTAGCAATATCGTCCTGGGCGAGATTTTTACGGCATCCCCTCTCTGCTCTCCAGTTCACATAAATGTGAAAAGAAGAAAAGAGAAATAATAAAGAAAGAATTAAATAATCATTCATCTTTTGAAATTACAATTTTTTTAATAAAATTTTACTTTCCTGGCCTTCCTATCAGCAAAGTTTCTTATTAAGTCACCGAAGTCCATGTTTTTCGCAATTTCATATTCGATCGATGAAGTTGCTAAGTTAATTAATGTCGATACCAGAAAGGTTGTTATCAGCGTAAGCTTTAGGCAGACTCCTCTCTCTGTCAGCTACTGACGCTATTGCTACAGGTATAGTTATTAATATTCCCAATACAATAGAATCCATTACGTTACTTCTGTGAATAACATCATCTTGGTCGCATAAAAAGGATTTCAAGGTTATGGGTTCATCACACAACAAACAACCATCTGTATTTGATTTTGACCCAACAGTTAGCTTTAATGGGTCCGTTCAGTATTTTTTTTTATTTTAGGAATCGAAAGTAGAACAATTTTTAAGCCAATTTTCAAATTTTGATGTTTTTATTCGAACGTTTAAGTCTTTAAATAAATTACCAAAGTTGGATCGCGCGAAAACGGGGCGGAGCTTCGCGTGACGTCACTTTGCATATGCTGATAGGGTGACAGTCAAGATTTAATAAGCGTGTGGCGCGTGTTATTGTGTATGTGTATGGAAACGGTGTTTGATTGTTAAATTATATTATATTTCTTCAAACGTCAGATTAACTCATGTCAGGATATTAAAGTTTGACGGATTATAATGGACTATTGACTACTATAACAAACTCAAACACTTTCACTCTAGTGTTCATGCAAAATGACGTCGCGGGTCGGCGAAGCGCTTTCTACTGAAACCCAATCTTTAACATTAAATATCTAAGGATTGGATATGCGTAAGAAGCTAATTTTGTAGCTTATCAAAATGATTGAATACTATTGAATATCATAAAATAATTACGAAAAAAGAATTATCGGTAACAAGCCCATCATTGAAGATATTCACAGAGGCAGAGTTCTGCTTTTTCTGGAATCTTTTTATTATACAAAAAAGACCAAGATTCTGAACAATCATTTAACCGTACAAATCTTTCATAGACTGCTATCAAGGTAGTGTCCAAAAATTCAACTTCAAATTTCTTTTCTGGAGTTCGTACAGGCTCATCGTTGGTAATTTCACCAACCTGGCGTTTAAACGTCACATTCTTTTTGTGACCTTAAAGACAGGTTCAATTTGAAGTTCTTCAGCCAAATCCTTTGGTGTATGAGTTACCCATCACTAACATTAAACCAATATTTTGCAATTCAGCAGCCCAGCCGCCGCAGAGAGGGACGCCCTCGGCGCCCCTTCACCTCAGGCACCCTAGGCGCGCCCTACCCTAACGCCGCGACTGCATCAAAGCTCCATTAGTTCATCGGTGGGATCAGCTTACCGTTTTGGTGGTCGTTCCGTTCGCCTGTTTTGCTGCCTAGTGCAGATCCTCATATTGGAAGCATCAAACTAGCGTTATAGACAGACGTTTTAAAAACATTTTCACTACAAAAACGAGATATGATGCTTAGGTAATGAAAACACCGTCACAATAATAGAGTCAGAATGGCACACTTTGTAGTTTTCGAGAAATAAAATATAATGCGAGAGCAGCCGTGTACATACCAAGTATTGATATCGCACAGCATTATAAAATGCCAAACTTTAATATCTTGAAAATAAATTAAGAAATGTTTTTCTGACATTTGACGAAACAGTGATTCTTTTAGTTGAAAAATAAATTATTATCATGAATTTGTAAAAAATTGTAATACATAGTTTTTACACATCGATTATTACTTACTTGGTTAATGCTGGATCCGTACCTGCATGCCTAGCTTGTCCAATCGATGTAATGCGGAAAATAAATAAATAGAATGGTCCATTATTATTAAGGGGAGGAAGATGATTTGGCATGTTTGAATAGTTTGATTTCTGTCAAATCAAGTTAAGTAACAATGGTGGCAAAAATGATGAATTCGCTTAGTGAAGATAAACTGTTATATTATTATTTATTGCTATAATGGTAGATAAAGTATAGTTAGTAGGTATTCAACTTGCGATAAAGGTAATAACGCACTTGATGATTTACAGCACTCACTTACGGCTCACGCTGCAATCTTCATCTGCGTGACTTATTATACCTACATTACCACTCGTTAAATCATACACTATTATTAAATTTACAGAATTTATAAAATTTAATTCCTATGTATTTAAAAAAAGTATTTTGTATTTTAATTATTTGGAAGTATCCCGCATTTTGCTACCTGGGGATCTGCTCACCTTAGCTTTAGGCATGACGGGATAAACAAATATACTAAATTTTAAGAAGGAAAGGAGAGGCTATATACCTACCTTCTAAACTAAACAAGTTAAACAAAGTGTTGTGCACAAAATTTAACTGTATTTTCTATTTAATCGTGTGGTGGCAATGCCAGTAGCTGGGGGTGTGCATTGGATTTCCAAATATTATTTTTAATTCAAGTGTTTTCACGTTATCAGTAACTCTAATAAAATAAATATTATTCTTGTCTGCTAGCACTGGCAACGTGGCAACATTGCATTTTACTACAGTATTCGAACGTGTATCGTATCAGCTGTTTGCTGTGTTTCATCACGACATAGGACATTAGAAAATTGTAGGTTAAGTGAAGTGTATCAGTTGTGTGTTTGTTTATATAATTAACATAGCAAATCATGGCTTCACATGGGGATGACATCGACTACAGCAGCCCTTATGCCGGCTATAGATCACCCCTGAGCACACGATATGCTAGCAAGGAAATGCAGTATAATTTTAGTGACCAAAAGAAGTTTTCCACTTGGAGAAAGTTATGGATAAATTTGGCCAAAGCTGAAAAAGTGAGTTAAAAACGTTATTTATCTTATGCATTCAAGGAAACGGTACCTAATTTAGTGTCTAAGTACCTACTTAGTCGTTAATAATAATTTAAAATATTTGCTAGCATTGGCTTTCGCAATGTACCTAAGTACCTAGGTATACAAAATTGTGTAGGGTGATACCGTGATATTCTTCTACTGTGGAAAGTAGGAATTCAAATACAATGAGAAGGAAAAATAATGTTAAGTACCTAAGTACCTACTTACAGAGTGGTCAAAATATTCCACTAAATTTACATTTCAAGAATGTCAAAATAATGCAAAGCTATATAATAATAATAATAATAATAATAATAATTTATTGACCAACGGTAGATAGGTACATCTTGTATATGTGGTAAGTCAGAAGAAAGTACAAAATATAAATATAAATATGAATAGAAAGAGTAAAGAACAATTATAATACATGAGTAGCAAACAACACAAATATGTCAAATAGATAAAATAAAATATAATATAAAACATAAATATAAATAACAAAGAACAAATAATTATAATACATGGGTAACTAACAAACAAATATGTCAAATGCATAGTATAAAATATAATATAAATAGCATCATCTTCCATCAATAAAATCAGTTATACTGTAATAGCCTTTATTTGCTAGATATTCCTTAAGTTTTATTTTAAATTTAAAGTTTTGTGAAATATCTCGAATTTCTTTAGGAAGAGCATTGTATAGTGTTATGCAGTTATAGAGGGGTGACCGTTTGAAAGTGCTTGTGTGGTGAATCGGTATACTCAGAAAATCACCATGTCTTGTTTTGTAATTATGGTAATTTAATCTTTTTGTAAAGTGGCTTAAGTTATTTTTTGTAAAAGTTACACATTTTAAGATGTATATCGATGGTGTAGTGAGGATACGTTGTTCTTTAAATATTTCTCTGCAACTTTCGTTTACTTTTAGATCAAAGATTAACCTGACGATTTTATTTTGGCAAATAAACACTCGTTCACATTCCGGAGCTCTGCCCCAAGCGAGAATATTAAAAGATATATGACTGTAGGCCATAGAATAATAAATATTAATTAAGCCCGCCTTATCGAGAATTGATTTTAGCTGTAATATTGCAAAATATGCTTTACTTAGTTGATTACACACATGGTCGATATGTCTATACCAGGATAGTTTTGAATCAAGTAAAGAACCGAGTAATTTAGCAGAGTCCGATAGCACAATATTTTCACTAACCATGAAATTTTCTGGCAAAGGTTTTTGGAGGTAGAAGTTTAAACAAACAGTCTTTTTTTTCAATCAGAATAAGTTTGTTTCTTTGGCACCATGCACTTAAAGAATTAGTTATGTCATTGATCATATTATGTAGTTCCTCAGGAGTATCGGCAGACACGGTAATTGTTGTGTCATCTGCAAACATTGTAACATGACCATGCTCTATGTAGTTGGGTAAGTCGTTTACATACAACATAAACAATAGCGGGCCTAACACTGAACCCTGAGGAACCCCAAGTGTCACATTAAAAACGTCGGATTTTTTTCCCTTCAAACTTACCCTTAAGGTTCTATTTTCCATATATGAAATTAGCCATGAAAGAATGTTGCCTCTGATGCCGAGACTATTTAATTTCTCATTTAATATGTCTTTGTTGACTGAATCAAAAGCTTTGGACAGGTCGAACATCAGTGAGACAACATACTTTCCCTTGTCCAAACTTTGATAAACATAATCCAGAAGATGACAAGAAGCAGTTTCGACCGATTTGTTTGATCTAAATCCATGTTGTGAGACTGTTAGTATTTTATTATTTTCTGCATAATTGGATATTCTGTTGTATACTGCTCTTTCGGGTATTTTAGACAGAATACTTAAAAGGGAGATTTGTCTATAATTTTCAAGATCGGTAGGGTCACCTTTTTTGAATAAGGGAATAACAGTTGCTAATTTTAGGATGTCTGGAAAAATTCCAGCATCTATTGATTTATTTGTCAGATAAACAAATGGTGTGAGTATATTATTTTCAATATTCTTTATTATTTTTGTCGTTAATCCATCATAGCCAGATGAATTTTTATTTTTTAGCTGAATAATAATATTGTGTACCTCATTTAACGTAACAGCATCAAAATACATTGAATTTACAAAGTTACAATTTAAAGTGCACGGCAAAGAGAGATTTGATCCAAAGTGATTAGCAATGTTTTTAGGCACAACATTGGAGAAGTGATGGCCAAGTGCCGTAGCAACTTCAGCAGTATTACTAATGATATAGTCATTAACTTTAAGAATAATTGTATCTTTTGAGTCTTTTTTATTTCTATCTAGTATTTTATTAACTATTTTCCAGGTTTCCCTGTTTTTATTTGAAGAATTATTAATTTGATTTTGATTTTTGAATGGTACCTACCGTTTTCGAGATATTTACACTTTTATCACAAAAATCATACCTACGTAGAAATACAACATTTTCTACATATTGTTAAATTTTAATTTTACTTTAACTATGTACACTTCTTAATCAGGTTATTTTAATTTAGGTACCTAATATAAATGATTAACTGCCACAAAAATAAACACGTATTTTTGAGAGAATTTTGGAGTATTCATTTATGTAGCTATACAGATAGTTCAAAGTTATGCTGGCATACCCTGTGAAATACAAAATATATACTTACCTATAACCTTATTAAGTTATTTACCTATAAGCCAAAAAATCGATGCAGGTATCTATATTGTTACTTTAATTTAAATTTTTCGGCATTACCAAAATATTGAGTTTTTGTATTTAACCAACGAAAAATGTTTTTAGGTAATTCTAATCGTCACTTTAGTGGTACCTACGTATAGAATTTCAATACTTACCTATCAAGGTGAGATTATATTTCTTAAGCGAGTATTATGAGTTTTGCAATTTTGGTTTTCTCAATTTGTAGTTTCACTCCAAATAAAAACAATAAAGATATTTTATATACAAGGTCTTTTCGAAATAGATATAAATAACATTTCTAACTCGTCAGAATCGATATACCTAGTGTTTTTTAAAAAAAGGTACATGAAATCATAAAACCATGGATTGTTCGTTTTCTGTTCATCCTATGGTCAAAGTAGTTCTAAGAAAAGGAAGCTGATACAATTCTGCATAATACCAAAGACTAATTATTTAAGATCCCTTCCAAAAAATGCCTACCTTTACTATTTTTCGACCAAAAAATTGAAGTACACTACTCGTTTTTTATGTAAGAAATAATCCTCCTAACCCCAACAATTCGCGAGCTTAGTCCTTTAAAAAAGTAGACCATTTTCGGCCATTTTTCAAGCCTGATCATAGAATTGCTGTTTTTCGAAAACAACTTACCACCCAGAGTAAAAATGAGTTAAATGATAGTGACAGAGGATCACATTTTACATAAAACTAAATATACCGGTTGTCAACGAGGGTACTGCCGCTTCTCGATCGTTTTCAGAAATAATAATTTGAAAATTAGTAACTAGTACAACTTGTGAAACAAAAAGCCATATTGGGTACTTTTTGGATGAAAAGTTTCACTTCGAATCTAACCCAAAGGTATCAATTTTTTATTTTTACGTATCACCTGTATACCTATATTTCTGCATATTTGAATTTTGCATAAATTTTTTTATAACAATGTATAACAAGTACCCATTTGTTTTTAAACTTGAGTCATAATTACGTATGGAGAGCTCAGTTGGCTACTGCAATAGTATGTTTGCGAATAATTTAGTTAGTAGGCCTTGAATGCGATCATTTATCGTTTTTATTATATTTTAAATAAAATTTAATTTCCTGCAAAATCACCACTTTAAATTGAAATATTATTTTTCGAAAAAACAACAACAAATGGATCTAATTTAACTTTCTAAAATGGAGAGAAGTATTATATTAACACCCAAAGTATTAGCCTCCTATTTAATGGATAATGTTTTTAGTGTTAATTTAATGTAAATGGTGACAGACTTTAACTGTAAAATTGGTACGTGATTTTACGGAGATTGTAAAGATCTATTTTATTATTTTAAAATTAGAGCGAAATCAATTCGGTGGCATAGAAAGCGTTCGTTGATTTAAACATTTTCATTTAAAAGAATGCTACTACGCTACTAATTTATAAAAACAGCATTTGAGTCGCTGAGTTCCTAGATGCTCTCTAGCAAACCTCGTCCCAGAAGGTCTCATAGATGTTCAGTGGAATTCAGACCAGGATTGTTGTAGCTGTTCCACAATTTCGACATTTTGTTAGGTCCGTAAACGATCCAGCTGCAAAATTAAATTAGGTCTTCTCTGAGGAGTAGCGATATAACTGCAATCTAGACAAATTATTTTCAAAACCTACGCAATTTGATGATAATGGACATAACAATGGAGCGAAATAAGGATGCGTCATTGTTAAATCTATTTATATTTTTATTTATTTAATAAAGAAAGTAGATAATATTCTTTAAAGCATTGTCATTTTTCTGCAGATAATGTTTAACCTACGTAATCACTTAATTTGAATGTCGTCGTACTGTGTGCAGACAATGAAAAGACCCCACGATTATTGCATTGTTGGTTGCCTATACATCAGTTGAACTGTTTTCGGCGTTTATAGAGAAGCAACCAAGACATTTTTTAAATATAAAAAATATGCTGAGAGAGAATGGTTGACAATTAATAGCTAACAATAATAATTGTTTTAAATATTATTCATTTTCTGCAAAGATTTTTCTAGGGCTGCAAAAACTCGTTAATAAAAGATTTTCTCTAATGCTCGATAAATTATCCAAGACTTATCTTAGTGGCAAAGAACAATTTGTGCAATATTGTGGTTATCAATTTGTTGAAATAGCCTATACTTCCAGAGTTCCACAGGGCTCTAATCTGGATTCTTTATAGTCCAGTCCGTAAAGTAAAAAATACACCAGAAGCTCGCAAAAAATGTTATCCGAGATTTTCCTTCCGTAACTGTTAGTGCGAGGATTAAGCATCACAAAACCACAAATATCAGTTCTGGGGGTGCCGCGCAACCCCCCAAAGAAACACACCCTTTCGGTGAAAAAAAAGCCTTATTTTACTGATAACTCGTTAACCGTTGAAGATATAAAAAAATTGCTCGTCATAAAAAAGGAAGCTTGACTAATTGCCTAAAAAAAGTCCTCCTCCTGTAATTTTCTTGTATATGCCATGGTTTTCGAGAATATCGATATTGACAAAAATTGCAAAATTTGTATTTTTAATGCGCGCGAATTTTCGTTTATTTGAAATTTTTTGCGCGCGGCCTATAGAAAATATTGAATTGCTCGAAAACCAAACAAGCTAGAAGAAAATTCAGAATGGGTTTTAAAGGGGATATGGAATACTCTCCTGTGTTGCCATTTTTGAGGGCTCTTGATGTTTATTAGTGTATAAAAATAACAATATAATATAGTTATCTCTTGATTTTTTGTGCATCTAACTATTCACAGGCCCATAAAAAATAACTAATTATAATATAAGTTATAAATACATTATCTTTTAGTTGAAGGTAGTACTTCAATGCAGAAGAAGTTAGGAATAAAAATATTCACATTTACAAATTTAGCAGCTTGTTAAAGTTGGCCAAAAGAAAAATCCAAAAAAGACTGTATGTTCAATTTTTTGATGATATTTTTTTAATACAGGGTCAATTGACTTCATTTTTGTTGCAGAGTTCAGAAAGGCATTTATAAAAAACAGTACCTTTTATTTTTTGGCGGAAATGTTTCGCTTCATTTTTTTTCCAATAATTGGCCAATATTATTGGCCAATTTAATTTAATTAATTGAAAAATTTGTTATCATACACAATATGCCATAGAATTAGATGGAAATGGCTACTCGGTGGTCTTTGGAGTCGCTGACCACGAATCTGAAGTCCAATTTGGGAGATTCAAAATGGCGGACCGGAAATCGGGTCATTTTTCAGATGAAGTGAGAATGGATATATTGACCTAAAAAATCTGTACTTGGGGGTTGGCCCGATTTTCGGTCCGTCATTTTGAATTTTGAATTCTATGGCATATTGTGTATAGTAAGAAATTTTTCAATTAATTCAATTAAATTGGAAATTAATATTGGCCAATTATTGGACAAAAAATGAAACTAAACATTTCCGCCAAAAAATAAAAGATACTGTTTTTTCTAAATGCCTTTTTGAACTCTTTGCAACAAAAATGAAGTCAATTACCTTTTTTTTTTAGAAGTAAAATGCCAAAATGACGCGACTATTAGAAACGATAGTTAGTTATATGATATATAAACTCAAAAATAATTTTTTGAGATAAATTTTCAAGATGTTTGGGTCTTTTTTTTTAATTTTTAGAAAACAGTAAAAAATTGACCAAAATTTGGCTAACTTCAACATGCTGGTAAATTTGTAAATGTGAATATTTTTATTCCTAACCTTTTCTGCATTAAAGTACTTGAACTAAAAGTGCAAAAAATCAAGAGGTAAACTATATCCTATTGTTATTTTTATATACTAATAGATATCAGTAGCCATCAAAAATGGAAACACAAAAGAGTATTTTATATCCCCTTTAAAACCCATTTTGATTTCTCTTCCTAGCATGTTTGGTTTTCGAGCAATTCAATTTTTTCTATAGGCCGCGCGCAAAAAATTTCAAATAAACGAAAATTCGCGCGCATTAAAAATACAAATTTTTCAATTTTTTTTCAATACGGATTTTGTCGAAAACCATGGCATATACAAGAAAATTACAAGACGACTTCTTTTTAGGCAATTAGTCAAGCTTTCTTTTTTATAATGATCAGTTTTTTATATCTTCAACGGTTAACGAGTTATCAGTTAAATAAGGCTTTTTTCACCTAAGGGGTGGTTTGTTGGGGGGGTTGCACGGTACCCCCAGAACTGATTCTTGTGGTTTTGTGATGTATAATCCCTCCACTAATAGTTAGTGGAGGAAAATCTCAGATAACATTTTTTGTTATGGAAATCTTTATAATTATTGGACTATTATTATTTAACATATTTATAAATGCTGGGTCAGCTTTTAATGTGTACTACTTAGATACTTTAGATGTCATGAAAATCTACTGTATCTTTAATAATGCTGTTGATTGTGATAACTTACAAGAAAATCTCCTTAGGATGTCACTGGTGTACAGAAAACAAATTGCTTTTGTAGGTATGTTAAAAACTGTTACATTATGTCCCGCACCAATAAATTACATGGAATAAATCTCCGATCAAAGAAGTCTAGATAAATAATAGCTATCTTTTCAGTACATGTCTTGTTTGCTCCTAATACAGTCACATTATATATCCATAAAAAGGATAATCATAACATACCATAATCAGCAGTGGAGGGTATGGGTAGAAGGGTAAACATTTTCATTAAAATAAATTATTACTATTCCTACATTACCTGCTCTTCATACAACGTGATGTGGACATACAAAATTACAGTAAGGTAATGCTTGATATATCCCATCATAGAACTTAACACTAGTCACATAACAGCCCCATCTTTTTAGTACATCCATTGTTTGCTGCTTTTGTAATTTTTGTATTATCTGCTTTTTATACAAGGCAATTTGATATGGGCCTGCAATATTACAGTAAGGTAATTAGCCTAAACTCTAAAATATAACTATGGTCACGAATTCATAAAATTACACATTTACAAAAATGCATTGCTTTGTGAAAGTTTACATATAATAAGAGGGTACAATTTACCTACCCTGTAACTCACTGAGGTACGAAGTCAGTGAAATATTTACGATCACCAACGTGTACAGAAAGTTAAATACAAATATAAAACCTTCTATTGTGTTTAAGTATCTTTATTTATATATACGAAATTAATGCAAGAAAGTTAGTGATTTTCAAAAAACGCAACTTTTGTTAAAATGTTCCTTACGCTGTTTACTTCCTCTGTTGGTGATGTTATTAATATTTTTTTCCCAAAATGGAACACCATTTTTCTCTCATACTAGCAATGAGAAATGAGATTTTTTTTCTGTTTGAATTTTATTATTGTCTATCAGGTAGCTATAAAACTCTTAAAAGATATTCCTTAAAACTATTTTTCTTTCACAACGCCCTAAGAACTATGTAAAATCTTGTTACTTAAGCCAAAAGTGGAAAACCTTAAAAAGTGTTTTAAAATCTATTAGCTGGAATAGGAAAGCCTTAGACTACTCTTTAAGCCAACTATAAAACTACACAGAAACCTGTTACAGAACTGTTATAAGGCGTAGAAGTTTCATTGCAGGGCTAATTTCACCCATTTGCAGACTTTTAAGAGGAGGAGGGTCTCTAAGACCGGTTTTCGGCACCCTTCAATTTTTGACGAAAACAAGTGAATTCGCTTCTTTTAGGATTTGTGAATAAAAATAAGTCATTTCCAGGTGAAACGAAAAATTTTATCCCCCCACTCCTTTTTCCAGAAAGACAAGTACAGGATACTAATGTGCCTAAATCGGTTTAAAATATGTCTTAAAATGTTAGAGACAAGAGCTGCTCTTATAAGAAAAAGTTCTTTGCTTGATACTAGAACACGATAGTAAAAATAGCTAATATAGTACGTCTGTGCCATTATTCCTGATTGAAGCGGAGAGTATGGTTACTAACTTTCATGTTTACTTGCCTCAAATGTTTATTTGTCCATCATATACAGACTGTCTATTTTACGAGGGCCACACCAAATATCTCGCTTAATATCTATTGTAGAAGAATAAAGTTTTAGAAACAGTTATCCCATTTTTTGTGAGCTATATTTCAGTAAAAAGAAATTTGAAATCCATAGCCTACTTTATGAGATATATTACAAAAACCTGAAAAATAGGAAAACCACAAACGGTTATAGCTTCCTTATTTGAGGAGATACGAAAAAAGTTAAAGGCAATAAGAATAATAACGTGTAACAAAAAAATCGAAAAATGCAGTTGGCTTTGACATACGCTATTGTGCAAAAATGAAAAATACATATCTCAAAGTAGGCCATGACGCCATTAATTCCGTTATTTTTTTTTCATTCCAACGATATAAAACATGTCACAGAAATTTTAACCGATAGTGTCAATATTTAATATTTTACGAATACCACAATTCATATAATTGAATCGTAACAATTAGCTGTGCCATAATTAGTGAAAAAGAATGTATACAGTTATTAATAAATTTGACAGATTGTCACTGTTGTATGTTGTATGTTGCGTTGTCGAGTTCTAAGACAAATTTTATATCAGTAATTATGGTGTACACCAATAATAACAAATTCGATATGATTAGCATTTATTGTCAGTGCAATTTTGACGCTGAGATGGCAGTCACGGTTTACGGAGATAGATTTCCAGATGCTCCGCAGCCAAATCGAACTATGTTTAGGAAGTTAGTTCAAAATCTAAAAACGCACGGTTCATTTTCAAAAAAAGTAGTAAGGCGAGCGCATGTTGCGGATAATGTAAGAAAAGTGAATAGAGTAATGAATTATGTTAACCAAAATGAGGAAACCTCTTTGAGACAAATTCAGAGAAACTGTCGCATAAAAAAAGACAGTGCAAGAAAAATATTGAAAAAAAACGGATTTCGATGCTACAAAATGAGGAAAGTTCAACATTTAAATGAGGGAGATAAGCCAAGGAGAGTAAGATTTTGTAGATGGTTATTAAATAAGAAAAGGAATGACGCGCTGATATGTAGCAAAATTCTTTGGTCGGACGAATCAAATTTTTCTAATAATGGATTTTTCAATAGAAATATGCATTATAAGTGGACACGAGAAAATACACATTGGTGCAGAGAGACTGCGTTCCAAGAAAGATTTTCTACGAATGTTTGGTTGGGTCTTTTAGGGACTAAAGTAATTGGACCTTATTTTTATGATGGCAAATTAACCGCTCGTAGATACCTTAATTTCCTGCAAAACGAATTTCAAGATTTTCTTTATGAATTAACAGTGGCAGAAAGATTAAATTATTCATATTTTCAACAAGATGGGGCTCCACCTCACACTGCTGTAATATGTACAAATTATTTAAATCGTTATGCCAGATAGCTGGATAGGCACCTATGGACCCATTCTATGGCCAGCTCGATCACCAGATATTACTCCCTTGGATTTTTTCGTCTGGGGTTACATTAAAGACAAGGTATTTCAAACTGCCCCTGAAAATATTGAGGACATCAAAACCAGAATTCAAAACGCATGTGAGGCAATTACTCCTGAAATGCTCCAAAATGTAATGCGTGACGTGTCTCGTAGAGCACGTTTATGTGTCAGAATGCATGGTGCACAATTTGAGCATTTGTAGTTAGAAAAATAAATACACACAATTTCTTTTCAATATAGTAGTAGGTAGTACTGTTACATAGTTTTTCGTTTTTTTCTTTGGATATTCGTTTTGTACTTGTATTTTTATTTGAGATATTTATTGGTTTGTATTAAATTGTAATAAATAATTACGGAATTATAATTATTATAAAGTGAATTTTTACTATTATGGCACAGCTGATTGTTACGATTCAATTATATGAATCGTAAAATATTAAATATTGACACTATCGGTTAAAATTTCTGTGACATGTTTTATATCGTTGGAATGAGAAAAAAATAACGGAATTAATGGCGTCATGGCCTACATTGAGATATGTATTTTTCATTTTTGCGCAATAGCGTATGTCAAAGCCAACTGAATTTTTCGATTTTTTTGTTACACGTTATTATTCTTATTGTCTTTGCCGTCAACTTTCATTCCTTTAACTTTTTTCGTATCTCCTCAAATAAGGAAACTATAACCGTTTGTGGTTTTCCTATTTTTCAGGTTTTTGTAATATATCTCATAAAGTAGGCTATGGATTTCAAATTTCTTTTTACTGAAATATAGCTCACAAAAAATGGGATAACTGTTTCTAAAATTTATTCTTCTACAATAGATATTAAGCGAGATATTTGGTGTGGCCCTCCTAAAATAGACAGTGATCTGTATTAGTTAAGGCATATTACATAAATATACACATTGAATGGATTTTTCTTAAATAAAGTACAGAGTGAAGATTTAGAGCAAAGGTGTAGCGGTGGGCTGTATCAATATACAGGGTGTTTCATGAGGAACCGTACAATTCCCCTTTTTGCCAAATTCGCAATCGCTTGTAAAAAAATCAACAAAGGTGCGACAAAAAATCTAATTACATGTTTATTTTAGTGATATATATACTTTTATAATTGGCTGAATGTTAAAAAAATATTACATGGTGATCATTTTTAGAGAAATTAAATTAAAAATGTCCGGCACTGCAATTAAAAAAAAATTATAATAGCCATCTATCAACTGTGATCTAGTAAGGACGTTCTGTCCAATATAAATTTAAACAAGAATCAGTTAATCACCCCGTATCTTAGAAATTAATATCGACAGGAGAACTTCAATGGCCGTCCCTGAATACCCAAGTGGTCCTCTACCGCCCCTGGAAGTACGTATAGTTCCTTATGAAACACCCTGTATATGGTACAGTATTCTATAATATTTCATTTACCAGATAAACATTATATTAACTTGACATATTCCTTTAAATATTATACTTACGTTATTTATGGAAACAAGAGGCAGTAAAATGAAAGAGGGAAGGGGGCACTTTTTTATTTTTTACATCAGTAAAGTTTATAAGTCTATTTGATCATATTTCCATACATTTATGCCTAATAATGACTACCTAATCGCGAAAATAACATAAGGCGGGAAATAAGGTGAAAAAAGGGGTGGGTGGCGAGGTAAAAACTTTTCGTGTCACCTGGAAATAACCTATTTTGTTCAAAAAATCTAGTTCACTTATTTTTGTCAAACATTGAAGGGGCCGAAAACCGGCCTTACAGTTCGGGAGCCCATCGACAAAAGTGGCCTGGGGCACCGCGGTTGCCGCGGCTTGGTGGAGATGTAGGCATCTGTAGCTAGCCCCTCTCCCTATGTGCTGTGCTTCCTTCTCCCAGAACAAAATCAAGGAGTGAAATTCCAATTTTTTAAGTATTTTCTTGCGGGAGAATTAGGCATTTTGGAAAAAAAGTCCAAGAGACTAGAGTTACTTATATTTAACCGAGGAACATGCCTAAATTTTTTGAAATTTTTCTGAAGAAAAAAAAATCTAGGAAAATTCTTGGCTGAGATTATTTTTGTCTAAAAAATTCTGAAAACCGGCAGGCCTTGGACAAGAATAAGCAACTTTTGGCTCTTGAAGTTATTCTCTATAACGCATGGCTCTCGGAGTTTTTCTCTATAACGCACCCTTCACCCTGAACTAATTAATAAAGTAATTGTTAATTATAAATTAAACACTGCTTTAGATGAATCACTTTACATATGTTTCGGCTTATTAGGCCTTTATCAAAAGTATTACATAGTGAATACTAAAGTTTCCGACGTGCTTATTCTAATTTATACCTAAAAGTATTTATGTCTTAATCTATTTATGACATAATCTATTTAAGACTTAATTTAACATCCTTAATTATGGGAATTCTTGGAGTGGATCTAAACTGATTATATCAACCAATGAATAGTTCTTATCAATTTGTTTATTATAGGGGTATTCAAGAAATTGTTGGTCATTCGTGGTACAAGGGTTGTGCTTGAATGATTTTTGTATTTCTAGTTGTTCTAGCAGATCTAAACGTTTACCTTTTCTTTCTGAATGAAGTAAATTTAAGTTATCAGTATCTATGAAATGGTTGTTTTCAATACAGTGTGTTGACATTCCTGTATTTTTATTATTATTTAAGATAGATTTTTTTATGTTCTTTTACCCTGTTCACAACGCTTCTACCACTCTGACCGCATTGCAATCTTTACAATTAATTTTATATACACCAGATTTATCCATTTTACTTAGTTTTTCTTTGTTATTAACCAAAATATTTCCTATATTTGTTTTGTTCACACTTGTTGTAGAGATACCTAAATTATTTAATTAAGTCTTAAACAGATTAGGTCATAAATAATTTTAGGTATAAATTAGAATAAGCACGTCGGAAACTTTTGTATTCACTATGTAATACTCTTGATAAAGGCCTAATAAGCTGAAACATATGTAGAGTATTTATAATATATTGATTGATTCATCTAAAAGCAGTGTTCAATGTATAATTAACAGTTATTGTCAAGATGTTTCACAAGGTACTTACCACAAGTTCAGTTCAATGTATTAATTAATAAAGTTCTGAATTATTTTTTAAATTCTTTTCCGAGAAAACAATGCTTATTTTTGCCCAGAGAATGTGCCTGAATTTCTTCATAATATTTGGTAGCATTTAAGCGACCCTTTGTTTTTTGCCTCGCTTTCTCGGAGAGATCAAGGTCACGTGACCTGTCGTTGGGGGGGGGGAGCTTAGCTATAGATTCCTACAACATCTCCACTTTTGTTGATGGGCTCCCGTATTATTAGGGACGCACCACCGTGAAATCGTCGATTAAGTCACAGTATACGTAAATACATTACAAGCCTTTTTTGGTATAGAATGGGCAGCATTTTTTACCAAATGAACTAAATATATATGCTTAATTAATCTCAAAAGAAATAGCCTTCTTTATACTAAAGTAAACGTCTACGGCATACAACACTGAATTGAAATAACTGAACACTGAGGTAGTCAACAGTAAGTTCCTCTGAAAAGCCAGTTCCTTGTCTTGCTCTTCGTCAATATTCTTGGCAAATCCTTCGTATAAGGTAACCGTAGCCGAGGCGAAGTATAGAATCATCCCCAAAATGTTGAATATTCGCACTAGCACGTCCGGCATTGCACATCCCAGCATGCAACTGAGGATTATAACACTCGTAATTATTATGAAGCTGCTGAACACTGTGTTAGGGAACATCATAGAGTACATGGAGTCTTTTAGAAATTTTAAGCCTTCGGAATATACGCCAACACATACGAAGCCCGTCAGCTGAAAAACAAAATAGTCAACTTAGAATGCTTTAGAAAAGGGCGAAATTCGTCAGACATCTTGGAGCCCAAGCGATCATTTTACAAATTTTCCACAAATAGGAATAATCTGGTAGAGTTATACCTTGAAGATTTATCTTAATATGTACAGTATCAAAACATGAAATGGAATTTAATCGATTCAAATACTGGAGTGCTGCAGGGTTCAGGATTGGGGTCAATACTGTTTTTTGCTTACATCTATGATACCTGTACTTAATTTGGCTATTTTCGCTGGCCGTATAACATTAACTTGTAATAATCATGACATTGAGTAATTCTTGTCTAGTGCTAATGATAAAGAATCGATAATGTATGATTGGTTAATTTTAAATAACAAAAACATAATACCAATCATACTACGAAAAGCATTTTGTACCATTAATGGCATTATGGTTGCACATCTTTTTACAGTTCTTGCAGATTAGATCCGTTAGTCTGAAAATTGTACTGTATAGAATAACAAAATAGTCCATATACTCTGCCTATAAAAATGAGAGGAATTTACACTTTACAAAATTTTATAGTTAATTTGAAAATTTCACAAACATTTTTACTTTCTTTAAGATTTAGAAAGGATACTTTCTTACGCGGAACTTGAAACATTAAAATTTCTTAAGTTGAAATAAAACGAATCAATTTGAATTTAACTACTTTAATAGTTTACAGAAAAAGACACAAGTCCATATAACAGATAGTAAAATGCAATTGAGGCCCAAGTCCCGTTTCGCGTGACCACTCACATTTACAAAAAACTGCGAAGAGTATCCTATAGAATGTGCAGCAGTTATATGAAAAGTACAATAACTTAGTAAGAGTATAATATTTACTCTAGTTTCGACTTAATTTGCGTGGTTACGACTGCGGCGCATCGTTGAGACCATTGATCTCCACGTCGCCGTCGCACTGTTATGTCCCGTGCTCTCTAATCGACGCGACGCTATTTATGCTTAATCCACCGTCTACTTACGCATCAATTAAAAACCTACACAAAAACAGCCGTACGAGTTTAAAAAACGTCTCAAACACTTACCAGTTGTATCACTTTCAAAATAAATTCTTTGCACCATAAATCTGCCAACTGAAGCATCTCCGGCACTTGGACCCCGTGGCTCGCGTTAGGAATGTTCATTTCAGAATCAACACTAAAAAATCTCATCAAAGCCATCACATGTGACCTGTTAATTTCCTGTTTCGGGTCCGTTGTACTATTTTCTCCCATTTTCTGTCAGATTGTGTCTTATAAAGTTCGCATTTTAAGTAACAATGTATTTACATGTTCCGCAAATCTTGAATCGAGTTGATATGTTTATTATTTAAAGTACTTTTAACATCTGTTTTAGACCAAAATAAAATGTTTATTTTGTACAGTTCAGCGATACGGTACGCTCAGCTGAATCTGTTCATGAAAATACGTATCTGATTGATTTTAAGCTGATAATATTTAAGATTGGTATACTGTAATGTGAGCTTGGGGGGTCATGACTGCTACCAGGTATGTGTAAGATAAATCTATTAATACCAGGTTATTATTGTATGCTCTGGATCAGGCATACAATGTAGTTGAAAATAACCAAAATGATAAATTTAAAGGCATGCCTCAGTAGCGTGCCACAAGTTGATAGTTCTACGTTTTTGTGAACAAAATGACGCGCTTATAGGCTAAGCAACATCAAAGCAAGAACTATGCTCCAGTCGAGTTAGTAAATATTTTGGCTCCATCATGAAAAAATCCCAGAGTCGCTTTTAGCATGTGATATTAGTAAGGGGTGCTTCTTGAGTGTAAAACCTTGTAGGGCATGGGCGTTGGTTGCCATATTGGATAACGGTTTCTCGCTATTATGACCGCTATATCTCGGAAAGTATGCATTTTTTCGATAATTTTATAAGACCAAAAAGAAGTATTTTGAGCGCATTATTTTCTCCTCTTTAGTGTATTTTTTAATAGTTTCATTTGGTTTTTAAAAGTTTTTAAAAGCTAATTTTTCTTCCACATCCACGAAGTGGATTGGAAGTATAGTAATCGTAAAAAAAAAATATTTTTTTTTTGAAATAGGTTTAGAATGTCATGAAAAAACAATTTCTGTCTGTCTGTCACTCTGTCTTGTCTGTCTGTCTGTCGGTATGTCTAATTTTTTTGTCCGCACATTTTCTCCAGAACGGTTTAAGATATTGACTTGAAATGGACATTACGAGATCTGAAACCGGATTGTTCCTTGAAGATATCCGGTGAAGGGTTGGGGGTAAATAGTGGGAAATATGTAAATCCAGTTGGTAAGAGTAACTTGAAACTTGAAATTTGATGTATGTACTACAAGCCAAGGCCTCAATATTTTTTATAATATTTTTCGTTCCCCTACCACCCCTCGCACTCCATTATTAAAGGGGTTGATAAAATAAAATTGAGATATTCACATGAAATTTGGTACACTCATATATTATAATGACATCAGGAACTAGATTATATTTTGAGATGATTCCGTTGAAGGGTTGGGGTTAAATAGGGGTAAATAAGGGAAAATAAGTAAGGTAAGTTGGTAAGAGTACAGTAACTTGAAATTCGGTGTATGTACTAGAAGCCAAGGCCTCAGATTTTTTTATAATATTTTTCAACCCTCCACCACCCCTACTCCCTTTTTAAAGGGGTTGATAAAACAAACTTGATATATTCACTTGAAATTTGGTACACGTATGTACCATAACGACATCTGGAACTAAATTATACTTTGAGATGATTTCGTTGAATTGTTGGGGGTTGTTTACGGGTAAATAGGAGAATATAAGTAAAGCAAGTTGGTAAGAGTACAGAAACTTGAAATTCGGTGTATGTCCTAGAAGCCAAGGCCTCAGATTTTTTAATAATATTTTTCAACCTCCCACCACCCTTACTCCATTATTAATGGGGCGAAATGAAATTGAGATATTCACCTGAAATTTGGTAGACGTAAGTATTATAACGACATCTGGAACTAGATTATATTTTGAGATGATTCCGTTGAAGGGTTGGGGGTTAAATAGGAGTAAATAGGGGAAAATAAGTAAATCAAGCTGGTAAGAGTACAGAAATTTGGGATTTGGTGTATATACTGGAAACCAAGGCCTCAGATTTCTTTCTAATATTTTTCAAACCCCACCACCCCCCTCCGTTATTAATGGGATTGATAACATAAAATTGAGATATTAACTTGAAAGTTAGTACACGTATGTATTGTAATGACATTTGATTGAGATGATTTCATTGCAGGGGTGGGAGGTGGTAGGTTGTGAATAGGGGAAATAAGTTGGGTAAACTAGAAACTTAATTTATAACGTATATAGTAGAAACCAATGCCTTAAACTTTTCTATGACATCTGCCCCAAATATTATTAAAATTCTATGACCAATAATTTCCACATACTGGAGTGCAGATATAATCAAGATGTTTCCCTTAAAAGTGACTTGGATGGAAAATCTGGATGTGAAAGTAGTGATTCCTTAGGCGGTGGTTTTTTCCATTTTTTTATTATTTATTTATTATTGTGGAAGAACGTCCAATTATATGGAATTTTATAAGCATCGCATTTGCATTTAATTAAATTCTATAAGCTTTAACATAGCTAAAACCTTTATTTTTGAAATGTTTAAAATACTTCAATATAAATATGCTTTTTTGCTGAAGTACGTTTTTCTCTTCAAGTTCCTTTTTCCGTTTTTTTTTCACAAAATCCATAAAACATTTGAGGACTGGCTATTTTTTAAATAAATTTCAAATTGTGCCAATTTGTCGTCAAATATCTTGTCACCAATTACAGTTAAATCCATGATATCTAATATCAGTAGAACGCTCTTTCAAAGGGTTTTCCTTTGGTACTACAGCATACAGGGTTTTGTTCTTAATTTACGCACGCTTTATAACTTAGTTATTAAGTTAAAAAATGATCACAAATACCGTCAAACAATTTACATATATTTATACTCAAGACATAGACAACTCAACAATATATAGAAACGTATTTATGTGAAATTGTAATCTTATTTATTTACATTTTATTTATATTTTTTTTTAAAAAACGGAAACCTCCTCTTTTTTTTCTCCGTGTTAACGCCAATATCTTGGAGGGAACTTTTTCCGACGCTGTACTCAGGACAGGTGGTAAATGTGCAACCTTCTCGAATCATGCCTTCTCTGGTTGCTTCGGAAAAACAACGTCTAAAAATGTAAATTCCAATTTATCAGTGCTGTTAATTATAACAATTTCTCTGTTATACTAATTTTCAGAAAATATGAATGACTGAACTTTGAGTGAATCAGACTCCCCTAGTAGTATAGGACCCCGCTCAATTTAACAGAAGTTTACAATTTTTAAAGTTTTGCGTACAAGATATTTTTTTTCCTTTTTTCATCTCAAAAATTTTAGATAAAAATTGGTCTGTTTGTCATTCTTATCTAGCTCATACTGACGAAGACCAGGAAGTCGGAAACTGCAGTTTATTTTATTTATATTTTGTTACAAATATTATTGGCATTACAGGCAAAGTGTTTTGGCCAGACATTTTTCAGTGATGATATAGTTAGGGCCTATTTTTTGAGAGGATGTTGAGGAAGGTATAACTAAGTGTCATCCGTAAGGATTAGCCCGGATTCCAGTCGCAAGGGGGTGGCAGAACGCCCCCCACATGTAAAAAAACTGCATCTTTTTATTATTTAGTTAAGGCTGAAATTTTTTCCAGTACTCCTCTGATAGCCCACAAACATCGATCTAATATTGGCAGAACGATTGGCCAGAGGGTGGCAGAACAACCCCAACATGTCGTGGGAGCAATGAACTTTTTATTATTTAGTTAAGCTTCATTTTTTAGTATGTTCTTGTAGCAAATATTCCAAGCGTATATGCAAATTGGCAGAACAAAATGGCGGTCGTAACTACCTGGCAGAACGATTTAAATGTGCCGTATGCTCATTTATTTAGAACTTTTCTAGTAATCTCAAACCTTCATTTACCTTTGGAGCTGGTATTTTAATACTCATTCGATGGAAATGCGACTTGAAAGTTACAAAAATTTGTTTTTCATTCGAGAATAACTTTGCAACTATGAGGGATACGAAAAAGTTGTATGTTGTTTTTTATTGAAAATTAAATTCTCTAGAAAAAATGTCCACATTTTTTCGTATATTGCTTAGTTTCTGCGATATAGTGAAAATAAAAAAAAATCAAATATTTTTTACATTCAAACGCAGAAAATCTTTTGAACTATGCTAGATACGAGAATATGACTTGAACACTTTTTGTAGAAAATTTGATTTTCTAAAAAAAGGCTTTCTTAATAATTTTTCGTATCTCACTTCATTTCGGAGATAAAGTGAAAATAAACAATTTGCTTTTTGGATTTAGTTTATCAAATAATTGTTTTTTAATTAGTTCTCTATAAAAAAATGGATTAGAAATATTCTTTTAACTCACGTATCACGATCAATGAATTTTTTTTAGCATTGCAATCAGTAGAATAGCTATAGGGATTCTACGCCAAAATTCCATGTTATTTCTTATGGAGGTTCATTCTGCACATTTTTGTCTGATTTTCTCCCCACCACCAGTAAACCTACACCATCTACCTATATTCCGATTTGTTAAGTCCCCATTGCTGCCAATTGTAAGAGTCTAAAACCAGACCACCATCTTTGAAACGCCGTCCCTAGGCATCTCAGCCAATAGAAACACTATCCCCCCATTAATCATACACCCCAGAGGCAATAGAATCTCAACCAATAGGATCTTACGCCCCGCAGCCAATAGAATCTCGGCCAATAGTATCTCACACTACTCGATCATGTGCCCAGACACCTCGACCAATAGGATCTCCTCGACCAGTAGGACCTTCCCCGAAGGCGGAGCTTAAAAAGTGGTGGGGAGAAAATCAGACAAAAATGTGCAGAATGAACCTCCATAAGAAATAACATGAGATTTTGGCGTAGAATCCCTATAGCTATTCTACTGCAATCATTAATTTCGATGTTTCTTGAAATATATTTTATTTATTTGATACATTTCCTTTATCGGAACATTTTTGATATAATCCAAAATAATATAAATGATTCTACATATATTCACAATGTTATTTATCTATCTGAAACATGGAACTTTAATAATCACAATTTTTGAAAAATTTTATAGTAATTTTTCTCTTGGCAATCGCATTTTTCAATTATTATGACAATACAGTTACAATAATATAAGTACATCATAATTAGTGGTTCTCAGTGGATATTGATTATATTTTTCCGAAATCCCAAAAGAAAATTCTTTATTCTCACTTTATCTCCGAAATGAAGTGAGATACGAAAAAATATTAAGAAAGCTTTTTTTTAGAAAATCAAATTTCTTACAAAAAGTCTTGAAGTCGTATTCTCGTATCTAGCATAGTTCAAAAGATATTTGCGTTTGAATGTAAACAATATTTGAAATTTTTTTAAATTTTCACTATATCCCAGAAACTAAGCAATATGCGAAAAAATGTTAGACCTTTTTTGTAGAGAATTGAATTTCCAATAAAAAACAACATACAACTTTTTCGTGTCCCTCGGACTAATGTAAACATAACCCCTCCTTGCCCCTTCTATTAATTTATTGTTTACTTTGGCTTCAAACACAGTATATACTATTTCTACATTGTTCTTTATTCTTTCTTTCTTTTATTAATCTGTGGTAATTCCTATTACACTAATTGACCTTATCACCAATAGATGACCCTAGTAGGTATTTTATTTGAATAAATGATTATTGCTTTTTGTACACAAAGTGTAAAATATAGTCGGTTTCTTTGGTAGTTTTTTTATGTTAAGGAGAAAAACCTATATACTTACATAAGTAATAGAGATATATAGCTAGATGTATGTAACATACCAGGAGAGATAGAAATTTTAAACTGATAACTAATTCTTTGGTAAATATTGTTAAGTATTAAATTTTCCATTATTCCTTCCTGTCAACCCCTATAAATAACAATAGTGTTAGTGCAGTTTGAATGCAGTTTTTTTTTCTCTCTACTCACTACATACAGTCCGTTTTTTATTGTTGTTGTTTGTTAGTAATTAATTTCTAGTTTGAAAAATACTTAAAATTGGAAAATATCATACAGACAAAACTATAGCGTTCCACCCAAATCAACTTATAGGTCGTAAAATAAAGGATATTAAGAGACTTTTTTTAAAGTGTTCGTTATGAAATTCCCTCAATCACTCCAGCCAGATTTTAGAATTTCGTTCTCAATTTTATATTATTTTCATCTAAAAACGTACTTTTACTAAAAAATATGGATCAAATGAAAATCAGTCTCACAAAGGGTACCTAATGCCCCTTGACAGGGATTTTGGAATAAACCTTATAGGATTGTTCCTTGGACCTAAAAAAAATCAACAAGGCACGTATATCAAAATTGACCCCCCACCCAAGAGAGGGCCCACTTCAATTTTAATTTTTTTTTTACAAAATTGAAGATAATTTAAAATTCTGAAAAACTCATGCATGTGGTAGTCCCAATGACCTTCAGCCTCAATTTTTTGGGGCTCTATTGGGCCCCACCAAGGCCCTTAAAAATATTTTAAAACTTTTCGAAAAGTCGAATATTTTTGTTATGATAGAAAGGTGCAGAAAATTTTATTTCGTCACATTATTCGTGACCAAATAACGCAATTTTTAAGGAAATTTCTAAGCTACCCAAAATTCAATATATTAATTTTTTTAAACGAAAACTCACGTTAATTAGATAGGAGGAATAGCTTTTAAAGCTTGGGTAATGAATCAACCCCTGGAGTAAAGGACACTCCCCTGGGATCAATAGTCACCCCGTTGGGTTGACCCCCTGACCACTCTCTCTACTCACTACATATTTAAAAATTAAAATATTTCAATACTAATAATACATATCTAAATATTCAAAGATATATGTACATACATTACCTGTTTGCATACATCTTTTAAATTGAGAACTTAATTTAATTAAATTATTAATTATTGCCTCTTCATAAATATGAAATTAATATTTAGAAAAATTAAAATACAGTTAGTATTGTGGTGATAATCCCTGTTTGAATATAGCAATACAACGTACAATATTGTAAAGTTAGTGGGGGCTTCTTTGGGTGGCCTTTGACACCAGGGGATGCCTTTTGACCTCTGCTCACCTTTTTGCTCTCTGGGAGACTATACAACCATGCCAGGTGACTTTTGATCCCAACGGGATAACATTTTACGAAAGAAGGTGGTCTTTGGGCCACAGGGGGTATCTTTTTGCCCTAAGGGGGTGACTTAATTCCAAGGCCCAGGGGTTTATTCATTACCCAAGCTTTCAAAGCTACTCCTATCTAATTAACGTGAATTTTCGTTAAAAAAGTGAATAAATTGAATTTTGGGCCTGACACACGGGGTTTGGAAATTTTTAAACTACCTTAAAAATTGCTTTATTTGGTAACAAATAATGGGATGAAATAACATTTTTCGCACCTCTTTACCATAACAAAACTATTCAACTTTAAAAAATTTAATAATATGTTTAAGGGGGCCCAATGGAGCCCCAAAAGATTGAGTCTACATGCCTTTGTGATTACTATATGCATGAATTTTTTTTAAATTTTGAATTGATTCCATTTTTTGTAAAAAAAATAAAAACTGAAGTGGGTCCTCTTTTGGGCAGGGGGAGCAATTTTGATACACAGATCATGTTGATCTTCCTTTTAGGCCCAAAAAACGTTCCTATCAGGTTTATTAAAAAATCCATGTCAAGGGGCATTTCACCTATCTTATCTCGAGGTACCCTTTGTAAATATTTTCGATTTTTTTATTTTAAATTTTCATTTTACAACTAATCAAATGATCTGTAAATTATATTTTCCATTTTCTTTTTTTATATAATTTTAAATAATTGTACGTATCCACCAAAAGTACTTTTTAATAATAACATTAGCCATTTATAGTGGTTATATATGTAAACTTGTTACTACTTGTTTGATGGATATGTTCGTTAAAATATTTAAATAATAAGAACAAACAAATTATATTTCTTACGACATTTTCGATTTCAAATAATTTTTAATGGCTTTAAGTTTCGAGAATGATCTCTCTGTTGCTACAGATACCGGCATTATCAGTAAAATTATTGAAGTAACTATTGTTGGATTTGGAAATTGTCATATGCTAATGCTATACCTACTAAACTTTTATTTCATTACAGTTATAAACGCATATTATTTATTTACAACTAATGGGAATTTAAAATTCAACTATATAAAAAACGATTTAAGATGGCTGTGACAGAATCATATTAAAAAACGTATGGCCAGTTTATCCAACCGCTCGCCGCCACGCCGCCGCTCCCTTAAATAGACGAAGGTGTGCGGTGCACACCTCGCACACGCTACCAAGTGACTGACGTGTTCCTCTGCCAGACCGCCCATCCTGCACTTGCTGTCAACAGGTCGTTTCAGGGTCAACCTCTGGTGGTATCAGGTATTTAGCGCTTGGTCCTGCGCTGCTATTTTTTTTCTTCGAAGCATCCTCGTCAGTGTTTTCGACACCCAAGGTATTCCTCTGGGACTTTACGTGCTTCTTTTTTAATGGAGTACAAATTATTTTTCTGATCATGCTCCTTAACTAGTCGTGTATTATTATTATTTAGTTATTTATGACTTATTGTTTTATTATTATTATGAACTTTCCACTGATTGTATGTTGTATATTAACCTTATAATTCTCTTGTCCTCTGAAACTCTGTTTATGGACTTAAATACCCCCCCTGTACCGATATTATTTGAAATATTACTATAAGCAAGGTCATAGTAATAGCAGGTCCCCAGTATTCTCAGAGAGATGCCATTTAGACAACAACAGAGAAGTAAGCACAGTTTAATTTGTAACAGATATTATCAACACGGGGATCAATAGTACGTTGCACATTCCATCTAAGATTTTTGTCTAGATGGGTTACTAAGAATTTAGCACTTTCCGAAAATTAAATGTTATTTTCAACTTCAAAACTTGATGGTAGGTCTTTTTATGTAAAAATTGGTGTATGTTTAAAGATTAATAATTCCTGGTACGGCAGAAATATCTGTCATTTAAGAAGAAGAACTTACATGCAGTAGGGTTCAATATGACAAAGTCCATCCATTGGTGGCATACCTTGGCAACATCTAAAACATTCAAAATATTCACTATCCTAGAATCTTTTGCGCCAAGAGCATGATACAGAACTAAGTACGCAAGAAAATGTCTTGGAAGCAGTCAATAGTCTTTTGCGTATTTTGGTAGTCAAATCGTGGTTTCTCGTTATACTTGTATCCCCCAAGAAAACAAATGTAAACATTTGGCCATTTTTTCCTTTCCGATCGTGGTAATAATAACAAAAAAAAAAGTAATAAAAACTTTTTAAAAGCAAGCTTTCGTTAAAATGCACCAAACGAAGAAAATAAAATATCTGAGTTAGTTAGACCAGGTCAGTGGTCTTTGCTGACCTAATGTGGAAAGGGGATGTTAACTAAGATCAAGGTTATCTAAGCAAAGACACAAAAATTGTTTTGTAGATATTGATCTATATATGTACAAGCTTGTCGCGAGATAATGTTATAATGAAGCTATCGCGACTAGCTTTTAAATGTGTAGTGAGCCAGTTTGATTTTAGGGTTCTTTAGTCGTATCCTAAACTGATTCAGTATAACTATGGCCCCACGTTGGGCGCCAATTGTAGTGAGTCAGTTGCTTTTAGGGTCCTTTAGTCATACCCTGATTTAATTTATAATAAAATATATAAATGGTGGAAGGGGGTACAGCACAAATAAAAGTAATAGCTGCAAAATGAATGGTTACTGGGAAATATACAAACTAACAATAACAAATAAATTCCCTGAAGGGTATATCATTAACACGAATCTCTCGCTCAAAGTCCCGAAGTTAGTAGTTATAAAATTCTCGCACTGAAAACAGTCAGTGAATACCTGATTTACGTGGATGTCAGCATACTTCTCAGCTTGATCACTTGATCAAAGCAGTTCTCCATAAGGCAACACGAAGAAACCGATATACTCAATGAAAAATTCTAATATCTTTCCTTTTCTAGAGTTGATCTACTTACGACTCCAATTGTTCGACGACTTTTTTAACGTAACTAGATTTAAGCATACAAAAATTATACAACCAAAGTTAACTTAGTCAATATTTTATTTTCTTCGCATTAGTGCATTTTAAGGTAGTTATACCGCGAGAGGTGCGACATCTGTTAGTGAATCGATAATCTTGAGGTGCGCGCGAGAGAGAGAGAGGCTCAGAGAGAGAGAGAGAGAGAGTTGGGAAAGATTTGACAACGCCGCTTATAATTTCTGAGGCCAGCTGATCGACGCGTCACTAATGTTAATATATTTTTACCGCATTTAATAAATTAATGGAGAAATATGTTATTATACATACAATAAATAAAATCGGAATAAAAATTTGTAAATATTTTACTTTCTTATATGATACTGCATTTAAAATAAACGCAAAGTATTTTCAAATATCCGCGCCAAGTATTAGATATAGTGCGACGTTGCCAAGTTTACTAATCATGTCCTCCATTCAGTAATTTCAATAATTTTCAGGTAGCTGCTATTACGTGATTTTACGGGGAATCATCTCGATATTTGTACACGTGCCTCGCCAGGAATTAATTTAAATTTACCTCGTTTTTGAGATCATTCTTAAATAAGGATTAGTCGTAAGAGGGAGTTAAATGTTGATAAAAACTTGGAACTTTGAGCGAATGAATCTCGGAAACGGAACGGTATATGGAGTTCAAATTTTATCAGAATGTTTATTGATATGTGAATTAAATTTGCAATAAGCTTCTTTAATAATGTGAATTGCGATATAACTACCTTAATAAAATCTTGTTTTTTAAAATTTATTTTTATTATTCTCTTTTTAGTTTATTTTTAAGTAAAAGTTAGATTTAAAAACATTGTTTTACTTATGTTTTTATTTTTTAGTATTGTAGCCGTATGTAATTCAACTATTTATATATTCATAACTGAGAGTAGAATTGGTAGCGTATCTTCTTTTTATTCGCAAACTTTTGGCAGATACTTTGTATTCGTCCCTTGTGTCGTATAGTACGTCTGACATCCTCACGTCATTGGTCGTGGTTGCCTGTTGGGGGCATAGTTCTATGTTTCCAGATTCATATCTCCAGTGAAATCTTGAAAGCATCAAATAGTGCTTCCCTAACGACCTCAGAGGTTCAAAGAAAGATGGAGGACGCTAGTAAGTCTGATCTGTGTGCGTCTCGTGGTATTATTCTCACGCCATACTTTGCTCAATAACATGTTGTCAATTTTACGATCTGTATTCTCCAAATCTCATATACAGTTGCCGGTATTGCGCTCAAGGATTCCAAGATGTACCGTCTTGTTTACTACCTCACAGCCACATAGTCTGGATGTGTCTGGGTAGTTTTCAATCGCTTGGGCTACAATCGTCTTGTTTGGTTCACCTTGTTGCATTTCATTAGGCTTGAAACCTGAATCAATTCCACCATCTTCTTCACTAGAGTATATCTGTAAATAATGATGTGGAAAGGACTAAAGCGTTAAATAAAACCAGAATTGGTATCAGCGGGCGTATTAGCGGACACAAGATATGACGATCCAAAACATGTTCAAGAGCGTCTGTGGTCCGCCAAGACGGTTTAGTGTTTTCGGAGAGTAGAACTGCACAGTACATGCTTTTCATCGTTAGATATTAACAGTCCTGTAGGAACATACAATAAGAAACTTACCGGGGAATTAAATCAGTACAGGGATTATCGACCCGTGGAGGGAGTTCATTGTCTTGATCAATTCTGAAACAGTTAATATTATATATATATACACAGGGTGATCCATAAGTAATAGTATAACACTTAACCGTAGATAGTAGGAGTCAAAATATTAAGATTTATCCCAATACGCCGTAATGAAATGTTGATAGAGTTAGTTTTTTTATTTTCTTTTGTAATTCAATGATTTTTTAACATTTTAATATGAAAATTGGACAATCTATCAGAAAAACGACGAAGTGGTGAAATATTTATTATTGCCAGCTATATTGTATTTTTGGTAATAAATTTAACTTAAAAATGGTAATCTTACAAAAACAAGTAAAACATGTTTAAAAATGAATTATTATTTGTTTGCTTATAATTGTATTGAAACATATTCTTTATAGGATTTTGCAAACAGCAGAAAAAATAACTATCTATAACTAAAAGAAAAAATATGTGTAAAAATATTAATGAAATCTTTGCATTCTTTCGATAACCTGAATTCTGGTTATGCTGGCATATTAAAATCCTAAAATGAATTTGTCTAATTTCTTATTTGACAATTCTCATTCTATGTAATATAGTAAACTTACAGATACGTTGATTCACTGTAGTTACTCTCGTAAGATGGATTAGGCTCCATTCCTCCACTTCTGCAACAGATAAAATTATACATGGTGGGCCATTGAAAACGAAACACGCCTGTTTTGGGACACTTGGACTAGTGTCTTGAAAAAGACTCTCGGACAGGTCGATCATTCATTTTTGGGGAACAACTGTTGATGTCAAACTTGACAGTGACACATCAAAACCCTAGCCCCAGCAACCCCTAACTCAAGGATTTAAATAGGAAACGGGGGTCGAGCGACCCCTCATTTGAGGTGTCTTTCAATTCTCTATGCGATAGCATGGTCGAAATTAGATTTTTTCAATTTGTTTTCGTCCTCATGAAAACCATTCTCTAGATTAACTAAGGTGGGGGTATTGTTTGGAGAAAATCCCGAAACACGTTACCTTTTATCTTTTGAACGACACATTTTGATGTCAAATTTGACTTTGTCAGGTCAACCTCCTACCCTCAACAACCCCCCAACAAAAACAAAAATTACAATACATTTTTATTTGCCTTCGGTGTTTATAAAGACCTCCCGAGACCCGGATACAGTGATTTGAAAGCCCTTTCTGCGCTGAGTACTGAACGGTTAAAATTTTTCAAATTTATTAGTAGATAAACAATGCCATGTGACAGAATAGAATAGTTACAGGTAACGATTATCTAGGAGGTACAGAAAGCGGTTGCGCCGGATTATTGTACCTCATCATCAATCATCTTAATTCAGAAGAATGGGGCTGATATCATTATGACTTAAACTAAATGTTATGGTACACGAGCAGAGCACAGTGAAAAAATTATATAAAAACATATTTTTAAGAAAAAGCTTTTATTGTAAAAAACTGTAAAACATAATTTTTTAAAATTCGTACACCTGGAAACCAATAGTTTTGGAGGGGCCATATAGCACTTTTAGTACAGTTTTTTAAAATTAAAGCTTTTTCTTAAAAACATTATGTTATATAATAATAATAATAATAATACATTTATTTTCCAATAAAAACACATATTATTTCCAGTATTAGAACAAATCGGTTTTTTCAAAAATTAAGTGTAAATTTGTATAACAATTAATGGAAAAAGGGGCATAAATTCAGTTCGGCTATTAAATAGTCGTCTGTTCTTCCATTTAGCCCTAATAGAATGAATATAATGTAATTAATTTGTATTTGATACGTTACCAAAAAAATAATTTCAATATACAAGATATTTACCTAAAGATAATACAATAATGTCTTATTTTAAATTAAAATGTTCTTAAAATTGCGAGTTAAATAGGATGCTTCCAAAAGTCTTTTTGAAACTTGGTATTGATAGTGTTTTTAGCTTTTCTGGAATTATGACGTTATAATATTTTGTGATATTGTACGCATATGATCGTTTAAAAAATGATGATTTATGAGAAGAGATTGTTAATACATTTCTTGAGCGAAGGTGGAGTTTCCAGCTTTATAATTTTATGAGATAAAGCAGATGTGTGTAATTTACGTCTATTAGACATGTTGAGCCATCCAGCAGTTTGGAGAGTGTGTGATACCGCTTGTCTCCTACGTATACCAAAAATAAATCATGCATTTGCACCTTCTCTATACGTGATTTAACAGATTCCGTTATGCAAAAGTTATATAAAGAGTCACAAAAATTGAAACACGATAATACTAAAGAATCACACAGCAATATTTTTAAATCTCTACTAAGACAATACCTATTTGGTTCTTCGAAGCGTGAATCCCTGTCCAATAAAACACCTATATTTTTACATACATTGCATTGTAATAGAACCTCATCTCCAACTTTTACTGCGAATTCCTGAGTAATTGTGCCCCTTATAAACTTCTTCCCGAATAACATGAAATATAATTTTGAAAAATTAATTTTAAGTTTTTTAGAGAATTCCACAAGGTTCACTAAATCTGAATTTATATTAGTCATAGCTTCACTTGAATGATTGTGTGAAAAATTAATATAAATTTGTATCGTCGGCATGCATATGAAATTTACGATGATTTAAACATGAATTAATATTGCAAGTGTATATCGAGAATAATAATGGACCTAATATAGACCCTTGTGGAACTCCTTGCTTTACACCTATGGAATTAGAGGATCTTCTTTCATAAGTAACATTTGTGATCTATTTAAAAGGTTAGTTTGATAGCTTTGATATCAAATCTAACAAATCAAAGAATTGAAAGCAATATTTTGTGATTAATGGTATCGAAAGCTTTGGAAAAATCTAAAAGAATCAGTGCAGTTAAGTTACCATCATCTGTAGCTCTAAATATATCATTTGTCATGTCGAGAAGTGTAGTATTGCAGCTATATCCGGATCGAAAGCCAGATTGCGTTACGGGTAAAATATCATGTTCTTTTAAAAAATCTTTAATTTGATTCTCCATAATTCTTTCTAAAATCTTGGACATAGTGCACAGTATACTTATGGGGCGAAGATCCTTTAGTTCTTTAGGATCTGTTACTTTAGGAAGTGGTGTCACCAATGCTTTCTTCCATATTTCAGGGAAAACGCTATTTTTTGAACAAAAGTTTACAATGTGTGTAATATAGAATATCAAATGAGGGCAGCATAATTTTAAGAGTTTTATGTTTATATTATCATATCCAGTGGCATTTGTTTTGATATTGTTTATAATTTTTTCTACGTCGGATTCATTTATCTCTTTGAATGAAAATTGCTGGGTAAACTTTGTTTTCTTGTTATTTATATAATAATTAAGGAGTTCTGCATCAATTGAAAAATTATTATCTGTACAGGAGTTTAAAAATTAGTGGTTTATTCGATTTACATCTTGTAAGTTATCTGGAATATTATTGTTTTTTGTATTATTTATTATTTTCAGTTTATACATATCCTTCCAGATTTGACCTGACCTACCGCAAGTTGAAATCTGATAATCCAAGTACATTTCCTCTCTCTATTTATATTACTTGTAACTAAATTTCTCAAAGATTTGTAATAATCCCGGTGTCCTGGAATCTTGCTTTTTTTTGAATTTTTTAAGGGCGTTGTCTTTGAGTTTTATCATGAATTTAATATTTTCGGTTATCCACGGTATAATTTTTCTTCGACATCTGCACAGTTTACTCTTGAACGATTTTCATATTCTTTGCAATATCCTGTATACTATTTAAATTGAAGCCATTTTAAGTACAGCTGAAATGATTATTGGATATGCAATAATTTTTGGCTTTATTTACACTTTGGTTGTGCAACTAAAAAAAATTCTTTCATTTATTGCACACTTAATCGACCACACTGTATATCCTGGGTGTAGAATCAGGTAGTGCCTATCATAAAACTGCATTGTCATCAAAACTGAATCAAAACGTAAAATTCAACTCCGTAGACTAAGAGGACGGGGTTCTAATTCAGCTTGCAAAATTTCACCTAAACCATCGGACACACTAACATTGCAAGTTAATAAAAGCTTTTAATAAAAAGGTACTCCGCCATTCTAAGGCGTCCGCCATATTGAATCTAGAATGGCGTATTTTACTCGTCAAACTCTTTCATTTGATACCCATATCGAGGGGGTTGTGAAGAAAAATATAATCCGCCATCTTGGGTTGTCTGCCATATTGGATTTAGAATGACGTCACATAGTTTATCGTATTTTACTCGACCAACCCTTTTATTTGATATCCATATCAAGGGGGTTATGGAGAAGGTGATGCGCCATCTTGGGACGTCCGCCATATTGGATTTAGAACGATGATAGATGTAATGTCACTGGACTTATACACGTGTGCCAAGGTTCAAAGCTTAAATAGAACTAGTTGAAATTTTGATTGCAAGATTTGATCTAAACAAACTAACAAATCAAGTTAAATACCAAAAAGCTTTTAAAAATTAAGTCTTTATTTTGGGTTTATCTACCTACCGAATAGGTAGGTCCCCTCCAACCCTATAAGTACATGTAATAATAAACTTACGGAGTAATATCTTGAAGAACTTCATTGGACGGCTCACCTCTGAAACAAATAAAATTATATACAAATCAATAAATAGATGGCAAAAAAAGTATTAGTGGACGGAAATTAGTCAAAGAAATTGATGAAAATTGATGTATGTAATCGGGAAGATGAATTAAAAAAAAATGTTTTTTACACATTCAAATGTGTCGAAAACCGAACTATTACTTCCACATCCACGTAGTCGGTTGGAAGTATAGTAATCGTAAAAAATATTTCAAAATTTTTCTCTCTTGAAATAGGTCTCAATGTCATGGAACGTCGAGATTTTAAATTGTAGCGAAAAAAATGTTCGCCCTGTCTGTCTGTCTGTCTGTAACTTTTTTTTGTCCGCACGTTTTCTGCGGAACGGTTTAAGATATTGACTTGAAATTTTGTACACGTATATATTATAACGAGATCTGGCACTGGATTGTTTTTTTAACATATCCGGTGAAGAGTTGGGGGTAAATAAGGGTAAATAAGGGGAAATAAGTAAAGCAAGCTGGTAAGAGTACAGAAACTTGAAATTCTGTGTATGTACTAGAAGACAAGACCTCCCTTTTTTTATATTTTTCAACCCCCCACCACCCCTACTCCATTATTAAAGAGGTTGATAAAATTAAATTGAGATATTATTGCCATTTTCATTAACACATCGTAAACCTATTAATTAATTCAGATCTACAAACTTTTAATAATGTATGCTGATTAATTGCGGCAAAACTAGCATAAATTTTAAAGCAATGTTCGTGATTTCGTGATTTTCTCGCGAAAAAAAAAAAATTGGAAAGCAATAAAGTTATCATGAAAGTTGTAGTGAATTCAATTATACACATAGGCATTTTGCATTTTTTCCCAAAACCTCGCCCTTTTCAAGATATTCAAGGTCGAAATTTAAAAAAACGATTTTTTGCAAATATCTCGCTTCCTATGCATCGGGCGTACATAAGGTCAATGTGAAAGTTGTTTAGAGTTTAAGTATCTACAAAATTTATCTCTTGCATTTTTCCCCAAAATTTCGTCCTTGGCGAGATAGTCAAGGTCAAACTTCCAAAGAAAACGGGTTTCCGCGAATATCTCGCTTCCTATCCAACCAGACGTCCATGAAGCATTATTATTATTATCGAGAATATTCTCTTCGTAATTCATCTGTCCAGTGTGCTTCGTTCCGACTTTGACAGATGCATTTTGAGTTTCGATCAATATGCATGGAAATTGTTACATATGTACAAAACCGCTTGCTAGTACGGAGAGTTGATGTACTCCCACCAGCACCAGATAATGCACTGAACCAAATATTAGCGGAAAAGGTTGCAACGCACGAACTTAAATGCTCCGAAGCTTGCACCAATTGTCGCGGTATATCGTGCGTAAATTGGACGGCATTAAACAGAAAGGAGCCAACCCACAAAATTTAAAAAACAACCCACAAAATTAAAAAAAAATTGTTTCTTAATTTATTTAAATGTAGAATATCGTAATGTGTGTTCAGCTGAAAAAGTCCAACTCATTTTCCATATAAGAATTTAATGGTGTAGTTTCAATATTGTAATTAAGATGCAAAACCTTTCTTTGCAAGCTTGTTTCTTGATTTTAGCTGAGGGTGTTGGTTCCTTTCTGTTTAATGCTGTCCAATTACAAAAAGAAAATACTTGAATTGGAAGATTTTACTGCTGAAATAGATGATTTCGAATGTTCACACATTGTAACAACTAATGGCAATGAAATTAGCAATGATGATGAGGATTCTGATTCTTATGATAGTAATGATTATAATGTTAGCGATGATGATGATAGTTCACAGAATGAGTTGGAACTCGATGAAGTTGAGTATGAGTCAGAGTAGGATTGGATGTATATAGAGCACCTTATGTAACAAACGACGCAATTTCCATGGGTTAGGCCTACATGCACAAGGAAAACCATGTAAAAAAACGCGCCATGCATTCTACCTCGTGGGTGGTGTGGAAACGAACGCAATTTAAAAAAGAATTTTTAGAAACTGAATTTACCAATCTTGCAGATATTCAAGTTCTCTACTGCTTGTATGTAGAGAGCGAATTATTCGCGGAAAATCGGTTTTTTGAAACATTGACCTTGAATATCTCGAAAAAGGCGAGATTTTGGGAAAATGTGCAAAAGATTAATCTCATAGATAATTGAATTCCTTGCATCTTGTACGTTGTCTTCATGGACGTCCGGGTGCATAGGAAGCGAGATATTCGCGGAAACCTGTTTTCTTTGGAAATTTCACCTTGAATATCTCGCAAGGGCAAAGTTTTGGGGGAAAATGCAAGAGATCAATCTTGTAGATGATTCAATTCTCTACAACTTTCACATTGACTTCATATACGTCCGATGCATAGGAAGCGAGATATTTGCAAAAAACTTTCACCTTCAAAATCTTGGGTAACCATGCAGGGATTTTTGTGATTTTTGTGGATTTGGGTTTGGGACACCTCAAAAAACGTCTGTGAAAACATTTAGATTTTTACTAATTTTGTCCAGATTCTTCCGTTTTTTATCTAATTTCCGCTATTCTTTACTACTAAAAATTTACAAAAAAAATCAAAAATCCCCATAGAATATTTAAAGAAAAAACGTTATTTTAACCGAGTAGTTGGCAATCCAAATACAGAGGAGGGTCATAGTGATCCCTTTGTCTACCTGGTACACGCGATTCTGATAACTGATGCTTAATGACCGAAAACTGAAAAAAAATAACAACTTACCCATCACGGTTCGTTGCTGGTAAAACGCTTTGTAAATAGGAAGCAGAAAGCATTCTCGTCTCACTAGTTTGATTATTATCGTCCTTCGCATCGACCTCTGATTGTGCCGATGGGGTTTCCACTATTGGTGCTTCAGTTGGTACAACATAGTCTTGTATACCTCTAGGAAGAGGTTGTCTACTTGCCTGTAAATAGGAAGCAGGAATCATTCTCGTCTCACTAGTTTGTTTATTATCTTCCTTCGCATCGACCTCTAATGGTACCGATCGGATTTTCACTATTGGTGGTTCAATTGCTACAACATAGTCTTGTATACCTTTAGGAAGAGGTTGTTTACTTGCCTGAGAAGAAGAAAAACAAAAGATTACAAAATAAATATAAAACTAACAAAATCAAATTACCATAAAAATAAGATAATAAGAAGTGATTCGTTGTGTTATGTCTTCCCTCGACATATTACCCAATTCCAGAAGAATCGGGTTGTGGTCGGATGCGAGTTCTTCCAGAGCGACCGGCTGCGTGGAGTCCCTCACACCCTTGTTGACCACTATGTCAAGGGTACTAGGCGTTGTACCGTTATCCGGCAAATGTGTGGGATCGTCCGGATACTGCACGATGACATTACGATTACTCGCGTAATCGTACAGAGTGTTGCCGTTAGCGTTGTTACGATGGCAGTTCCATGCGTTATGTCGCGCGTTAAGGTCGCCTATGAGCAAGCAGCGCGGGCTTGCGTTCAGCAAATTATCGAGACAACCCGCTGTGAAGCCGTTCGCGGGCCTGTTGTACGCGGCTACGATACTCATGCCGCCGTCCAGCGCCACACACACGTTCTCCACGGAAGTGTTCCGCAGAGTACGGTGCGTGTGAGCAATGTCTGACTTTATGAGCACGGCCACTCCGCCTCCCCTGTTATTGTTGGCCCTATCTTTCCGAATTGTCGTATACCCTCGGACGCGGAGCTTGTCCCGTATGTTGAGTTTCGTTTCATTCAGAAGCATAATGTCAATTTTGTGCCTCGTTAGATAGAAGGGAATTTTATTACCTATACCGTTTGCGTTCCATGAAGATACCTTGAATTTAAAAGGCATCGGCGGGTAGACTGTTTGAGAATGCCACCATCACCTGGAATTTCTCCCAGGCGCTGGTGCACATCTCGAGCTCCCCATTGAGCTCGTCCATCTGCCTCAGCATGACATCTAAATCAATTAAGGACGCCATCCGTTCGGTCTGTTCTTTCAACCGGCGGAGTTTATCCATTCCGCTGTCTTGGTTGGCGACTGGTCTGCTTCGCTGGTCAGATGGCATGGGGGACGGTGACGTCCTTGTTGTGGTTGGCGGTAATTGGGGCCAAGCGGGTCTGGAGGCTCCAGAAGCGTCTGGGACTGCCTCTCCGTCCATGCGTTCGCTCTGGGTGCTGGTGACGCCACATACCTAGCCGTAGGTGGGGGAGGAACTCTATTGTATCGTTGATTGAGGTAATCGATTTTCCGCCTATACACCCTGCAGGCCACGCTGTTTGCGGGGTGTGCTTCCCCGCAGTTGATGCACTTGGCAGGTGCATCAGGTGTTTTTGTACATTGGCGTGTTTGATGTCCACCGGCGCACTTTAGGCATTTGGGGGCCGAGCGACAGTTAGAGGTTGCATGACCCCATTGCTGATACCGATGGCATTGTATGAGTCCTTTTGTATTGTATTGGCGTTCCCAATATACAGCTGTGTGATCTAAACACCTGACGCGCTCCTGCAAGCTTTTCAGCGTGATCTCATTCCCAGTGATGATCATGTAAGAGGGGTGCCTGGTCCCTCTTAGAGTGTATAGGCTTTTTACTAGGACTTTGTGCGTTGTTTCTAGTTCTTCCTTGAGGTCTTCTACCTTTACCTCATGGTAAATACCCCTAAGGATGAAGGCGTGTCCCTTCTCATCCTTAGGGGTGTAGGTGTGGTAGTCTACTTCTGCTTCGGCTAGGTAATCATTCACCCTTACCCAATCTTGTTTGTTGCCTAGTTGTAAGGTAGTATTGTTAGAGCTATGCCTCCAAAGGTGCCCGCCTTTCAGCTTTCCCTTCAGAAAGATATTTAGGCCTTTATGATTAACCAGCCTCCCATGGATGATTATGGGAGGCGGTTTTCTTGCGGCTGGTTGAGGCGGGGTGGCAGCTTCCTTCTCCGGTTGGGGTTCGGGTTGGGGTGGCGGCACCACTTTCATATCTGCTTCTACACGTGCTGGTCCTTCATGCCTGTTGGTTGTGGTTACTTGCGGCGGCGGCGGTGGCATCTTTCTCTTTCCCGATCCAGGATGTGTGAAGGTCGATTCCCTTCCTCCTGGATCCTCTTGCTCGTCTTAACCTGGAATAGCTCTTTCATTGCCTTTCCTGTGATGGCGTTTAGATTCGGCACCTTTGCCTTCGCCGCTTTTACACTACTGTCGCTTGCGTCACTTTCGCTGTTGTTGTTACTGTTCTCTACCGTTATCCTTGCTGTTGATAAACTTCTTTTTAATATTCTCTTCCTCCCTCCTAGGCTTACGCAAGATCTGTCGCTTTCATTTCCACTTGTTACTTTTTCTGGTGTCTTCGAGTGTAAATTTATAATTGCTTCGATAGCCGCTTTCCCCCCTCCTTCGATATATGTCTATTTGTTACATCTACTTCCATTTCTCTTTTCGTCCTCGACCGGTTTCAACCAACCGGTCGGGGTATCCTTTATTTGATTTCCGAACTCGCTATTCCCTTGTAAATTTTGAGGTTAGATTTGGTAAAAAAAATTTCGTACCGGAAGTTCCGAGATTAAATTAAATTTAAGTTCTAATGTCACTGTCAAATTTTTTTGTTGAATTTTTGGATAATTTTGCTTACCGGCCTTTCCAGCCACTGCCCGCACTCAGGGCGGTCCCTTGTGCCCTTACTAGCACTATCCACTAATTTTACCCCTTTAATTAACTTTACTTTACTTCACTTTTGTCACTGCCTACAACGCGTAAGTCGACGCTTTAGCCCTCACATCACACCGATACAGAATAGCTACCCTGATAGTAAACAGGCAGTTAAATGAAAGTTACCAGAAATATGTTGGTAGTTTTTTGTTGTAGCTAATATCACCAGTATTATGTAACCTAAAAAAGCTGTCACAATTCTCTCTTCTCGCTCGCAGTGCTCGGAAATATTTATCTATTGTCGTAAATAAACAAAGAATTTGTGTGCTCTTGTATCCAGATTATTAAACATTTTAAATAGTAAGTTTTAATTTTTAGGTCCAGCGATCTATAAGACATTTAATTTTTATTATAGAAATTCAATAGTGATGGAAAAAGAAAAAAATAGACGATCTCAAAATTTTACTTATCGTGAAAAAGAATGAATAACCTCTCTTGTTCAAAAATAGTAATATATTGCTATATTAATTCTTTCCATTTTTATTAATAAAAATTTTTGTGATATAAACAAGGATTATTTGACAGTTGACGTTTCGATATCAGTCTGTTAGGGTTTAACAGCTCGAATTTCTCCTGTTAACTTATCAGAGGATTTAACTGACTGTTACGCCCTAATCATCTATGGTGAATAACGAATAGTAACATTATCAGACTGTTGGAGACTTAACTCCTTGATACTAATTTGACAGTCAATGATGAATACGGCCGTTAGTTGAAAGAAATTAGTTATAAATTAAAAATTAGTATAATAAAAACTGTATTATTTTTAATTGCAGGTGTATGGTTACATTTGAAGAGATGCTCAAAATAATATTTTCTTTCATTTTTCATCAAAATATACAGGGTATCCCATTGAAAATGAAACAATAATGTAATTTCCGGTCAAACCGGGAGTTTAAATAAATTCATCGCTGTCTAACAGCCGGTTTTACAATCGCAAGTTAACTTTCATATTAGTTGACTCTTACTTGCAGGTTAACTACAACTTTACCGACACTTGCGTTTTTTAATATAAAGTTAAGTGATGATTTGTAAACGAGAGATTATGAATAAAATTTATAATGTTGGTACTGGAAAAACGGGTAATATACATAAAATGCATGAATTTTTGTCAAAGTCAGGTCACCTGCTATCAAATATAAATGTCAGAAGCAATTTATGAGTTAGTGGTCTATAATTAAGTAAGCAGGTAGTATTTAATCTCGATATATTTAAAAAATCTCTTCCATCGTATTCTTGGAAAAAGTTAGGTCTATACCGGATTACCTTGGCTCGTCATCACTGCTATATGCATTTACTTCGCACATATCTATTTTTAAGCGAAATATCAAAAAATCATTTTGTGACAGTTATTTTATAGGTTATAAATTGCCAGTAAACTGCCAACTTCTAGTTAACCCACACCTCATCTGCTAGTAAAGTTAACTACTAGATAACTACAACATTGAAAATGACCATCTATTGTAAAACCCAATTTCTATAATAACCTGAAAGTTAGCTCTGACTGGAAGTTAACCAGCGATTGTAAAAACGGCTGTAAATCAGACTATTTTAATATAGGCCCTTCAAATTAGCAAAATTGAGGGACATTTTTCCTACAGCTAAGCCACCCATATATAAAGTTGCCTTGGGGTTGTGTTCACATATTTTTCACCAAGCGCATGAAAAAAAAGGGTTGTTTTTTAGATATAGATACATATATGTTTTTTTTTGCCATTTTGGCGGTTTTTTTCGTTTTGCTGCAAAACTATGCATTTCTGAGAAAATATGACCTGATTTGATATTGTAGATCTAGCGATTCTCTACAATTTTTGTTCTTTTCATTTTTTTGAAATTCCGCTTAGTTGCGCCGCTACAGCGCGCTGAAGTTTATGTAAATGTATACATTTTTTTGGTGTTTGATTTTAAGCCAAAACTATGCATTTTATAAAAAAACATCAATATATCAAAGTTGTAGATAAAAAAATTTTCGACAAACTTTGTTCTCTGTTTTTTCGTCGCGTGGTTTTGCCGCTAGAGGGCGAAAAACATTTTGTTCAATACTCTTGAGCGGATAAAAAAAAATATGGGCATCGTGAACAGCTGTAGTATTTTGCCCCTCCACTTCCCTCTACTCAATATTTTTTACCGGCTAAGCTAATATAGATGACATTAAGGATGAAATATACAAAAAGGCCCATCACGACCACTACAGCTGAATACGCATAGTTCATGCTATTAGATGCACCGTTCTATGCGCAGCTGTGTAAGAAATGAACGATGAGTTTCAAAAAAAATAATTTTGTTTGGCTCTCCAAATTTTTATATAATTGACAAGTACTCTAAAAAAATGCATAGTTTTGCCTGTATATCAAAAATATTTGCGCTATGTTTTTTTCCGCTCAAGGGTATTGAAAAAATGTTTCTCGCGCTCTAGCGGCAAATCTGCGTGACTTTGAAAAAAAACAAAGAACAGAATTTGTCGGAAAATTTTTATCTACAACTTTGATATCTTGAAATTTTTTATAAAATGCATAGTTTTGGCTTAACATCAAACACTAAAAAAATTTATACATTTACATAAACTTCAGCGCGCTCTAGCAGCGTAAATAAGCGGAATTTGAAAAAAATGAAAGGAACAAAAATTGTAGAAAATCGCTAGATCTACAATATCAAATCAGGTTATATTTTCTCAACAATGCATAGTTTTGTAGCAAAACGCAAAAAACCGCCAAAATGGCCAAACAAACATATATATGTATCTATATCTAAAAAACAACCCTTTTTTTTCATGCGCCTGGTGAAAAATATGTTAACACAACCCAAGACAACTTTCTATACGGGTGGCCTTAGCTGTAGGAAAAACTTCCCAAAATCAGTGATTTTTCTTCTAATTTAAAGGGACTAATATGAAAAATGTCTAAAACTACCTATCATCTATTTGATTTAAAAAGTTGTGACAACATTTGTCATTAAAAAAAATTATATTGAAATTAAGATATCTCGAAAACTATTAACTTTTCAAAAAATGTTCATATTACAAAAATTCTTAGAATTGAGTGCCCTTTCACACGCACCTATTTTCAAGGTTCCTGGAAACGATCAATTTCTTTGCACTTCAACGCCATCTGTATTTCAATAAGGAGAAAAGCCGTTTTCACTCAAACCCAGGGCCGGTTTTAAGCAATTTTTATGGGGGGGTGTGAAATTGTTATAATGCCGAATGACTTCTTCTCATCTGATCCTCTGTTTCATTTATATATGAAGGTTATTTAATTTTTGGGATACAAAAAAATGTAAATCTGATTGAAGAAAAAACCTTTATTTTAAAGTAAAATGCAAAATATAAAAGATACAAAACGGTTATTTCTTATGTTTGTTGGGTATTTTACCACTGTGAAAATGTGTAAAAATATTGATGAAAAAAACCTCTGCACCAAAAGGATCAGACAGGGAGTGGATGGTTCTTAATATTTTTAGTACAAAATGTCTCACACCAGTCACACCTAAAAATATATAAACTGAAAGAAAATTATTAAATGTTAATGAAGTAAATTAAATCGAAGGCTGTTAACGTTTCGGAAACTATTTCTTTTTCCGTTATCAAAACTTTCACTTGTGTGACATTTTGTGCTAGAATGATTAAAAACCAACCTCTCTCTGTCTGATCCTTTTGGCGCAGAGGTTTCTTTCATCAAAATTTTTACATATTTTTACAGTGGCAACAAACCCAACAAACATAATAAATGAATATTGCCACAAATTAATTATAAATAAAGCGGATAGGTATATTATTATACAACTTAATTTTTTTTAAGCAACTTTAACTCTTCTTTCTTTTAAAGTGGCTCATCGTGCAACTAAAATGTTGAAAGGTATTTGTTCCAGAATATCCCTCTCTGATGATAAGATTAATAATGAGTCTAAACGTGATGAATCGGTCATTGTTGTTCTAACAAAATTTTTTATGAGTTTTAGTTTGCTGAAACTCCTTTCATTTGAAGCCACACTCACCGGCACCGTTTGAATTAAAGTACATAATTTGTAACACAATGGTAGAATGATCTTTAGTTCATAAGCCTTTTCAACAATTTTATCTAGAGATGTAAGTTCTCGACATTGGTCGCTAAATATTTCTAATTCAGCCTGAAGGCCCTCTAAGTCTACATGGTTATCTGGAAGTAACTTTACTGCTGCCTCTACAAGTTCTAAACTGCAATTGTGTCGACTTATGCTAACTTATTTAAAGATTTGGTAAAGTGGCTGTACAATCTCTAAATATTTTTTTAAATTATCTTTCATTGGGTTGATAAGGGTATCTACCATTTTAAATTGTGCTATATAAAATGAATGTAATGTTAATGTCACTTCTGACTCTCGATTTGGATCCAATCTTTTTGGAGTTTTTCTCCTTCTATGAAATATTTGAAAGTCAGCGTCACCGTCAACTCCGATTTTCTTAGCAAATACAAGCGCACTTTCAATGAGTGCAACCATTCCGTTACGATCATTATTGATAGTACTTATAATGAAATGATGGTTGAGTCAATTAATGATATTGCTTCAATTATATTCACTTGTTTGGATTCTAATAATTCTGTTAAATTTTTAGTTTTATACATGATATTTTTCATGAACATAATTGAAAGAATGACATCAAAAGTAAGTATTTTTTTGGTGATACTAAAGGCTTGGTTTCTTGTTTTGCTGTCAAAATTACTTTGATCTGTTGTTATCTCCCTTCACTTCTATAATTGTCTCAAACGACATCCAGGCTGACTTTACTGACAAGTAATAATTATTTATAACATTGAGTTTCTATTGTTGAGTTTTTCTATGATTTTATGTACATAATTGCCGAACGCTGAAAGTGCCGAATGGTGAACGATTTGCCGAATTGGTTTCAAACTTGGGGGGGTGTGACACCCCCCCATACCCCCCCCCCCCTTATATCCGGCCCTGCTCAAACCTAGTCATTTATACATTCTACTGAATTCCTTTTACAGAATTTGAATTTCTCTTTCAGTCGTCGGGAGTTTTAAGTGGGACACCCTGTATACAATTTAATAATCTCTTAATATGCAGTTTATAAATTTCGGAGCCGTAAAAAGTTCTAGAAGGACCCAGCGTATAAAGTTCAACCCGATAGAACTTTTCATGTACTGGTCATGAAATTTAACTTGGTATAGGGTTTATTTAGAAACACGCTTAGGCCATTTTGGCAGACCTCGTTTCCATAGACTTACATCTGATGGTGCTGTCCACATTAAGTTACTTCTGCCGTTGGTGTTGGTATATTGATTCGAGGTGATAGTTGGATTTGTTCCCATAGCAGTCGCATTAACCTGTTTCTTAGGTAGGTCTGCATCTGTTGCTACACCAGCCTCATAAAATCGCACATTAGGAGGGCTTGTAACTACACCAATCTCTCGAAATTGTTTGTAAGACCTGTCTTTTTCATAGTCGTAATAAACTGCTTCACCTGCAATCGAATATTCTAATTTGATAGGAAGAAAAGTGATAGTAATGGTTAGATTCGCTTAATAGTGGAGTAGATCTGGCATTTGAAAAACAAGTGTTTAAAAAAAAAAATTTTCCTATCTTATAGAGGACGACTGCCCCCACTTCCCTGACACTTTCACATCCGAGATCTGGGTGGTGGGGGGAGAGGAGAGGTGGTTAAACATATGGAAAATTGGTTTTTCTCAGTTTGCGAGCGATCGGGGAGACGGACAAAAAAATTTTTCGGATGAAAAAGAAAAGATTCAGTTAAAAATGAGAACAAAGGCCTAAAATGAATTTATTTATCTACCTTGTCTTACAAATTTTTAATTCTAATGGATTACATTTTCATGAAATATATTATTCTGTTTATTGGAAATGCTTAGCCTTTGAAACGTTTTTCGCCCTTATTCTGGAGCTCATCAGAAAGACATAAAGCCACTCATGGCCGTAGGGGACTGTGTGGATGCTAGTGTTAGAATGAGAATTGTCAAATAAGAAATTAGACAAATTCATTTTAGGATTTTAATTTGCTAGCATAACCAGAATTCAGGTTATCGAAAGAATGCAAAGATTTCATTAATATTTTTGCACAAAATTTTTTCTTTTAGTTATAGATAGTTATTGTTTCTGCAGTTCGCAAAATCCTATAAAGAATATGTTTCAACACAATTATAAGCAAACAAATAATAATTCATTTTAAAAAAAAGATAAGGATAGGATTAGGATGGTAATTTTTTCCTCTATTGTGGATGGTTATAGGAAGAGGGCAAGGCCGCGGGGGAGCTCTCTAGGGCAATTAGGAAAGGAGAGGGAGGGGGGAACGTGCAAAAGGGAAAACGGCCATATCTCCGCTTCTAATAGGGCGATTTTAAAAAATTTAAATTAATTTTTTCCCTTTTTGACCAGCTATAATGTTGGATAAGTAGGAAATGATTTTCACTGAAAATGTAAAAATGGGGGGCAGTGGAAAAAATTTAATTTTTTTCAAAGCGATTTTTTTTATTGAGGCAAAATATCAGACTTACCTTTCTGACCTTCGATTTCCATACCCCCACCTCCGTCGCGTGTTGCTCTCCTTCTCTACTTTCCTCTCACTCTATCAGATGATAGAGCCACAGGAATTTGACCTGCGGAGATGCAGCTCGCTGCCGCGACAGCCTCTCATGAGCATTGTCTCCTCGTCTTAGGCCGCGGGTGAGATAATAATAGAAAGAGAGAGAAATGAATTTCAGGTAATGGAAAGAAAATCGAGAACAAGAGAAAACAAATTGAACGGTGAATTCTTGTATGCGGCGCGTCGATCAAGTCGGAGGCGCGAGCGTTGACATGGTCACGCGCGTGTGATATCTCCACAACCAGCCGGCTTGTTCCACTCTACAAAGCCTCTATCCAGTTGCCAACATGGGATATATATGACGAGGCTACGGACACACGCGTGATAATGGAGGCCCTACAAGGCCGACTTGACCGGCGTACGCCGTGTATAAGATAATGAAATAAGAATCGGGAGGTTTCGTGATATACGGCCGCTATCTGATTCTTTCATTCTCTTTCGTTTTGTTCGCCGTTCACCCTTACGTCGACAAAACTTCCTCATGCACGTGATGATTTGCTGCGTAAATTCACGAGAAATTAAAAGAAAATCATTAAAAACGGTTGAGGATTGAGGGAGTTTAAATATTTGAAATCGCCTCGCGCGACTGCTCACACAGACGTACAGAATTTCTCTTTGTGTAAGTGAGAGCGGCGAGAGCGTAGAGAGGGTAGAGGCCACGCCTACTCTCCCACTGCTGCAGGTGCTAATTGATGAGAAATAAATTTATAAGTGTAACTCCCGCGTGCAGCGCAAGTTACTGTCCGATCGAATTTATTTTTTAAAATGAGCCCTGGCAGAAGGGAGTAGGAGTTTCCCTTGCCCTTCTGCAGGGCTTAAACTACAAGTTGTCGCCCTGCCTATCTTAATGAAGGAATTTGAAAAATTCTTTTATCGTTTCAAAGGGGATGAAAATCCCCGTCGTTTGAGGAGCATTTTATCCTCCCCACTCCCTCCCTTCATAAAAAATCGTTTTGAAAAAAATGCGTTTTTTCTTTTGCCCCCTCATTTTCACATTTTCGGTGAAAATGATTTCCTACCTATCCAACATTATAGCTACTCAAAAAAGGAAGAAATCTCATTTTGATTTCCCTGATTGCCCTAGAGAGCTTCCCCCGTGGCCTCGACCTCTTCCTATAACCACCCACAACAGAAATAAAATTACCATCCTAACCCTATCCCTTATCTCTTAAGCATCCCTCATAGGCCATTATCTCCTGTCCGATCCCTTTTGCTACCTGAAACTCAATCTCTTCAAACGGCCATATCTCCGGCCCTAATTGGCCGATTTTAAAAAACCAAAAACCAGTTTTACAGGCCTTTCACTTGTATCTAAAAGGTTTTTTGCCCGTCTTCCCGATCATGCGCAAACTGAGAAAAACCGATTTTCCATATGTTTAACAGCCCCCCTCCCCCCACCACCTAGATCACGGATGTGAGAGTGTCAGGGAAGTGGGGGAAGTCGTCCTCTATAAGATGGGAACAAACATTTTTTGAGAAAAGGCTCTTGTTTTTCACCCTCTTTTTTCTGCCAGATCTACTCCACTATAAGGATGTATGGGAGGTACAGTCGAAAATAAAAGTACCAAATATTTTTAATTCGTTAATATCTGTCTGTTGTGTGCTATAGATAAATATTATTGAACTAATAGTGTAGCCAATGAAGCATTTTACCTTGTACTTCGGTTAGGAAAGATCGGTTTTCATGAAATAAACGGCACTCGATTCCTAATTGATACTATTGCAAAGTCTACGTCGTCTGAAGGTGTGCTTTTACCCTGGAGGTGGATGCCACCCCTTCTCGGGGGTGGAAATTAGTAAAATGAAAATCGATAGAGGGGTGAATTCTAAGCAAAAGATGTTCTGTGAAGTTTCTTCGATAAATCAATATTTTTCGAGTAATCAGTATGATGTTAAAAATGCATATAATAGAAATTAAAGGGCTTGAAGTACAGAGTGAATAGTAGCCATTACATGCGAGTAGAACACTATACCTTGTCCACGACTATTAAATATTTTTGAGTAATATGTAAAACTTTTGTAAATAATGACGTTTAAATCGCACAGTTTTTTTCGTTTCAGATCATTAACAAAGAATTTTGACGTTTCAGATCAATACCAAAATTACGCTTTGACACATTGTCATGGCTTACTAATAAAATAATATAGTTTCTAGGCACGTAGGTAAATGGTTTCAAAAACAATGTTGGGGATTTCCGCGTGTTGCTAATAGATGATGCTTTGACAAAAACTTACTAATGTCTTTTTAGCGGGGCAGATCTGGGTTTTGAAAAGTGACTGCTCCGAATGGATTTTTTTTTGCCAACTTATAAAGGAGTCGACGGGGGGTGGGGAAAACGGCCCATTAAAACTATGGGAAAGCTGTTTTTTCGACGTATCTCCGGAGGTGTTGGTGCCATAAAAAAATCATACTTACCAAAAATTAAGAGCTTGACAAAACACGTAAGCCCATTCCAACCCGGACCCGATCGCATAATTAGTTCGCGGGATATCGCGATTGAAGTTGCGAAAAAACGAGAAGGAGTGGAGTTGGGACCTCAACTTTTTCTGAATAGAAGGGTATTGATGAACACTTGATGAGGCCGGAGGGTGGAGGTGGTGGGACAATTAGGAAGGTGGATTGGGGGGGGGGAACTAAAATTATTAAGATTGATAATGGACTGATTGATAATTTCCTTATTAATAGAACTACAGCAATCTGACCGGGGCCAATATTCCTATTTTTAAAAAGGAAAATAATGATGATTGATGATACTGGAAATTACAGTATTGAGCGTCAAAAAATGAGATTACGATCGTTTTCTAGTTTTTTTCTTTTTTTTTGAGGGAAACGACATTACACGGTTTTTGTCCGGGAAAATTCATAGAGACTACACCTTGCCAGTTCTTGGATTTTGTAAATAAAAGTCTCCATAAAGGAAAATTTGTGGTAACTACTATTCGATTTGTCTAAAGCTATTGAAACTATGGATAAAAACACCCTCTCAGCAAAGCTATTAAATCTTGAAAATTTATTGCAATGCGTACATTCGTGCATGTATAATAGGAGAAAGATACCAAAATATAATAATATAAACTCTGTAGTGCATAACGTTCTCTTGAGTCCCACAAGGTTCAGTTCCGAGTCTCATATTATTCATGCTATACATTAATGACTACCTATCCAATTTTATTGACGATACCATGACTAACGTACGCTGATCATATAAGTTAAAAGTTGCCGAATCTGTTGATGATATGAATACAAAAGTTAAAAACCTTGCTACAAAATGTTAGTGCGTATTGTCAGCACAGTATGCAGATATTAAACGATACTAAATTATTTTTTAAATTCCTATCTTAGAAGACCTCTGCCAGACTTTATACATTCTTGTGACATTCAAACAAAATTCCTAAATACATGCATTAATAAGAAATTAATTTAATTCATACAACCTGTCTAAATTAAAACTAGTTAGGTACTATCTTGTGATAGTAATGCATAAAACAAGAATGGCGATCAATATTTTATTTTACAGTACTATGTAAGTTTACTAACCATGATCCAATCCATCCCTCTTGCGCCCTCCCGAAGGAGAATCCGGTGGTCTCGACGGTTCCGGTGGTCTCGACGGTTCCGGCGGTCCCCGCGGTCCTGGAATTGTGAATTAATAATAAATCGTTAAAATTAAGTGTATATTGAAATGGTTTTACTGACTTTTATATATTTCACTAGTTAAATGGTTTTGAGGTGTGGTCAGTTGTTGGTGTCATGTAATAACATTCTCTATGCTACGCTGCGGTCATGAGGAACAATAACTCCGAAAAACATGTCCGTAACTGCTCTCTTGTTTCTTATTGGCGGTGTAGTACTAATCCTTGTTTTTAATTATTATTTGTGTTTAAGATTTTACTGTATATCACCGAATAGGTATGACTAACAAAGATATAGTGCCCTTTGCAAGAAACAACCGCATTTGTACAGGGTGTCCCAAAATTGAGTTCCCGAACGGGAACCTGTGATTCCTGTGTTCATATTGGGCCGGTATAACCCAACTCACCTTCGCCCAAAAATGCATCCCCGGGGAAGTATATTCTCTTAAAGTGAGACAGAAAAAAACATTTTTTTCCAATAATTTCCGTTATATTGAAGATAACATTTTCAAACTTTGGTTAGTGCTATATTTCTATAAGTACTCTATGTAAACTTGGCAACAACCAAATATCTTTTTTGTTTCTCAATTTTATTTCATAATAATTAATATTTGAGGTTCTCGTCCCGAACTCAATTCTGGGACACCCTGTATAATGCAGGATGTCTCACCGGAAGCTGAATCGATCGATATTTGGAAAACTACATAACAAGAAATTTTGAAAATTGTATGATTTTATTATTATTATTATTTCATTTATTATTTTATATCCAATGAACATGATTACAAGCATGAGGTACTTCCGGTTATACCGGAATTCGATATTTTGGACTTTTCTAAATGACCATAAAATTCTGTCGCCGGAGAAGCGACATCCTCGGACCTTTGACTTTGGCGGCGTGTATCTCCCTTAAAAATGACCATAGATCATTCACATTCAGTCCCAGCGCCCCAAAATACGTATGGAAATGGTGGTTAGCTAATTTAAGCCTTTTATTTACTTGTTTGAGATTTTTCAGGCATTCGGACGGTGTTTTTTTGAGGTTAGCAAAAAATGGACATCGAATTCGTGTTCAGTAGGTCAAAATGTATGAGAATACATGGGTCTGCCTTCTCGCATTCGACGTTTTTTTTATTTTGTGTGCTTGTGTAATTAATGTCAGTCATTCTCTTATGTCAGCACACGTAAATGAAAAGACATGTAACACATTTGCAACCCGATACCCACAAGAATAGAAACTATCACCATACTAGTAGAGTGCAAATTAATTTCTATCTTTCCCCCCGTTGGCACTTTTAGAGTAAAATATATGACCTTACCAGATATGTTACTTATGCCCTGTAGATTATGAATCCACTTGTCGTCAAAAAATCGTCACGAATATAAGGGCACAAATCAAAATTTTCTAACTAACCACACCACGCGATAGAGTCAATCATGAAGCGTATTTTATCCAAAAATCATTAAATTCTCTGTAGAATTTCTATTTTTAAAATAAATAAAGAAACGAACTTTTACATAGGCTTATATGGCAATAAAAATAAAAAATACTCATTTTCTCTGTTCGACTACGGCTGAAAATTAATTATTTTTCGTCTACTTTTCCATTCCCACGACGATATCTCCCAAACTATTATATTTATCAAAAAAATATATTCTTTATAAAATATTTGCCATATTTTCTAGATTACAATGGTTTTTAAATCAATTTTTTTGAGAATTTAATAACCATGATATTTAATAATGTGTAGTGTGATATCAATTTTCGAAGCTTATCAGCGGCATGCGTTCGTTAAAGATTCTCGCTCTCCCACTCTTTAAAACTGTTTCAACACACTCCACTTCGCACCCGCAATGGCCTTTCGTAAGATAGATTAGCGCATGGTAACTCTCGTGGTTCATATTAATGAAATTTATATCTTGAAAATGATTACTATGGAATGAATAATATAAGTAGGTATATTTGTTTAATTAATAATAATTAATTCAGTGTTATTTCGCCTTACATAAAATTTTTGTGTAATGTATTAACATGTTATAAGAAACTCGGCAGTTCGATGTTAGCAAGATACTTTTAGCTGGTATGTATTCTTTCTACAGAATTTTCTACCGTATAAGTAACTGAAGAAGAGATAAAAATGGAAAGTACTACTGATAGCGCAAGTTCGGAAAGTGAGATTGAGACAAAAATAAAATTTAAAGAAAAACAGATTCGTAAAATATTATGCTTAAATTGTATGAAACCGGGCCCTGTAAACAAAGGTTTTGATAAATCATTTGCAATATTTGTTGATTGTTTAAATCTCCGTGGAAAAATAAGTAACCAAAGAGAAGATGATGTATATTCTAGAACTATGCGATTTCGAAAAACAAATCATTTTGGCTGTTTGGTTTGGCACCGAAATTACTGTTCTAGTTGTACTGGCAAAAGAAACATGGAACATTGAAGGAGAAAAATGGAGAAAGAGAAAAAAATTAAAAACAGTTCAGATGGATGAAGTGCATGTCCAATAACTTCTTCAGGCGTGTCCTTGCGTAAAACGAATTTTTTTTCAATAAAATAGCTCTCTCAAGTAATGGCCAGGAACACAGAAAGAAAAATAAGACTATTAGCCCACCAAAATCCCATAATTTTCTAAATAATTTGTGCTAACGATTTAAATGCTAGAAACTAAATATCATGTTTAATATTTCTAAAGTCACAATAGAAAATGCAAAGTTTAATGGCTCGTTTTCTGAATTAACATATTTTTCGTTTCTCTTTGTAGATTTAACAATTTTGACTCCTTTGCCGGTAAATGTATTTATAAGTAGTCTACTGATCTCTCTTTTAGACCTATATCTATCCATTCTAGATACTTCTTATCATAAATTGACGACATACCATACCCTTTTTGCTTTAAAAACAGTTTCTCAAGAATTTTACATATTTTAGTAGAACTCCGTTCGTTGTCTGTCCGTTTTCCACTTTTATTTTTATTGTTAGATAGACCTCTGCATTTTATATAGCGACTTTAGAAACATGAAATATGATATTCAATTTCCATAGGTATTAAATCGTTAGCACAAATTTTTTCGAAAATTATGGGATTCTGGTGGGCTAGTAGTCTTACTTTTCTTTCTGGTTCCGTGGTCATTACTTGAGAAAGCTTTATTGTTGTACTTCTGACAAAAGTACATTTCTCTATTTAAACCAATTATTTTACGAAAATACACATAGGAAAAAGTTGATGGACAGGCATTGGATCCATCTGAACTCTTTTCAATTTCTTTCTCTATTTATCTTCTTAAATGTTCTATATTTCTTTGGCTAGTAAAACTAGAATAGCAATTTCGGTGCCAAACCAGTCAAAATTGTTTGTTTTTTTGAATGACATAATGCTAGGATATAGATCATCTTCTCCTTGGTTACTTATTTTTTCATAGATTTTTAAACAATCAGTAAATGTAAACAATTTCTCAAAACCTTTGATTACAGGCAAATTAAGCTAATATGTTACGAATCTGTTTTACATTAAATTATATTTTTCTCAATCTCACTTTCAGAACTTGTGCTAGGTATCAGTAGTACTTTTCATTTTAATTTCTTCTAAAAAGCATATACATCAGTTACCTATATGGTAGAAAATTTAAAATACATACCAGCTGAAAGTATCTTGCAAACAGTGAACTATAGGGAGTTTTTTATAATGTGTTAATCTATTACACAATAATTTTAGGCAGGTCATAATTTTTATGTAAGTCCATGTAACACTGAATTAATATTCTACAAATATACTTAACATTTATTTCGTAGTAATAATCATTTTCAAGATATAAATTTAAAATTATTATGAACAACGAGAGCTACTATCCGCCAATCTATCTAACGGTAGGCCAGAGCGGGTGCGAAGTGGGGTGTGTTGAAACAGTTTTAAAGAGTGGGAGAGCGAGAATTTGCAACGAACGCATGCCGCTGATAAGCTTCGAAAATTGATATCACGCTACACATGAAATATTTTGGTTATTAAATTCTCAAAAAATCTGATTTAAAAACCACTGTAATCTGGAATATATGGCAAATATTTTATAAAGAATATATTTTTTTGATAAATATAATAGTTTGGGAGATATCGTCGTGGGAATGGAAAAGTAGACGAAAAATAATTAATTTTCAGCCGTAGTCGAACAGAGAAAATGAGGATTTTTGATTTTTACTGCCATATAAGCCTATGCAAAAGTTCGTTTCCTTATTTATTTTAAAAATAGAGATTCTACAGAGAATTTAATGATTTTTGGATAAAATACGCTTCATGATTGACTCTATCGCGTGGTGTAGTTAATTAGAAAATTTTGATTTGCGCCCATGACGATTCTTTGACAAGTGGATACGTAATCCACAGGGCATAAGTAACATATCTGACAAGGTCATACATTTTACTCTAAAAGTGCCAACGTGATCGAAAACTAAGCGACTTTTGTCAACGCGAGCACTCTACTATACCCTGTAAAACGCATATTAGGTAATTTTAGAGTATGGGGCTCTGTCAAGGCAGGAATTCTAAGGAGGAAGCCTATTGTTGATTACGAAAATATAGAAATAGCGTCTCTGGGGCATTTTCGGGCATTTCCAATTATTATGTCATTAATAGACTATTGAATATGTCCAAAAGTAAGGGGTAGAAAGGAACAATTGCGTTAAAGATTTTCATTGTTTAATATGTGAGTTTGACACCTAAAAATGATAAAATCACAAAGAAGCCCATTTTTTAGTTTTTTCAAAATAACTCAAAAACAATGCAAGTTTGGAGATATTTGCAAGAATATTTTTTTGTAGAAAATTAAATTTCTCGTCCAGGTATGTGATAAATAATTTTTTCCTATTTTTAGTATTAAAAATAACTAAAAAACAAAGATAAAAATTTACGAAAATGCATTTTTTTTCTTATTCCAGTAATTCGTCCATAACTTCTATTACGGCATCCTAGATATACAGGGTGTCCCAATTAAAAACTCCCAGGCCGGATATGTTCTAAACGAATAGAGATATTTTAATTCTGTAAAAGCCAATTTGTAGAGCATAAAGAGAGCTTCATTTTTGAATATAATTGTTTTTTTAATGTAGTATATAGAGCATACAGTATACAGATGGCGATGTGCTCTAAAGAAATATTTCGATGGGAGAAACTTTAAAATGGGGTTTATGTGAAAGAAAATGCATTTCTAAGCAGATTATGTTGTAAAAAAATACCATAAAACTAACCGTTTTCGAGATATTTGAGTCCAAATGTTGACATTTGCCAATATTAAATAATTGTAATCTCTTCAACATTTCAGTCCTTTAACCCTTTAACTACGGCTGTCGTCAATAGACGACGGTACGAAACTTTCGTGAGGTGCGGCCGTCGTCAATAAGCGATTTGATGAATTACGCCGGGAACGGGCGTCGCTTATTCACTTTTATTTATTTTATCAAGATTGCGTTGATGAAAAGAGTGTCCTTGAACCATCAGGATCATTTGTCACCACTAACATCTTTGTGGTCGGACAAAATGGGGGAGTTATGGACGTTATAAGCCCCAAAAATTAAGCTTTGAAAAAGAAACTGTAAAAATGAAAATTTCGGCCTGGAAATCTCTACTTGGGGGGTTTTCGAGGTCACTAATCATGAATCTGATGTCCAATATGGGAAATTCAAAATGGTGGACCGGAAATCGGGCCATTTTCAAGAAAAAATGAGAATAGATCGACTTGAAAATCTATACTCGGAGTTTCTCGAGATCGCCAAATCCAAGGTCTAATTTGGTAAATTCAAAATGGCGGACCGGAAGTAGAGTCAATTTCTCAGGAAAAACTCATATGTTTTTCGTTTTTCGTCTGAAAATGAGTACTCGGGAGTTTTGAAGTCGCTAATCGCGAATTCGATGTCCAATTTAGGAAATTGAAGATGGCGGACCGGAAGTACACTTAATTTCTCAGGAAAAACTCGTAATATTCTCGTTCTTGGGCTGAAGGTGGGGACTCGGAGGTTTTCGTGGTCGCTGATAACAAATCCGACGTTCAATTAGGGGCAATTAAAATTGGCGGACTGGAGGTAGAGTCAATTTCTCAGGAAAACTCGTATTTTTTCTTTTTTGGGCTGAAACTCGGAACCCGGGGGTTTTTGTGGTTACTGACAACGAATCCGATGTCTAATTAGGGAAAATTCAAAATTGCTGACCGTAGGTCCGGACCCAGATCCTCAGGAAAACCTCACATTTTTGTTCAAAATCACACAAACAGAAGAAACATGTGTCTCTCTTGAGGAAGTGGCTCTACTTCCGGACCGCCATTTTGAATTTTCCTTAATTACACATCGATTTTGTTCTCAGCGACCACGAGAACATCCGAGTTCCTACTTTCAGTCCAAAAACGGGAAAAGTACGAGTTTTTCCTGAGAAATTGACTCTACCTCCGGTCCTCCATTTTGAATTTCCCATATTGGACCCCAGATTCGCGAAAAGCCCCCCAAGTAGAGATTTCCAGACCAAAATTTTCGTTTTCTTTCAAGGCTTAATTTTTCGGTCATTTTTGGGGCTTATAGCCTCCATAACTCCGCAAAAATGTTAGTGGTGACGAATAATCCTGAGGGTTCAAGGAACACAACAAGGAATTTTTTAAATCGGTGCTGTTTCCCAACTTTTACACATTTGGCAGTTTTTTCCGGCTTATTTACTGGAGTATTCCTCTCGAGCGTTTAGGGTTCACATTTCCGAATGCACATAAGAAATGCCAGATTGGCAATAATATTTGCTGTGTCAAGCTATATTTTATATGTTATTATCTAAAAATATTTTTTATTTGCCGCATTATAATGTCGAAAATGGATTTACCATCAACATCTCGTGGTACTCGCGGTTCAAAGCATCCAAGAACAGAATTGAGTGACAATGATATATATAGTGATGAAATTCTTTCATTTGGTGACCTGAATGGCACAAGCGATGGTGTTGAAAGAGACAATGACTCAAATAGTGATAGTGATGAAGAAACTGTTGTAGGAGATTTACGCTGGCAAAACTGCGATATTTTCAATCCCACAATGTACCACTTTGACAATGAAAATTCATCTCGAAAGTATTTGAAATAGAAAATGAAGATAACGAGTACGAGTACTTTGTAAAATATTTTAATGAGAATATGCTGACGATAATTGTGTACGAAACTAATAGGTGGCTTTCCATTAAATGAAACAGTACTTTCGCAGATTAAAGATTTTCTGGAAGTGCGGTTTAGTATAGAACTTTTCTGTGACAGCTGTGAAAAAACATTTTCGTGGACATGAAAACTAAAATTTAGTATATTTAGATGAATATTTCTCACGAATCCCTCTAGCTATACGCAACGTTCAACGTAAGCCGGAAATAGATCCGTATACAGTAATTGATGCAATAAACATTACAGGTATTTGATCTACGTCAATATATTTTTAGAGTATCAGGGGATATTGCTGAGTGAAATACAAATTGGATACATAACGGTGTTAAGAAACAACCCCGGTTTTTCAACATTTTTGTGTGTGGCAAAGAAGTGGACTGTTCAATGCCGGACATAAATCTGCCATCTATAAGAAACTATACTTATTTTAAATATGCGCCGAATACATCGGTAGATGTTGAACGGTTGAACGATCCTTTTTCACAACACAATTGGCATATTCAGTGACAGGCGCCAGAGTTTTATTTCGGACGATTTAGAACAAGTGCAAATAATATTTTTATTATACTAATAAGGTATAGTTACTAGGCGTGTGTGTTTGTGCATCCAACAATAAGTGCATCAAAGTATGACTTATAACTGTTTCGAGGCCATTTACCTTTAAATATTACGGAATTCACTAGAGGTAACATATTGTATTATTGCGCATGAAAATGTTTATATAGTTCATATTGCGCAAAGCCGACTCTGGCTTTTACATCATAACTACCTCTGAGCCGGGGTCTGGTCTTGAATTTTTTGCAATATTCCATCGACAACAAAATTACACATGCATTTGGTGCGGGGTGCTTTTTGTTTCAATATATCAGATATACAATGGACTTTTTTACATTTTTTTTTTTTTTTCGAAAACTTATTCTTATTGCCTACCTTGTACGTATGGCAGACCGGAGTGTCCACAATTACAACTACCCGTGACAGTCCCACTGACGGTAGTCTGTTGTCGAAAATGCGTCTTTCCACAAGCTATACACTGATTTTGATAATACTGGTGATGAACTGTTTCATTCTCCGACGGTCTGAAATGAGATACCTAGTAAATCGATGTATGTCCGAGGGAAAATGATATACAACATTGGGCAGGGTCGCATCGACCTTCCAAACACCTGTATAAATAGAAATTATGCATTTTGCAAACATTTTTTTCTCATTGTAGTTCCTATAATTCAAATGTTTGACCACTTACGAATATACTGCGCAGTTCGGCGCAATCATATCTTCTCGCTTCTGCCAAGAATTAGCAGGAGTTATTGATCTACAGGCCTTCTCATCTGTTGCCTCGTAAGGTCTTTGCGACCGATAATTTTCTGGAGAATTCTGGTAGCTAAAATCAAGCAAATATGGTTAGTTTATATTAGTATGAAAAATATTATTTTCATTTTATAATTAAATTAAATTACCAACAATAATCGACGCTGTTCAACAAGTGGCCATATTTAGTAAGGGTGGAGGTTTATTTTGTGGTTTCCGTAAACAGAAATTTTTAGCATGTTAATCAAAATGAAGTTGACAGTTATTAGACACTTAAGGCAGCACATCTAAAACACACGTAAACGTACCTTATGACATCTGCGCATGTGCAGTTTTGATTTTCTTAGCGTTACGAGATACGTTAGACATGAAGATACGGATTCCCACGTACGCCTAAAAACGCGGTATTATTGCACCGATACAAGCCGATGACACCCGAGCACCTGTCATATTTGACAAAACGCCAAAAAATCATAAAGTCATAACCTACATTATTCCCATAGGGCGCGTGCAAAATCTGACAGCTAACGAGAGTGGAGGGCATGATATGCAAGAAAATTTAAAAAGCAAACGAAAACAGCAAATTTCACGATAATTAATTTGGAACATTTCCGTAGCCAGCTCTTAAACTATTATGGTGTCACGAGTCAACATACGAACGCCTTTTTCCTTGAATTTGGGCATAGAACCTTATTAACTTTTGAAGAAATAATCGAATAAATTTTTTAAACACACCAAATATCTCGCTTAATATCTATTGTAGAAGAATAAAGTTTTAGAAACAGTTATCCCATTTTTTGTGAGCTATATTTCAGTAAAAAGAAATTTGAAATCCATAGCCTACTTTATGAGATATATTACAAAAACCTGAAAAATAGGAAAACCACAAACGGTTATAGCTTCCTTATTTGAGGAGATACGAAAAAAGTTAAAGGAATGAAAGTTGACGGCAAAGACAATAAGAATAATAACGTGTAACAAAAAAATTAAAAAATGCAGTTGGCTTTGACATACGCTATTGTGCAAAAATGAAAAATACATATCTCAAAGTAGGCCATGACGCCATTAATTCCGTTATTTTTTTCTCATTCCAACGATATAAAACATGTCACAGAAATTTTAACCGATAGTGTCAATATTTAATATTTTACGAATACCACAATTCATATAATTGAATCGTAACAATCAGCTGTGCCATAATTAGTGAAAAACAATGTATACAGTTATTAATAAATTTGACAGATTGTCACTGTTGTATGTTGTATGTTGCGTTGTCGAGTTCTAAGACAAATTTTATATCAGTAATTATGGTGTACACCAATAATAACAAATTCGATATGATTAGCATTTATTGTCAGTGCAATTTTGACGCTGAGATGGCAGTCACGGTTTACGGAGATAGATTTCCAGATGCTCCGCAGCCAAATCGAACTATGTTTAGGAAGTTAGTTCAAAATCTAAAAACGCACGGCTCATTTTCAATAAAAGTAGTAAGGCGAGCGCATGTTGCGGATAATGTAAGAAAAGTGAATAGAGTAATGAATTATGTTAACCAAAATGAGGAAACCTCTTTGAGACAAATTCAGAGAAACTGTCGCATAAAAAAAGACAGTGCAAGAAAAATATTGAAAAAAAACGGATTTCGATGCTACAAAATGAGGAAAGTTCAACATTTAAATGAGGGAGATAAGCCAAGGAGAGTAAGATTTTGTAGATGGTTATTAAATAAGAAAAGGAATGACGCGCTGATATGTAGCAAAATTCTTTGGTCGGACGAATCAAATTTTTCTAATAATGGATTTTTCAATAGAAATATGCATTATAAGTGGACACGAGAAAATACACATTGGTGCAGAGAGACTGCTTTCCAAGAAAGATTTTCTACGAATGTTTGGTTGGGTCTTTTAGGGACTAAAGTAATTGGACCTTATTTTTATGATGGCAAATTAACCGCTCGTAGATACCTTAATTTCCTGCAAAACGAATTTCAAGATTTTCTTTATGAATAAAGAGTGGCAGAAAGATTAAATTATTCATATTTTCAACAAGATGGGGCTCCACCTCACACTGCTGTAATATGTACAAATTATTTAAATCAAGTTATGCCAGATAGCTGGATAGGCACCTATGGACCCATTCTATGGCCAGCTCTATCACCAGATATTACTCCCTTGGATTTTTTCGTCTGGAGTTACATTAAAGACAAGGTATTTCAAACTGCCCCTGAAAATATTGAGGACATCAAAACCAGAATTCGAAACGCATGTGAGGCAATTACTCCTGAAATGCTCCAAAATGTATTGCGTGACGTGTCTCCTAGAGCACGTTTATGTGTCAGAATGCATGGTGCACAATTTGAGCATTTGTAGTTAGAAAAATAAATACACACAATTTCTTTTCAATATAGTAGTAGGTAGTAATGTTATACATAGTTTTTCGTTTTTTTCTTTGGATGTTCGTTTTGTACTTGTATTTTTATTTATGAGATATTTATTGGTTTGTATTAAATTGTAATAAATAATTACGGAATTATAATTATTATAAAGTGAATTTTTACTATTGTGGCACAGCTGATTGTTACGATTCAATTATATGAATTGTGGTATTCGTAAAATATTAAATATTGACACTATCGGTTAAAATTTCTGTGACATGTTTTATATCGTTGGAATGAGAAAAAAATAACGGAATTAATGGCGTCATGGCCTACTTTGAGATATGTATTTTTCATTTTTGCACAATAGCGTATGTCAAAGCCAACTGCATTTTTCGATTTTTTTGTTACACGTTATTATTCTTATTGTCTCTGCCGTCAACTTTCATTTCTTTAACTTTTTTCGTATGTCCTCAAATAAGGAAGCTATAACCGTTTGTGGTTTTCCTATTTTTCAGGTTTTTGTAATATATCTCATAAAGTAGGCTATGGATTTCAAATTTCTTTTTACTGAAATATAGCTCACAAAAAATGGGATAATTGTTTCTAAAACTTTATGCTTCTACAATAGATATTAAGCGAGATATTTGGTGTGGTCCTCGTAAAATAGACAGTCTGTATATTACAACCGTAACATTTTTAGGGTTCTTATGATTAAAACAACTGATTCATGATAACCACAAAAGTGAAGTATAGATAATAATTTGCTACAACTTGCATTGAAAAATAGATGCAAGCTTTTTTAAACTGTTTTAATCCTACCCTATTAGACTATCTATTCCTCAAAATATGCTCGTAGTCTAATGCATTTAGAATTTAGTGTTTGAAAAAATGCACGGAGGACATCGGTATAGTATTTTGCAAATTAGCAAATGGAGTATCTCAGCTCTGGGTAAGCGTATCGATATGGGGTTTTGTGCATATGAAAGTGATTGGAAAATGGAAAATTTTAAGGCCAGAAACAACTTGATCGAATAACCGGAACCGGATATAAAAGTGATATTGCGTGAGAAGCTCAAATTCGTTTATTAACTACTTCTTGGACACGAGGTTTGGTGCAAATGAGAGCTTACGAGTTTTTCCATCAACCACAAAAAGTTCTACAAAAAATATTCAATCCCTGAAAAGTTATACGCGTTTTTTTCCCTTAAAAGAATCTCTCCCGCAACGTGAAAATAGTAAGATTTGACGCGCAATGGGGTGGCGGGTTCGATCTTCGGTGTCGGCAAATTTTTTGTCGTCAAATTTGCTTTTTTTCATGTAACCAAGTATTTCTTATAATAAATGTTTTTACTTTCTGAGAAATTTTTAAAAGCGTCGCAAATAATTATTTTTTGCTTCTGCTTCTCGTTGTTCGAACTGGACTTGTTCAGTTCGAGCAACAAGGAGCAGCAGTAGCATAACAAAATATAGAATTTTGTAGCTATGGTACGCGAAAAACTGATCTCAAAGTGTCGATTTTCACGAAATTCATAAAAGTGCCACTGTCTCAACAACTATTTTTTTTTGCTAAGGTCATATTTTGATATCCTGATAAGTTATGAGCTAGTTTATCAGCCTTCACGGAATGACGTTGAGTTTTTGGACACCCTGTATAACCGATTGATTGAGATTAAACTCACAACTCGCCTGAACTAGGATAATGTGTGAAACCTACGCCTTCAGGGAGCTTCTTGTTTCCTGAGGATCCAGCTGTTCCGGCTCTTCCAATATAATGTCACATTGACGACACTGACATGCGGTATTTATTACTCTGTGCAGTCTTGGCATTACTTTAGAAGATTTTAATACTACTTCGTTCAATTCTGGCGTTGGTTCATCCTGTTCTGATATACAGCTATGGTGACTTAGATCTTCGGATAAATTGAATTTCTTCTTTTCTATGAAACAAAATCAATTAGAAGGTCTGGCAAATTTATATTTTGCTCATTCGCTTACGATTATTTCAAATTAATACAGGGTCTAGAGACGGATTTGCACTTAAACCTACAATTTGTTACAAACTGCGTGAATTCCTTCATGGGGTTAGTATTTTGTGCGTGGAAACATTTTCATAAATACCATTATCAACAGTCAGAAATTAAATAGTGCAAAGTCCACTAAACTTGCCATTGATTTAGGTATACCCGAAGGCAGCATTCCGGGGCTGTTATTGTTTATATCATATATTAATGAAATAAACCAACATCTACAGTCTTTTTATTATGCATTTGCAGGCGATAGTACAATTTTTGCCGCAAGTGATAATATAGATCTTGCATTTGATAATGTAAGCAAAGATTAAAGAACTAACAAGATAGGACAGTCAGACGGAGAAGACGAAATAGACGAAGACAGTTGTGAACTCCAATTTAAAGGGACACGACATCCAGCGGAAACGGTTTCGGGAATTGTCGGGTAGACATTAAATGAATTTTACTGAAACATTCTTTTTGCAAACAGCAGAAAAAATAACTATCTATAACTAAAAGAAAAACTTTGTGTAGAAATATTAATGAAATCTTTGCATTCTTTCGATAACCTGAATTCTGGTTATGCTAGCAAATTAAAATCCTAAAATCAATTTGTCTAATTTCTTATTTGACAATTCTCATTCTAACACTAGCATCCACACAGTCCCCTACGGCCATGGAAATAAATAAAGAATGCAAAGATTTCATTAATATTTGTACACAAAGTTTTTCTCTTAGTTATAGATAGTTATTTTTTCTGCTCTTTGCAAAATCCTATAAAGAATGTTTCATTACAATTATAAGCAAACAAATAATAATTCATTATTAAATGAATTTGTCCAAGCTTACTGAAAGATAGGTTAGCTCATTAGAATCCACAAGTGCTACGTCACGTATAGGTCTCGATGACAGCTGCGTGTGGCTGTTTTTTCCTCATTTTATAGAAAACAGTTTCAGAATTATTATTTTAATGTATAATTCTATCCTAACCAAATAGAAAGCTTACATATAAACATAGAAATACATATATTGTCACGCAGGAAATAGCCAAATCCGGGAAAGTCGCAACTGTTTGTATAAAGAAAACACATTCGACCCTAGTCCATATGAAATCAAAAAAAATTAAATAATGTCAATGACAATTAGTAGAATTGTTTAATAATAAAACAAAAATATATATAAACATAATATTGACCGGTATAAAGGTCTGCTAAATAAACAAGTATATAAATCGAATAATCAAAACAAACGAGGCTCTTAGTTCTTAGTTCTTCGCACTTGGTTTTTGCCATTCATTAATTGAGTTTCGACGTCTTAGTGTCGACAGTCAGTCTTAGTTGGGGCCCTCATCTTAGGATGTGGGGCCCAGGACCTTCAGGCAGTTTTAATGATCTCCACCCTGGAGATCACAAGTTAAGTTAAGTGAAAGTGACACCTTTTCCTCCCCACTGTGTATATTGGTAAGATCGTTTAAGTTATGTATATTTTATTATGTTGTTGATTAGTTGTATCTGTTTGTTCGTTATCCCCTAAACGAATGTTGTAATAAAACCATCCAAACCCTCGAAGTAGCCCTTTTCTATACGACAATATTACAAAGCAACCTGGTTTTTTAGTGACCTTGGGTACTGACAGTCAGTTAAGTTCTGTCGTTCTATCAGGACAGTGTTGTCCATTTTTCGCTGTTGGCCTCTCTTTCTAATGTTACCTTCTCCGTCTGATTGTCACATTTTGGCAACTGCGCGAGAACTTCAATTTAAATCTCGAAGTCAATGGCGCCATTGCTAAAAGATAAAAGGTTTTCCGCCGGCTGTCCTATCTTGTTAATTATCTAATCTTTGGTTTAAGTTCAAACTTGGTATCAGTTTATATAACTAGTTGGCGGACACGTTTTTTCATTTATGGTCCGATTTATCTGAAAATCGGTGGGTGAATGTCATCGAGATCACAGATCACGAATATGTGACCGTTGCTCAAAAATTCAAAACGACGGTGTCAGCGTAGTTGAATATTAATTATTTACTATAAATTTCTTATTTGTTGCCCGATTTTACTGAGAATCGGTGTGTGAGGGTTATTGACGTAGCAGATTACGAATATAATATCGAAATTGAGACATTCAAAATGACGGCGTCAGTATGTTGGATGACTTTTATCATTCCGCCTATTGAAAATCGGTATCTGAGGGTTCTTGAGGTCAGAGATTACGAATATGAAATTGAAATTGAAAAATTCCAAATGACCGCACAATATGGCAGGCCAATTTAATCATTTATGATACGATCCGACTGAAAATCGGTACGTGGTGTTTTCCAGGTCACAGATCACAAAAATGTGATCGAAACTGAAAAATATTAAAAACTGAAAAATTGAAAACTGTCACATATTTATGATCTGTGATCTCGATAACACTCACTCACCGATTTTCAGACGAATCGGATCATAAATGAAAAAACGTGTCCGCCAGCTTGTGCCGCCATTTTGAATTTTTCAATTTCGAGTTCATATTCGTCATCAGCGACCTCCAAAACCCCCCCACAGCGATATTCAGCGGTATGTACTATAAATGAAAAAATGTATCCGCCATTTTGGATTTTGAAAATCTGATGTCATGTTCGTGATCATCGGTCCAAAATATAGAACATATTATCAAAAATCCAGCCAATTTAACAGAAGCCACTTTTACCTAAGGATTGTGCGGGATCCTTTGATGCCGTCGTAAAACTCGGGATTCACATTAAAAAATATGTTTTCTGCTATTAACAAAGGAGCCCGCATCATTCTAAGGAAAAATTGGGATCCGTTGGAATTTTTTTCGCAACTACATCTACTTACAAATTATCATGGAGTGAGGGGACTTTCTACACCACACTTTTCAGTTACTTAAATTTACTTAAAAAACCAACATTCTAGTCTTTCTCATGTCTCGATCTCACCTTAGCATGAAACACATTGAAAGTGCAGGGAAAGCGAATATTTCATGATTTGATTTGTTTAATTTTTCATTTAAATGCATAGAAAATTCAGATCTCAGCAGGGGGGGGGGTTCCGCCCCCATGTTAAGTTAAGCGAGGGGGTTCAGGTCCTGCAGCCCCCGTAGAGTCGTCGTCTATGACTATACCACTCTCAGCCATCCTACTTCGCGTTCAATTTTTGCAACCATAATGCATCTTTTAGACGTCATATCTTTGAAATGCAACCACCAATCTCAACACCTTTCACATCGGGCAAGTATTCTACCTATAGAACTAAATTGAGCCGCCCTGCTTGTTGCAGAAATCGTTTCTGCCTCTTATAGTACAGGAGGCCGTAACCAAGATCTTCGCCTGATCGCCTGATGAATCACGACCATATAGATTGATGGATTATGACATAACCAACAAAAAAGTCCCCGGTGACGGAAATTTTTAGTCGGGCGAAAACTATTTAATTATTTATTGAAAATGTAAAAAATACAAGCTCAAAAATGTAATTCCCTAATGTCCGTTTGCGTATTGTGTGTCTTTATTTACATGAAAAATATACACAGAACATGGTAACGGAAATTTGTAGTGAGGCAGAACAATACTGGAGGTCGAAACAAAAAATTTATAACAATTTTTTTTGGGGTCTAATCGCCTAATGTCCGTTAAGAAAATTATTATTTAATTGATAATATTTTAAGTAAAAAAAAAATACAAACGGACGTTTGAAGTGGGGCGTTTGTCTGTAATTAAATTTTGAATATGAAGAATTTCTCGATGTAATTTTGTTACCCCCTAATGTCCGTTCTCTATCGGAAACGTTTTTTTTTTGTTAACAAAAGGCCAGAAAATTTACAACGGACATTTTCAAGGAGGCTGGGCTAAAGAAAATCGATTTCCGTCGGACTACAAAAAAAAATCTCAATTTTCACCCAGTCCCAAATAGGAATCGAAGGGTAGGTTTAAAAGAAGTACACAGGAGGATTTTTTCATGCACAAAAAATACAAAATATTTTTTATTTTCATATAAAAATAAACGTTGAAGCTGCGTAGGGTCTTTCCAAGTATAAACGTCCAGGTGGAGTGGCATGTAATGGCGCGCACGCGCAGAGCGCTAGATAAATCTGGCAACGAACACGCGGGATGCAAGATATTGGCTGTGTAGCGTCTTTCCAAGCATCAACCGCCGGGTGGAGTGGCATGTGCCAGTGCGCACGCGCAGAGCACTAAATACAGATGCCGCCGTGCTGTATTACAGATCCCTGTACATTTCATTTCATGTGAATACGCCCCATGAGAAATGTCCGTTTAGCATTTTTTTCTCGTGTATTCGGTGTATACTTCAATTTAAAACAAAAAGTAGCCATTAGGGAGTAACTTTTTTACACGCATTTTCTTTACATTCTCCTTTCTCGCTTTACCGATTTCGCCCCTTGCAAATGTCCGTTCTGTGTGAATTCTTATTAGTTTATATATTTTTTACAAGATTCCACTGAAAACGGACATTAGGCGATGAAAAAAAATGACATGATTTGTTACGGACGGAAAATTGTTTCCCAATTAATCGCCCCATTTTTGGGCTTTTTGTAAGAGAGATTTTCTGTTCGTTTTGTAAAAGACTACCCATTAAACCTCGTCATATCCATTAGTGAATAACAGGCTTTTTTGGTTACGGCCTCCCGCACTATTAGACTGTATGAGACAAATCCGTTTCTAACTCTGTCAAACCTGAAACTTGGAAAGATACTATTTTCTTACCTTTTGTAGGCTGTTCATCCATGAAAATATCTCGCAAAGGACGTCTAGGTGAACTCAGAGTATAAACAGTTCTTTCAATGTTTATGGGGCTAAAAGTGAAAAAGCTTTCTTAAGTAGATAGATAGAACTACTATGTATACTATACTACTATAAGATTAAAAAAAAACAGTACAGTTTCCAGAAAATAATTTGGGTCACGTTGTTTGCCTTAAATTTTCATTTGATCAAAATAAAAACATATTTCCTGATCAGTGGCACAGTGTTAAGATATGTGGCTTGCGACCACGGAGTCCCACGTTCAAATCCTGGCCAGGGTATGGATGTTTAGTAGTATAAATCAGTATTTTTAGCATTTCTTTGTCATGGTCAACGACAGGTGGCTTCTTATGTCGGGATAGGAAAATGCATCCGCATTGTTAAAAATTTTGAACCACTCGTTGCAAATAATTTTCTTATCCGCCACACCGTATGATTTGTGTAATACCACTTCAGTATTATCTTTTAAATTATAAACTTCTATTTTGTTAGGAAACAAATTTCAAATTTCCAGAACTCGCTTTGTTTCCAGAGTAAAACGAATAGTGCCGCAATGTAGGGTGATACGATATCTATATAAACACAAGCTAGTATTCGTCGTGCATCGAAAATCGTCGTATCTGAAATGGGCTCCTGGCAGACTGAAAGTGAACTAAACAATATTGCATCCGTGTTCTTATTGGACTGACCCGATTTCTATATGGGTCAGTTTGTAAACCAGACATTGTCGATATAATTTTCATTATATCTTTTGAGTTTAGGCCGTCTTTTTGATCCCAGTCTTCACCGAATGGATAGTGCCCTCACTTACTATACGTCTGTTCTTTATAAAAAAAAATAGAATTTAAAAGTAGATATACTGTATAACAGCGACCTGTGTATTAGACACTGTTTGCCTATGTTTGACTGTATCCCTATTTGGTGTTTACATGCTACTTATTTTGTGATAAAAGATGCTACCTGCAGTTTTCCGGAGATGTCAAATATGATTTCCATAGTTCTAACCAACTAGGCTCTGATCGCTTATGATCGACTATGTCCTCATCTGTTGCTGACGAGCATGATTCTGCCGATCTCGTCTTTAGAAATTGCTCGTCGTCGCCTGTATCTCCGCCTGGTGTGGACCTGTGTTATTCAATGAATTAACAAAGACATTCATACATTTTAAGATTGAAAATACTACCTTATCTTTTTTTTAAACAAGCTTGACTTATTTAATCTCGACTCTGATTGCTTATGGTCAATATCCTCATCTGATGTTATCCTAGTTGTTGAACGAATTAATGGAGACTTACTGCTTTATGATAACAAGATCTTACCTGCACTTTGCTTGGAAGTTTGATTTCGTGGATCTTGATGTTTTACTGGGCAATGAGGCTGTGTCCCTATTCTCTATTGAGCTAAAAGCTACTAATAGTTGATTGATTCGGCCGTTACTTAGAAGATCCATGTTACAAGTACACACAGATTGATTTTCAAAATTTTATTTGATACTCCGAAACTAATAAGCCACTGTGTCTAAACAATGGGTTATTTCAGTAGGAATTTATTATATTACCATATTTACTGCACATATAAAAGTCGGTTAAAACGGTAACAAATCGTACGATGTTGTGTTGAATTAAAGCGTGAATAATTCTACATTGATTGATATAAATTAGCACGGATTTGGCTATTTCATATAGCTGATATTTGATTAAATTATATTAGTTGAACACAAAAGCGTATATAATCCGATAAAGTGCAGTGTCTGGTCGTAAAATCTATACCTGGCTTCCTTTTTTAAGTGGATAATATAATAAGCAACATTAGTTAGAGAAATGGCGTGCAAAATCGACGACGAAAGGTTACCGTCTGCCACTCAGACTCGACTCGACTCGACTTGAAGATAACGTATAACTACGAAATTTTTTTCTCTTGAAAATTTTTGGTATAGTGGGAAAATATGGAGGGGAGGGGGGACAATTTTTTTAAAACGAATGGTTATCGATTTATCCTCATAGGTCGTCAGTATATGTACTTGACATACCCCAGTTACACTGCCAGGCGAAAATTCCGCTCGGTGTGCGGTACAGGGAATTTTAAAAAGAGCTTTTTTTTTAATTCCCTCTATCGCGCACCGAGCAGAATTTTCGTCGTCCAGTGTAACTGGGGTATGTCAAGTACAGATACTAACGACCTATGAGGACAGATATCAATAACAGTTCGTTTAAAAAAAATGTCCCCCCACCCCTCCATATTCTCCCACCATACCAACAATTTTCAGAGAGAGAAAAGAATTTCGTAGTTATATGTTGTATTCGATCACTGAGTGGCAGACGCTAACCTTTCGTCGTCGATTTTGCACGCCATTTGCCAGACTGGCTGTCTATACTGTGGTATAAACAATTGTAGTGTTTATACCACAGTATAGACAGCCAGCTGAGGATGAAACAGACAAGTTTTGTTTAACTGACAGTTTAGTTTATTAATGAAGTTTATTTCTTTATTTAAATTGAAAAAAAAATTGAAGGTATTAAAAATAAGTAATGAGATGGAATTGGAAAACGGAAACTAAAACTGATTACTTCAAAAACAAATAAATATACAGGGTGTACACAATATTCTCTCGGGCCGCGGAAGAAAGCTCTTTGTACCGCGAGACAGAGCCCTTCCCCGCAATCCTACCGTAAATGAATATTTACCTGTGGAAAGGTTAATATAAATAAAAGCTCTGCAGCGTGCTAAATAAGATTTCTGGTAAACATGGAACTATATACCTATGGACGCAAGCGGGCAAGAGGCGGTGCACACTGCTAGATCCAGAAACAGAAAACTTAGAAGAAGTATAAATAAGGAGATGATGATATATGGAAACTAAAAAGAAGCATGGAAACTTAAAAGAAGAATCTCACAAACTTTCCAATACTTCCCATCCTATATTCCTACCCCGTGCGTCATTTGGCTTTCTCTACTGACAACAAGCATGTCCCATGTCCAATCCGGCATGTGTAGCCGGTCCGGCGGTATATAAAACATCCAAGGTTTGTTGCGGCACGAGGTTTTGTCGTCCATTCGGCGGTTGAGTGGGGCCGCCCGGTCGTGGCATGAATATGTCACAGCGATTCATTCGCTGTGACATATTGTGGATGTAATTGTGGGCGGCTGGGCGGCTGCATCTGGCCGGGCTGCCCGTCAATCAAGAGTCAGTCGTCCAAATATCAAAAGAAGCGCCATTACCTGCAGACAGGGTACTACAGCGCCGTGTTTCAAATTTTTCCGTATTAGAATGAATAAAATAATATTAGAGATTTAAGAAGAGCGTGTTTTCGTTAGAAATTGAACGACGTTTCTGGTGAATTAAAAAATCTCACTCTGTTTTGCGTCAAGATAAGAATATCTTACGCATTGGTGGGCACATTGCCTGTCCTGCGCGATGCTGATAACAGGTCCTTTACTGTAATGTTTTTTTGTACATTTTTTGCCGTTTTCGTTATTCGACAAGCAATAAAACCTCAGTTTTGTATAAATTGTCGTGTACAGTGGAGCACTTATCACACTTATCGGTCGTTAGTTACAATTTGTATTGACTTAAAATATTTGGAATTTTACAATATGAATTTTAATAAAGCGGAACTTGTAGACATGACATTTGTTTCGGGCGAGTCAGACAGAAATTGTTAATTTGCCAATAGAATTTATCACCAACGTTATCCTGAAAGGAGGGTTCCTGATGTTAGCAGCTTCCAAAATCTTCTCGATAGATTTCTGGAAACTGGAAATATCGAATATAAAAAAGTTAAAAAATGAAACGTGTTGTGAACGAAGAAAATGAGTTTTCTGTGGTGCTGGCAACGGTTGAGATTCCCCATGTTAGTCAAAGAGAAGTGAGCTCATTAATAGGAATAAGTAGACGGTCTGTGGGTAGAATCTTAAAAACAAATAAGTTGCATGCACATCATATTCAAATGCACTAGGAATTATCTGATGACGATTTTCAAAAGCGCCTACAATTTTGTAATTGGGCCAGAGATAAAATGCAAGATGACGTCAACTTCTTCAATAATGTTTTATTCACTGATGAGGCAACTTTCCATAAAAATGGATTTGTTAATAGTTAGGCACAATTTTCATTATTATGCTTCGGAAAATCCCAACTTTTTTATACAAGTTGATACACACAACCAACCAACACAGATGGTCTATAAACGTTTGGGGAGGAATTATTGGAGAACATGTAATAGGGCCACATTTCTTTGATGGTACATTGACTGGAGCTATTTATCTTCATTTTTTGAAAATCTATCTGCCACAATTATTGGTGAAAGAATTCGAAATAGGATGTGGTTTCAGCAAAATGGTGCTCGACCACATTATTTAAATGCAGTTAGAGACCACTTAAATAATACCCACTCTCATCAATGGATTGAAAGAAATGGACCCACTAAATGGCCTGCTAGATCCCCAGATCTTACAAAAATGGATTTCTTTTTATGGGGATACGTGAAGGAAATTGTTTATAGAGACACACCAACAGTACAAAATATGAAGGAAAGAATAATAACTGCCTTTAGATCTATCACCCCGGCAGTTTTAGGAACAGTGGGAACCTCATTTCAAAAGTGCATCGAGATGTTATTTGAAGGAACCTCTTTTTTTAAGTTTATTTTTGAATTTTGTAATTACTGCTTAATAAAGCGAAATTGGTCGGAATTAGCCATAGGGAAGTACTTACAAAAAATGTTCGTTTTGCATTTCTATATCACATCGTTGAAAAATATACAGGGTGTTCAATTTAAAAAGTTCTTAATTGAAAAATAATTTTTGGCCACCCTGTACAGTTTTAGGAAATGAAAATGATTCAAAAACATTAATTAGATGTCTCGTAACTGGTATTCAAATAAGTTTTTTTTAAAACCCATAATTGTGACTGCGGTGATTTTTTTAATATCCATCTGCAGATTGCATTATTTCAACAAATAAATTCATTACATCCAAGTGGTTGGGAGATATTCAATGCTAATATAGAAATGAATAGAGCCTAGAAAGAGGCTTCAAAAAATGTACTGATATACATAGCATTCCATTTAAAAAAAGAGCACTTGGTTCTATAATTTCGTCTTGGATCGCCTTGTATGTTCGAAAATAATTTCCAGTTAAAGACTTTTTTATCTAGTTTACTTGCAATTTCTTTAAAAATTTCTAGCTATCGTAGAACTCGAGATATCGAGGGCCGATGCACTATTGCCCCACCCTCTATATCTCAGGAGTTTTTTTAATTAAGCGGATTTTTTTCTGTTTATATCTTATCTTAATCATACCAGAACATACTTTATATAAGAGTAATGATGTTTTACCTATTAATTAATACATTATATTTAATTATATTTTTTTTTTAATGAAGCACGCCCCGGTCTCCCCTTGTATTGGCTCGATCGGCAGCTTTGAGTTTTTTTTTGCAGTAAATATGTGTAGACAACTATACTACATTGTTGGTCCAACGAATATTCCGTTGAATTATGTCCTGTTATTAATAGTTGACCCTATATATAATCGGGACGAGGTTCTTTCGAATAAATATACTTAGTTTAAGATTTCAGCGCCTACCGAAAAGACACATTGTTATGTTTCGAAGTGTAAAGTAAATTTGTGAAAATCAGGCAATATAGTTTGGGTTTGTTTGTAAACGCTACTACCTGGGCTTTTTTGGAGGAGCCAAGTATAACTTAACAAAGACTTATAGTCCTTTCAAATTACGAAAAATTAAATAATTTTCCCACAGCTATGATACTTGTAAAAAGTGAAAATCACGTTTAGACAACCCAAATGCTTCACTTTTTACAGATCTCATAGCTGTGGGAATTTTTCCATAAAACAGCGATTTTTTTACTAATTTGAAGGGATTGTTACTTATTTTGTGGTAGAAGTTACTACCTACGCTTTTCTGGATATGGCAAAGGAGGACCATCCCTCGAGACGGGAAAAGTTCCTCCATATGAAGAGGGACCAGCATCTTTCGGACCCGGTTTCTTACAGCGACAGGGTGCGTACCTAAAGTTTTGAATCAAATTTATTAACATGGCAATTAAAAACGTACTGAAAATCGACACTTTTGTTTAACATTGAGAATAACTTAAAATAATAGACCCGCTATTAATCTCTGACAAGATACTAATTTATCGTTTGAAGTATAACTGGTGCTTGGAATTTTATCGATAAAAGTTTTTCGAAAGTATTGTTTTATTTTCAGGAGTTGCATTACTTTGGGAAACATAGTTGGATAACAAATTTAGTTAAAATCTAACAATGCGAGTGGTATTTGCGGAAAATATTCGTTACTTCTCCGGTTATTTATACGATATGGTTTATTGAAATTAATTACCGAAAAGCGGTTCTGATGAATTTAATATACAGGGTGATTCAAGAGAAAGTGTAATTATATGCAAGTGCAACTTCCTGGAACTGTAAAAGCTCTATAACAATAGAAACAAAGGAATATATATTACCAGAAAATACTAGTAATTTTTCAAACTTTTACAAAATACTTATCACAGATAAGTTTAAAACATATATCTTTCTTATAACAATTATAAGAAAGAAAATATGCCCATTATGAACAGTACAACTGTTATCATAATGTTATTTTTAATTTAAATTATCCTGCTCAATGAAACCCAAAGGTAATCAAAACATGTTCTAAAGTTTTGTGTTACTGCTATATCGGTAAGTGCTTTTGTTTTGGATGTTCTAAAGTTTTGTGTTACTGCTATATCAGTAAGTGCTTTTGTTTTGATTATCTTTGGGTTTCCTTGAGCAGGATAATTTAAATTAAAAATAACGTTATGATAACAGTTGTACTGTTCATAATGGGCATATTTTCTTTCTTATAATTGTTATAAGAAAGATATATGTTTTAAACTTATCTGTAATAAGTATTTTGTAAAAGTTTGAATAATTACTAGTATTTTCTGATAATATATATTCATTTGTTTCTATTGCAACTGTAGATTGGGATGCCCCAGAGATGCAGATTTTCCTAATACATTATTTTTCCTACCGCGCCTCATAACCGAGCTACACTCCCTTAATATGGATGCCTAGCAACCAGCTTTCTACTAATAACCTTCAAGTGGATTAACATGAGATGATCAAATTGTGGATCCGTATCTTTATTTTGTTTGGCTACATGCTCATTAGAACAAGTTCGTACTAATATGCGTCCTATACAGGGTGGTCCGGTAGAGTTCAAGGTCAAATATGATTTGTCTTGTGTGAATTTCAGAATTTTGATTAGTTATTGAATATCTCATTAAATTCAGAAACTCTTTTTGCTCTTGTGATTTTTCGTCCAGTTAGTTCGGTTTTTAACAAATTGCAAGAATCAGAAGCAATTTTATTATTAATAATAATAATAATAATGCGACTTTATTCAATCTTAAAAAAAATTAAATACAATTGAATACAGTTAATTATATTAATAAATAATGGAATGAATTGGCGAAGTCTCACCCAAAATGGGCGCTTTTAAACTTAACCAGATTGACAGTTTTATTAAAAAACAAAAGCAGCGTTTGTCAGATTCTGAGTTGTCAAATTCTGGGTTGTCAAATTTTGAGTTGTCTAATCAAAGTAGTGCAGTTTTTTGAGAGTTATTGATCTAAAAATGGTGCACTATACCTAGACTAGGAAAGCCAAGAGAAATATCCAAACCCCACAGGTTGAAGAGGCGGTATTGGAGGCAGTTGAGGAAGACCCCGAAATTAGCACTCGAAGGTTACGTTTATAATTTCCTAGCCTAGCCGTCGTTATTATTACTTGTCCCGTTTCACGTAACTTTCTCTCAACCCCAAGAAACGTTTTTAAAATTGGGATACGATGGTTGAGATATGATTACATGATGTCAAGGTAAGAAGCATACTGGTGTAATCTTCGGCAGTACATCGCATCGTCTTCAGATCAATAACTCTCAAACACTTTTATGCGCTTTTCTTGGGAAGCCGCAGGTCGATTTTGATAGTTTTTCGAATTTCGACTCGTTTTCATACATAAAATAAAAAATAAAAAGAGAAACTTCCCGATTACATCACTTTTGAGTCCTAATTTTCCTCCATTATGAAATTTCGATTGAATAATAAACAACATTAGTATACTGTGTATTATACTAATATCAGCAATCTATAGTTATCACAAATATATGTCGATTCCTTCTTATGTAGTAGTTCGAATGTTGTTTTCCAATCATCGGGCCAGATTCCCGTTTCTCATGTTTTTGGCATGTTATGTGGAAGATTCTCACTCCATCTTCGCCTTAGCCGTAATATTGTCGACTCCAGCTTATTTGCCAGTTTTTAGTTTTTGTATGGCTATGGTCTCCATTTCTCAGTTCAGTATTGAATGTTCGCCTTCGTAAGCCCGCTGCTAGTTATCTTCTGCCTCAGGATGTCACCCTCGCAAAGCTTTTCACAGCATTGCGCATTGACGCCAAACCTTAGTCTGATGTCCGTTCTTGCTTTACTGGTGTGGTGGAGACCTTAATTGTCCACGTCTTGTGTTTTATTTGTGTACTCATTCTTACTGTTGTGATCAGCAAGCATGGCAAGCACGCAAGGTATATGATGGATTATTTTTGTTGCCAGTGTCAATTTTCAGCTTATTTATATTGTTAGACCCCTACGCCGGAGCAAGTATGCCAAAATAAATAGTTACACAGACCTGCAAGATTCTATTTTAACCCAAATAAGTGATTCCGAAGGCTTCTGACGTGCTGGAGACGATTCCTTTGACCATTTTGAGCCATCACGTTATAATTTTGAGAGGACCTAACCTAAAAGTGCTAAAGAAGCCGTTTCTACCTATATTTATGCCCTAATAACTGGACAACTGTACGAGATTAAGTGAAACGGACCAGTCAGTAACAATAAGAAAACAACTATAGATGGCTCAAACACGATTCTATTGAATAATTGAAACCTGATTATAATACAAGTGTATAAGAACGATTGGCCAAATTTACGGAAAACCTATTAGGCCAAAATAGAAATGCCAATAATAGTATGTCTTCTAATCTGTCACTGTCAGCTTAATAGACATCTCAGTCTAATGGGGTTGGCATTGGACGCAACATGCAGATTCCGCCAAGAGGCAGAGGAAACATCAGTCCGTGCCATTGTGAAAGCCTTGCTAGACTGGAATTCGAACTACTTGGTGAGGAAAAACCAAGAGCTGATAGCTACACCCGTATCAAGGCTATGGGGTCTGATATAAAGGACAAAGCTGGAAGGGGCTCTGAGGAAAACAAACAGGAGCACCACAATAAATTCATGGGGGTCGCGGTGGTCAAGGCCAATTGGTCAGCTCCTCCTTCCTAATCTAATCTAATCTAATTAATTGATTCTTGAAGATTTTGGACAGCTGAATAAAATAGCCTGATCTGGTTTACTCAATCTTGTATCGTCGTCCAGTTATTGGGACACGAATATAGGCCTTTTTAGCACTTTTTGGTTAGATTTTCTCAAAATTGTGACGTGATGGCGCAAAACTGCCAACGGCATCGTGTTCAGTACGTCAAAATTCTTCGATGTTGCCTATTTGGGTTAAAAAAAAGTGTTTTTTTGCGGGTCTGTGTTGTTATTAAATATTATTAATGTGTTTACCTCGTGTTTCTTTGACTTAGGGGAAGGCGTCCGTCTGGAGATTTCTGGTCTAGAGGCTGTGAGCGCTTGGGGAATACGTCCTCCACTGGAACATCGTTATTAGGAGGCAACGCTAAAGAACAAAATTACTATAAAAAACGTATTAGAGCTTCTAAAGAGGAGTTCTTACATAACACAGTCAGTGCATATTTGTCAACTGGGGTGTCCTCTACTGGATGAACTTGTGCTGTCCTCGACCAGTAAATATAGAAGCTAAAATATATTGCCATACTGAGACATTCAGGCAAGATCTATGTACATGCAACCAACCCCCCCATAATATATATGGACATCAGTAGCTATACTATGAGCGATGCTCATTAAAATATCATGGATTTTCTTATGGAACCCCCCGTTTTCTAGGGTGCTGGATACGATGGTGATATTCTTAGACCTCCCACCCCTTGGGAACCACCCCTACACGCAAAAACTACCCCCTTTTCGCGTTTCTTCCATTCTAGGCATGCGAGGGCTTATCGTATCAGGTTTCTCGGGTAGGCCGTATGAAGTTTTGCCATCGAATATATTGTCAACCCTCGGGGTTGAAACGACCTCCTCCCCTGATACTAAAATCTCCCCAAAAGTGTCAAAATTAATAAATATTTCTATTCGTTTGCAAGGGTGCTCAAGGCCATATAAACAAAGAACAAAAGAACAACAGAAAGGCAAAGTAATTTATAAATGGTGCGGGCGATTGGGGACCGAGTGGAGGCAGCATCTTGTATATAAGGATTGTAATTGTAATGCTATTTGTAAGCGACCTAGTTTTTTTTAATTAATTGTAAGCTAATAACTTCTGTCATAAAAATATTTTCATGTAATTCTTTGAAAAGACAACATTGCCATTGACTACAAAATTTATTATTCATTACTCCCCGATGAAATCATTATACCCTACTCGGCAACCTACACAATCATGGCCCTAGCGATAACTTGTGGATGAGGGTAAGTTTCCGTCCATTATAATAGGGGTTGAGGAGAGTCGGAGATGAAGGTGAATATTTTTATCGTCATCGGCGTCTACGAAAACGGGAAATGACATATTGACGATCCAAAGTGCAATTAATGAATTTTACACCTTGGAAGGGTTGAAGCAACCTCCGAGGTCGCTACCACTGTCTCCTGCGTGAAAGCTGACGGGATATGCACAGGAATAACGACCATGTGCCGAAAAACCTGCAAATCTGGGACAGCATGGTCTCTGGTGAGTGATGGATGGTTCCTGTCCGTTTGAGGGATGGAGAGGGGTTTGAGCTAATAATGAATATTTTTCCTGTGATCAGCATCCACGAAAACGGGGGGAGACGCGTTTGAACCGAATCAGTTGAAAACAATATTTTCCACCCCTCGCCTCGGGAGGTTTAATCAACCCCCTTAGGCCTGCTGTCTGGAATCCACTTACTCTATCCACTCTCTCTCTATTTCAAGCAGAATCCGTCGATAAATCACTCCCAAGACCCGTTTATATCAGAAAACATTAAGGGCGATCCATAAATGGGGTGGTTTCAGGGGGTTGCGGCGGTCCAAAACTTCTCCCACCACTTGCATCGTGTTCAGCACCCTCGAAAAGGGGGGGTAATTTTGTCACTACAAGAAATATTTACACTCTTTCTGTCTTTCATTACGTAGACGTACAATGGCATCATTCACAACAAAAATGACTCGATTTCTTCGTTCTCAAATCTTTCACCATTTGTGAAAAGGCGAGGTTGCAAAAATAGCAGTATTTTCATTAAAAATAATTGCCCAAATTGAGACAAATTGGCTAAAAAATCTTAATTTTTTTTGTTTTTTGACTAATTTTTTTGAGAAATAAAATATTTACAATGAAACAAATGGCGAGGATGGACCTTCCTACACTTAAGATCTGTTTTTTTAATGGTTGTACATTATGTTTTCGGGTCGTTGATTACGAATATGATATTCATTTTACCCAAAAGTGACATTTTTGGGGGGTTTTTGAAAATTTGTTGAGGTTTTTATTATATAATTTATTAAACTATAATATAATCGTAGTATTCTAAGCTTTTTGGATTGATAAATAAAGAAGTATTGATTTTTTGAATATCAGTTAAAGAAATCAATTATCTTACTAATATAGAAAACTAAATATATGTTTGTTTGTTTGTTTGATTATAACTCAAAAACTGCTTGGCCGATTCAGCTCAAATTTTCAGAGAATATTGTGAGAAAAATCTGGAAGGTTATAATGCCATTAAAGTAATTTTTGTGAAAATTGCATTAATTTTTGTGCTTAGAGGCAGGAAAAATCAATTATCAAAAAATTATTAAACATTTTATCTCTTATATACTAAATCAAAATTAAGGTTTTAAGCCAATTTAGCCAAAGTATTGTTTTGAGAACATTTAAAAAAAAATTGTCGTTTCAAGCAAAACTCAGGTGTAGACCGAATTTTATCCACAAAAATTCATTTTTGAATCACTGTGCGCCGCGGAGAAATTGAATAAAACATTTTCTATAGAAAATTTACTAAGAGTATTAGTTTTGTCGGATATATGGCAATTTTACTTTTAATATTACTGGATTAATTGCAACTGTATGAATTGAAGCGATATGAAATTGGTCGATCTCCTATTTATATCAAGAACAAGAAATATCAAGATTCTTGACGTCAAAGCGAAATTATAGACGACTATTAGGCGAGTCTGTCTGGGATATTTCCCAAAAATTTTCTATCATTTGAGTTAGCCACGGATTCTTATAGGAAAAATTTTGCCCAATAAGATTTTCTTATGAAAAATTTTCCTAAACCGCGAGCTTCATGGTCAAATAATTGTTTAAACAAGTTTATTTTCGTTTTTATTTAATAAAGTGAAAACGCTTCGACGGATCCGAAAAAATCTTGATTCAATCGAAAGATATTTTCAATACGCGTCGTTTGGCGCCAGGCACAACTCATTTTGTCAACCCGTTCATTTGTTATAGCCAAAATAAATTTCGTAATTAACAAATTGATTACTCCGAAATTAATGAGGCGAGGTGAGGGGTGTGGTGCAAATGAAAGATAACAAGTTTTTCCATCAACCAAAAAGTTCTACAAAAAATATTCAATCCAATATTTACTCCAAGAGTTATACGCGTTTTTGGCCCTTAAACAAATCTCTCCCGCAACGTGAAAATAGTAAGATTTGAAGCGCAATGGGGTGGCGGGTTCGATCCTCGGTGTGGGCAATTTTTTTTCGTCAAATTTGCTACAAACATATGATTGTTCTTGTCCAACGAGGGTTTGTCGGTAGTTTGTGCTTTGTTTACTACTTTCTGTGAAAGGGAAGGCTTATTTTACTTTATTTGAGAGTGGTTGCATGATTTCGACTATAAGAAATGTAGAGCATACAAAGCAGGTGCACAGCATCAGCTCGAAATTTACGGATTTAATGAAGTTCTCAAGAATACATATTTATTTATATCGTTTCCTACAATTTTATTTTATTATGGAAAATATATTATTGCACGAAAAAAAGTGAATTTGACAATAAAAGAAATTGCCCACACCGAGAATCGAACCCGTCACCCCATTGTACGTCAAATCTTACTATTATCACGTTGCGGGAGAGATTTTCTTAAGGGTGAAACACGCGTATAACTCTTCAGGGTTTGAATACTTCTCGTAGAAATTTTTGTGGTTGATGGAAAAACTTGTTAGCTTTCATTTGCACCGAACCTCGTGTCCTAAAAGCTGTTAATAAACAAATTAGTGAATCTCACGTAATATCACTTCTATTTCCGGTTCCGGTTATCCGATCAAGTTCCTTCTGGTCTCAAAATGTTCCTTTTTCCAAGCACAAAATCCCATTTCGATTCGCTTACCCAGAGCCGAGATATTAAATTTGTTAATTTGCAAAATTAATTTAAACTTTAAATAAACAAAAGCAAAAAGTTGCATTCGTGCAGACTTCTATGGGGGTTATGCCCGACATCAATATTTATCATTTAAAGTTGGTTTGAAGTCAATGAAACTTTCTAAAAAAAAGTGATTTGCTAATTGACAAATTATGCCAATTGTTTATACAATCAAAAAGTATTGAAGATATCGGGCCAAAAAAAAAAAGGTATATTCTTTGGTATAGAAGGCATGTTTAAAAAAAAAACAATATCCTGACCTCGTTAGTTTCGAAGTAATCAATTTTTTAATTAAGAAATTTATTTTGGCTATAACAAATCAACAGGTTGACAAAATGAGTTGTGTCTGGCGCCAAACGACGCGTATTGATAATAACTTTCGATTAAATCAAGATTTTTTCGGATCCTTCGAACCGTTTTCATTTTATTAAATAAAAACGAAAAAAAATTGTTTAAACAATTATTTGACCATGAAGCTCGCGGTTTAGGAAAATGTTTAATCAGAAAATCTTGTTCAGCAGAATGTTTCCTATAAGAATCCGTTGCTAACTCAAATGGTACATAAAATTTGAAAAATCACCTCTTTTTTACCCCAAGCAGACTCGCCTATATCGAGAATTTGTCGACTGTTGTGTCGTGTAAAATCAAGTCAAGTTAAGCAAGAAGTGACTACCAAGATATCTTGTCTTGATGAGACACTAATTGAACATGATACATCATTGAGAATATTGAAAGCACTATTTTAGGTGTGTCATGTACTACATGTGTTGGATGCATACTTACCAAATTATAATAAAACAGTCCACTAAGAAAACAATTCCCGTGAGAAAATTAATAATAGAAGCACAGAGTACCCATACACTGAAAAACTTTAGCGTCATATGTGCTAGGGCACCTCCACAGAAGAAGAAAGTCAGAAATCCACCCATACAAAACAAGATCCAGGACCTATAACTTATCGGGCGTCTGTGGAGCATCGAGAGGAAGTCGAGGAATGTTATGAAAATAAAACAGCTGGATACTGTTGTTAATATAATTACTAGAACAATATATAAAGAACCCTCTATATATCCGTATATCGCCATTGTTAAACAACATGTGGACAAAAACTAAAAATAAGATTTATGTTAATAAATTGTTCCTGTGTTGCGATCTTCTAGTACTTACTAATTCCAGCCATCTAAACACGAGCTTTCTTCTCCAGAAAACATATTCTGTTTTGTAAAAATGTTTCCTGTTACATTTGAACATTAAAGTCTAGTGAAAATAGATTTCTTACTCCTACCATATATAATTATGAAGTATTGTCAAAGTCTCCTTTGACATAGTATAATGATCACGTGATACCATCTTGATCGACTGAGATGATCGTTTACAGTATTTTCCGAACGCATGTCAACTGAAAGGTTGGTATCGTACCCAGTGACAGTGTGCATGTCAGAGCATCTGTCGATGGTTGTGGCGTAGTAGTTCATTTTCTATGGGTTTTGTTCCAAAGTTAATTCGCAAATATTGTACAGGGATATCGAGAACGGCTGAATGCGCCGCTTCCTAAAGATTTTTAGTGTGCCACTCCACACAATTTGGTGGTACTTTCAATATTTGCACGTTGGCAACAGTGACTTATTGATTTATATATGTCCTGTGCACGCGACCTCACAGATTTTGACAATCGTCAGCAAACAAACCCAAATTCCCACAGTGTAAAATAGCAACTAACCAAACTTTTCATTAAATTACTACTTTTGTGGGCATCATATTATACAGTTTGCCAAGTTTTGGCTGTATTATTAATTGTGGAAGTGTGGCAATACGAAAAGACGCCAGTTTTGATTAAATGTCATCGATTTTTCAACTAGGAAAAGTTGAAGTTGGATCACGTCAGTTGATTTCAAGAAGTAAAATGAAATGATTTTTCGGGAGTATTCGAAGCATTTTGTTAATGGTAAATTGTTATATGTTAAAGTAAGAATTTTATTTTTAACCTGGGTTTATATTGCAGGCCACACTGGTGTGTTACAATACTAGAATCAAGGTTTTCTCTCTTAACATAAGATGCAACTTAAAACACAACTATGAAACTGAGAGTGGTTGTGATAAAATAAGTGCTGTTAGTGCAATCTATAAACAGTTTGGTATAGATATTAACAGGAACTTCAAAGAAAGCTACATATTATATAAAATCTGATAAAGTTTATAAATTAAGAATGAAAGTTCAAAGTGTCGTCGATGATCTGGGAGGACTAAATGTATTGTTTTAAAATATATATTGTGGTTGTTTAATATTTGAAAACTGAGTCTGAACGCTGACTGTATCCCATATTCATAGGTTTGTAATGCTAAAAAGAGAATTGAGTAGTTTTTAAACACGATATATTTTAAAACAATATACATTCACTCGCCAGATCACTCGAATTGTACTTAAGTACAAATGCCATCTAAGTTATATTATGTTAAACTTGGGGATAATAAATAATTGTATATTTACTTACTAGATATATTTTGTTTTATTCTCATTTACAAGCATGTATGTACTAGATCAGCGTAGTCGACGTTCAACATATCTACCGATAGTAGCAAGTGATATACAAAACAATAAAAGGAAAGAAAGATATATGATAATAATACACGTAAGTTAGACAATATTAACATTAATACATGATAAAAAAAGTTCTTAACAGAAATTACAATAGTTTGCATAGCTCGGTGCATAAATATACCATAGACGAAGGGTCAACCGCTGAATAAATTGTGTTTACCTATAACTTTAAGTCCTTTGCTTAATTTGTTTCTTTTTATGAGGACCTATTTCATAAAATCTACACATTGTATTGCATAACGGTTAACTGCTTAGTCATAGCCATTACTTGAACTTTTACCCAAATTAAATGGAAATTTATGTTTCCTAAGGAAGCAATAGATAATTGTTCCACGAATTTTACTATGAAACAGTTAAGACCAGAAAAAATGATTTATGAAGAATTGATTGCGAATCTCAGCATATAATAAATTGGGTGAACTGTTCAGAAATTGCTCATTCTACATGTCCATTCTGCATGTAAAATGGCTGCAGAAAAAATGCATGTATAGTTTGTACGATGAATCTTTGCGTGTGCGTCATAAACAAGAACCATATGAAGTAATCTGTTGAAGGTCACTGCTTCTCTTCAGCAGTGACGTGCATCAAGAAAATGAGAAATTTGTTTTTACTCTCAGTCATCATCCGACAAATTAGAAGCCATATTTTTTTCGTAAATACTCATGGAATGACAATTAATTTTGTAGGATAATAACAGATGTATTATTTACCACTAAATATGGTTATAACAATGAAGCTTAAAAATGCATTTTCATCAAAAACGCAAGAACGCCACTGGATCTAAAATGACAGATATTATAGCCGTTGACAGCACTTCACTACGACAACTGTTCATATCGACGTCTCTTTTTAATTCCGCTTGAATTTATCGTTCGGCTGTCTTAGCATGCTCGAGCGGTTAGAAGACATACGTAACTAAATATTTGCTCGTCTCAATGCGTTCAGCAACCGCACGTATGTCCTACCTAATTTCATACACGCGCAAACATTCATCGTACAGACTATATTGACTTTAAATTAAAAGAGTACCTATATTCTTTGGACGGAACACAAAATGCTCCGTTTAGTTTATCACTTGTTTTAGAGTCAGCATTACTAGGGATGTTCACAGTAAGTATTATAGACAGATATCTCGTTGTTTTTAGGATATGCTGGGATAAGAACATTTGGTTTAAGAAAGGGGGTTTTGTATTCAATTTCGAAAATACATCTCTTTGGCATAACTATGCGACAAGAGGTTGAGTTCGTTCCAGTGTTCATAGGCAATACATAATGGCGGGGATTTTTTTTCGCCCAATAGGGATCACTTAAATTTTTAACAAAAATATTGTGCGATTTTTTCATAAGCAACTCATTAGATTTATTTTTTTTAATATATTTTCCCTTCCCTTTGACACCATAGAGGAGGTTCCAATGCTTCCACTAAAACAACTAGGGGACGATCTCATAACACCTAGACTGATGGAATTGAAACACGTTAATTTTCGTAATATACATGGTCTGAAACATGAAAATCCGAAGAATTCTCACAGTAATTTTTCCACAATTACAATACTTCTCTTCGGTGAGCAAAGGGAAGTAAAAACGCATAAAGATATTAAAAACAATATTAATTTTTTATGTATCTTTATTATTCTACAAATTGTGATAAATATAAACCTTCATTACTCTACGTATACAAAATAAATCTTAAATAATTATCCTTCTTATATTACACTATCTTAAATCTTTAAAATTAGTGGACGGATTTCGATAAATGATTTTTTTATTATTAACAAGGAATTAATAAAATATGTACATGTTAATTAATTACATATTTTAAACACAATATTGTGGCATCCTTTACACATAATATGCTATAGTCTAGCATTTTGCATATTCTGATGAATAGTTTATTTGTGCTTACATAGAATTAATTCTTGGTTTTTGGCATATAATAAAAAATGATTGACCTAAGAAATGCAAGATAACCGGCTTATTTCGTCATAAAGCTAGACTGTTGCAATGTCAAAAACAAGGTCATATCCCAATCTACAATCTACGCCATTATCGTTCCAGTTACGAAATATAATGTTAAGTAACAATTATTATGGGGATCTTTATTGAACGATCCGGTCAACCATTTTCGATCATGCTACATGTCATTTGCAGGTTAGAAATCCTGCCGCCTCTTAACGATAAATACTGTTTCGAAGAAAAAAATTAAGCTGTTTACAAAAGCAAATATAATCGAAGTGGTTAACATTGTTAACAAATAAGCTCGAGGGTGTTGATAATACTTCTGTACCAGTTGTGATCTGTAGTACGCGAGAAGAATTCCTAAAAAAAAGCAATAATGAAGTAAATGGTAACAGAAGAAAATATGCCAGTTATAATTTATTCATAATAGACATTTTCTTTTTCATAATTCTATAGGAATGACACATATTTACACCTATGTGTGATAAGATACTTGTAAAAGTTAAAGTAATTACTAGTGTATTCTGGTAATATATTTATTTATTTGTGTCTATTTAATAGAGCTTTTACAGTTTCGGAAAGTTGCGTTTGTATCTAATTGTATTTAAAAAAGAAACAATTAAAGTTTCGACTGAAGAAGAAAAATACTGTTACGAGTTTGTGCCCCCTAAGGGATGATGTTAATAACTCATGAGTGGTAATCTAAGAGGTGTAATGTTAAAAAGAAGCCTAGGTGTTACACTTATTTTGTAAACTTCTCTATTTATGTTGTATTATCAAAATTCTATCAAAATTTGACAGATGCCAAAAAAGACAAACGAATATCAATCGGCAATAATTCTTCACCTAATAAAACTTAGATGGGGGTGGAGTTGTTTCAACAAAACCAAGGCTACCATTTCATGTACTTTATTTAAAAGGTAACAATATTGTTATTGTTTATGTCCGAAACGAAATCCATTACTTCTTCATGTTCGTAATTATAGAAGAGGTTATACCCCACACGTCAATCAATTGGTGTTAAATCTGGTAACCTTGAGGGTCACAGAAGCATGTCCACTAACAACTCGTCAGTGACAGACTAAAGTCTAGCAAATAAACGAGAAAAATAGTCGAAATGAAAAGTTATTCCCGGTTGATAGTCTCTTATTTTTGTTCTTTTTTTTTGTAATTGTAGTACCTTCACGACATTTATAAGACTGAAATTCGACGTCTTAAATTACTATTACAATTTTTCCCCGTCAATGTGTTTTTATTTATTTCTAGTAGTCTGCAGGAATCTTTTTCTTGAAAATTTCTTTATTTCGGATAACAAAAAACAAAATTTTTCGAATATCAAAAGTTGGGGATGTACACTCGGTTGGTGAAGGGCAAGAGGAAATCTCCATTGCTCTCCAGGCATTTTCAGTCAATGGACACACTTAGAAAAAGTAAGAAATAAGACTATATTTCTAAAATAATAATACATTTTTTTTATTGAGAGCAATATAGGAGAAAATGACAATTAAAAAAAATTCTAAAAGTTGTCTCTTTGTAATAGATAATGACTATTATGTTAGTAATTACAATCCTAAAATGAATTTGTCTCTTTTATTTGACAATTCTCATTGTAACATTAGTATCCACGTAATCCCCTACGACTATGCATATTAAACTAGTATCGACATAACCCCCTACGGTCATGAAGATTAAGTTAAAAATAAGAACAAAGGCCTAAACTGAATTTATTTACCTAAGAATGCAAATATTTTCGCTCATTTATTGAGGTCCATAAGAGCCCATATTACTCACTACTTATTTACTCATTTTTTTTTAAATACCATGGTAAAAGATGTTGAACAAATTTAGACAATCTTACCTTGGCTTAAATAACGTTGTCTCAAATTTAATTGCATTCTCTCATTTTTTAAACCTCAAGTGTACCTCCCTAAATTAAGTTCGTAATACATAAATTATGAAAAATGGAGACTTTAAAAATATATAAAATCGGCAATATCGGATCAGGTATTCTCAAAGTCTTTTATTTTGTGACTCTAAATACGATCATTGCTAAAAATGTTCTAACATTGCTGAATATTTGTAGTTAGAAAAGACAAAAGCAAGTGCGCCGTATCCCCCAGTAAGATACAAGAATGCAACTATGGACACGTGTTTCGGAGTTATTGCTCCTCATCAGCGTCGGGTAGCTAAATAACGTTTTTATATGAGAAACAATGCCAATAAGATAGGAAAGTACAGTACAAAATATTCTTATTATACTTTCGTACCCCATGTACCACAATGAGTGGTTTTCTCATATAGTAACAGTAATAATAATAATGATATTGTTTATTTGTATAATTAATACAGAACAAGTAATTTAAAATGATTGATTGAAATAAACATTAGAAGGACCCACAGAAGGTAAACCTTTTTTGTGGGTATAAGTAATCCTTATTAATAGACAATAACAATAATATGTGTATATTAAATCATTACATAGCAATTTATACTTTTTTTTCAAGTTTTATTTCATTTTTAACTATTCTTAGTTGTTTTTGTAGCCAACTAATTGGTGAATTATAAATCTCAGTTGGTGATTTATCCACTCTTTGACTTTTTTTTGAATAGAGTAAGTGAAATGATATTTGTCATACAATCAGATAGTAAATTATATATTTTTGCTCCAATGTTAGAGTCTCCATTCTCTATGCTAATTAAATTGTACTTTGGAAGCCCATTGGGATAACCCGAAAACGGTAAGTAATACTTCTTGTCAAAATTTGCTGTTAATATTTTACTATTAAAGAAATTTATTGTCGTTTGAAATCCCTCTCAACTTTATGTTAATGATTCCCATGAACTATATTAGTTTATTATTTCAGCATCGATTGCAATTTTAAATAGGTCGTTGATATAGATACAAAATAAAATTGGTCCCAACACTGTACCTTGTGGAACTCCATAACATATATCTTTTATGTGTCGCTATTAAAGTTATATATGTTGACGAACTGTTTTCGATTTGTTAGGTAGTTTTTGATGAAATTATAGAATATTCCTCTAAACTCAATGTTTTTCATACTATCTAATAAATCTGGATAACTAACTGTGTCGAAAGCTTTGGCTGGATCAAGGAAAACACATAGTAGGGGCTCGGCAGAGTCCAGAGCGTTATACATTTTACTAGTTGAGTCTGCTATTGCATTATTCGTTGATTTACCCTACACAAATCCGTATTGTTTTTCTGATATAATTTAATATTTTTTCAAGTATTTTCTCATATATTTTAGCTAGGTTAGATATAAGAGAGATTGGTCTATAATTTTATATATCTTGTTTATTTCCTCATTTATATATGGGTTTAATCATAGCTACTTATAACAACCTTATTTAGCTACGCTACGCTGATGAGCAATAACTCCGAAACACGTGTCCGTAGCTGCACTCTTGTTTCTTATTGGGTAATATAACGCAATTCTTGCTTTTGTTTTTCATCTGACACCGACAATTCTTGTGTTTACAGTTACACTTACCCGTTACTAAAAACAGCGCTGCTCCTATTACAGCGAAAATCGATGCTGTTCTGTAAGGTATTCTGTCTCCTATTAATTTGCTGATAACCAGAACTCCGTTTATTACCATATATCCAGTGTATGTTGTATACATTACTCCGACATAATGCAAGTAGTCATGTGCTGCGTTACGTTCGTTGTTAAGAGGGTCAAAGCTGAAACCGATGCAGATGGCGCATATTAACTGAAATAAAGAGACATTTTACTATTGGGGATTTATCAGAAGGATAGGAACTAGGGATGCACCGAGTGGTTGTTTTTGTTTGAAAAAATATTGACCACGGCATTTGAAGGGGGCTAAGGATATTGGCAAACAACAAAATAACGATTTTAAAGTTGATGAAAATATTGAGTAGATACTAAAATATACCTACATGTGTTAATATATTTTTTGTTTAGACGTTTTATGTTTCTTAATAACAATTTGTTTACAAATATCTATGTTTCGATCATTGTTTATTTCAAAAGAACCAAGAAATAGTCTAGCTGGATAAACTAGACGAAGCGGCCCCCCCAAAGCGATCTTAGAAATAACTTATGTTATGATATTTCCAAGTCATAAGAACACGTTTAGCAAACTTTCAGCCCCTAACCTCTATTGGTCCTTGAGACAATTAACAAAACATCGTCAAGATTATTTTTTAAACTCGATTATCTCGAAAACTATTTTACTTAGACTAATGAAACAAAGAGGATAGGTCATTAGTTGGTCTATATTGCATTTGTTTTTTTTTTATTTTCTTAAATAATTTTCACCATTTGAAAAGTAAAAATAAAAATTTAAGAATAAGTTCTTATGGTTAGAGCAGAGGTGCAGTCAACAAAAAGAAATGTTTCATTAACAGAGCCCGGCGCAAAAGTAGTTATGCCAGAGACGGTCTCCACACACAGATAAATATAATGTTTTGTATGATTCACATAAGCAAATAAATACATTATTTATAGGAAACAAATATCTACTTTTGCGGTGAGAAATAAAAAGTATTTCATAAAACTCATAAAATAATAAATAAATAATTTATTATTGGTTTGGAGAAATTATTTATTTGGTATAGTTGAGCAAGTAGATGTAAGAGATGTTTACTGAAACTGGTGGATAAAAAACAGCCGACTTCGGCCGCACATTATATATACCTGCAGCGTCGGGCGTCGGTCTGATTGTCTAATCGAAAACAAATAACTCGGCACTTTAAACGGCATACACCACTTCAACTTTTTATATCAGTTAAGGATATGTAAACATCTCCTATATGTTTCTTCCCAACTATGTTTAATATAGTTGGGAAGAAACAGCTGTTATCTTGTTTAATAAAACAGCTGATTTTGAGGGATTTAATACCAAAGAATGTTCTGTTGCTACGTTTGATAATTTTATTAAGTCATTATTAATTGCTGTTACAGCATTGTGACATTCAATGGGATAACATGAGTGAAGCAGTTGTGTGTCATCGGCATACATATGAACTGCACTGTTTTCAACAGATTTAGGGAATTGGCTGGTGTAAACCGTGAACAAGGGCCCAAGGATAGAACCTTGTGGAACACCTCTTGTTAAATATCTTACATCTGACATAGTTCCACTCAATTTAATCCTTTGATTGCGACCCTCTAGGTAGGACCGAAATAGCAAAACATTTTAATATTGTTTCCAATTTAATTAGGAGACTTTTAATAAATAAAAAAAATTAAACGTTTGTAAACTGTTTAACTGATTTTTCAATTATTTAATGTTTTAATTTTTACTGCCTCTCATTTTTTTTTAATTATTTACTGAAACAAATTTGTAAAATACACAAATATTTACATAAATTATTTTTCATTTAAATAGTTTGGACAAGACAGTACAGTGATGTGATAAAAATTAACGTAAATTTTTTTCAAGTGATTTTCTAAAAGCCATAGAACAAAAATATTGCAGTTTTATGAGTTAAAATGTTCTTAAAGTATTATTAAGTATATTTTTTACCCCTCTGCAGTTTAGAACAAAGTGTCAACTGGCAATTACACCGTATGTAATCGGGATATCAAGAAACTTAAAACTTATATTGTCACTCGGTTACCCAAAATTAAAAGTAATATTTTATTTTTTAATTTTCCATGAAAAAATTTCTAATATAATAGGCTTTTTTGACGTCATTTAAAGGAGTTATTTTTTACTATCCATAAAATGTTTAATACTCAATAGTGGAGATCTCCTTCGTTTTTGATATATTTATTTATACATTTATTAATAAAACTATTTTGCATTTGACAAACTTATACCTACATGTTCTACTCATCTCATTTTTTATTTCTTTTTTCTTTTTTACAAAATAATACGTGAAAAGATAGGAGTCTCATATGAGCATCTTCCTGGGGTGGGCTCCTCAGTCCGGGCCTGGTTGTTAGTCTGCCACATTCTTTTCTCTAACCAATATTTTTAAGAAATTGAGCCCAGACGACAAGGTGTGATGATTTGGTTTGAATCCTTGTTAATTGCGGTATTAATAATAAAGTTGAAATTCTATTAAAATAACCTTTTGACATTAGTTAAACAGGCTAAATGATGATCTTTGATATCTTAATTATGGCCAGATGTACAATTAAAAGGTATTAACAAGTGTTAAGTATATTGAAACATTCTTTATAGGATTTTGCAAACAGCAGAAAAGATAACTATCTATTAAAGAAAAACTTTGTGTAGAAATATTAATGAAATCTTTGCATTCTTTCGATAACCTGAATTCTGGTTATGCTAGCAAATTAAAATCCTAAAATGAATTTGTCTAATTTCTTATTTGACAATTCTCATTCTAACACTAGCATCCACACAGTCCCCTACGGCCATGCAGATTAAACTAGTATCCACATAACCCCCTACGATTATGAAGATTCAGTTAAAAATGAGAACAAAGACCTAAAATGAATTTATTTATCTACTTTGTCTTAAAAAAAATTTTCATTCCAATGGATTACATTTTCATGAAATCTATCATTCTGTTTCCTGGAAATGCTTAGCCTTTGAAACGTTTTTCGCCCTTATTCTGGAGCTCATCAGAAAGACATAAAGCCATTCATAACGATGTTTCATGCAAAACCAAGACAATTTCTTTGAATAAGTGTGAAATGATTATATTTGCTGTTTGCAAAATCCTATAAAGAATGTTTCAATACAATTATAAGCAAACAAATAATAATTTATTTTTAAAAAGTGTTAAGTATGTTCTGTCTATCCTAAATTTTTAGTTTGAATATAGTGTTATCAATCGTTTTATGCATTTATTCTAAGAAAATTGAAATAGTGCATATGCTATTCACGAGCACTTCACCAGTCAAATTCGAACCGTTGGGAGGTGAAAAAATTACAATTATGTTTGACCCTACTGTCAGCGAAGAAATAGTTAAACTTTCACTGGATAATATACAGGGTGGACCGTCTAAAGGGAATAAATAATGAAGAAACATTTTTTTTGCTCAAATTTAAAATTTCCACGTTTCATGACACGCTAAACCTATTTCATGAAAAAAAATTTTGAGAATTTTTTTCACCAACATTTTAAAAAAATTTTTGCCACTAAAAAAATGTTTTTTCTTTGTTCAAATTTAATATTTCCACGTTTCATGGCATTCTAAACCTATTTCAAAAATTTTTTTTTTTTTATTTTTTTACCAACATTTTTGAAAAATTTTTTACCACTAAAATAGATGGATTTTTTTTCTTTGTTCAAATTTAAAATTTCCACGTTTTATAGCGTTCTAAACCTATTAAAAAAAAAATTGAATTTTTTTTTACCATTTTTGAAAAAATGTTTCCACTGATATTGATGGAATTTTGTTTTCTTTCTTCAAATTTAAAATTTTCACGTTTTCATGGCATTCTAAACCTATTCAAACAAATTAAGAAAAAAATTGACAAATTTTAAAATTATTTTGAAAAAATCTATTTATGACTACTTGCTATAATATAGATGAAAAAAAATTCTTGCTCAAATTTAAAATTTCCATGTTTCATGACATTCCAAACTTATTTCGGAAAAAAAAAATTGCAACATTCTTTTTAGTGCAGGCAAGGAAGGCAACAGTTTGTAAAAACCTCGCAAAAATTAATAAAAGGATCAACTCCGGGATTTAAGTAGGTAATAACCTGTAGAATGGAATGATGCATTCTTTGCACTTTCAAGTTCCGGAAAAATTCCAAAAAATTCGGAAAAACTTTTTGATTTTCGATTTCTTTGCTCTAGCGGCTAAAATAATGAAGATTCAGAAAAAAGTTTTCAACAAAATTTGTAGCTCGTCTCTTTCTCTACAAAAAATTAGGAGATAAGTTCAGTTTTCCACTTACAGTTTTGAGCCGCTCCAAAATGCGCGGAAAATGAGAATTCTCTGGGAGTTTCGTACGACCGGACAAATCGATCGATAATTCTTATTATTCAGAGTCGCTAGAAAAATGAAAACAACATAAAATGTGGAGAAAAGTCTCAGCTTTAATGTGGAACTAATCACAAAATTCATACCAATTTTTATCATAGAGAAAAAAGTGTTAGAAGATGGCTTAGTAAAATTTATACAGTTCATTTAGTCATATCTTTTAAGTTTTATGCGTTCTGCCTATTTCTTCCGTAACAATGGGTGCTTTTTCAATACATGGATTCGATTATTATTAAATAAGATATAGTGAATTGAACTCCAAAATTTGGAGGTGATTGATCGATGAGAAATATACCCTTTACTTTGATCGCAAGGCATATTTTTCCAATAAAAGTAATTGCAATAAAATGTTAATTGGATTAATATATCATTATATAAGAATATATCAGCAAAATGAATTATCATTGTAACGAGTTTCGGCAGAGATATGAATAAATCTGCGGACCAACTGTACAAAGTTCACTAAGCCATCTTCTGACACTTTTTCTCTATGATAATTTTTTTTATGAATTTTGTGATGAGTTCTACATTAAAGCTGAGACTTTTCTGTATATTTTATGTTATTTTCATTTTTTTTAGGGGCTGTGAATAGTAAGAATTATCGATCGATGAGCCCGGTCGTACGAAACTCCAGGAGAATTCTCATTTCTGGCGCATTTGGAAGCGACTTAAAACTATAAGTGGAAACTAGATTTATCTTCTAAACGGCTTAAGTAAGACAAAAATTTGTAAAGACCTTTTTTGTAGAGAAAGAGACGAGCTACAAATTTTGTTAGGAAATTTTTTCTCTATTTTCATTTCTTTGGTCGCTAGAGCAAAAAAAAAACGATAATCAGAAAGTTTTTCCAAATTTTTTTGAATTTTTCCGGAACTTGGAAGTGCAAAGAATGCATCATCTCGTTCTTCAGGTTATTACCTACTTAAATCCCAGAGATCATCCTTTTATTAATTTTTGTTACCCTAAATGACTAATTTGCCTTTATCATTTACAATTTTGGAAAAAAAATTTACCACTAGAATAGATGGAAAATTTTTCTTTTCCTCAAATTTAAAATTTTCACGTTTCATGATATTCTAAACCTATTTCAGAAAAAAAAAATTGAAAATTTTTGAAAAAAATTTTACCACTAAAATATACGGAAAATTTTTTTTCTTTGCTGAAATTTAAAATTTTCACGTTTCATGGCATTCTAAACCTATTTAAAAAAAACACTGTAGAATAGAAGGAAACTTTCCTTTTTGCTCAAATTTAAAATTTCCATGTTTCATTGCATTCTAAACCTATTCCAGAAGAAAAAAAATTTTGAAAATTTTCTTGCCAACATTTTTAAAAAATTTAAAAAAAAAATGAATTTTTTTAACCACCACTCCACCACTCCACTACGTGAATGTGGAATTGAAAATGTGACAGATGGCAATAATATTTGGCATATGCACCTATTATATTTTTATTGAAAAATGTACAGGGTGGTCATCCCAAGAAATAATTCAGTCATGGTGGACATTTATAAAGGTATTTGCGCAAGCCTTCCATATTTGGCACCTGTTATTTAGTATTGAACTTTTGCTATTGGATGAGCACTCTGTATATTTTTTTGACCAAAACTTATCAGGTTTTCTTTGTAATAATAGTGATAACTATATTCCGATTATTATTTTCAGTGTCACTTCGTAATTATTTAATTTTTAGAGTGACCGCCATGCACAAATAAAGAGGGAAGTTCTGTGTAAATACCTTTAACGATTTTTTATTTTAAAATTTTGCAGTTATTCTCAAAAACGTGACGTCATGTTTATTCGGTTATTCATCAACGTATTTAATTTTTTTTTATGAAAGGTAATTAAGTATTTTCAGAAAAAATTATTGGTATGTATCGAATATTACTTTAGTTATCTAGCGCAATAGATAATCTTATTGCAATGATATTATCCTTTATATTACACTTGATTACTAAATTAATATTTAATATACCAATTCTTTTTTCTAAAAATGCTTACATTTTATATAATTAACTGTTTTACCAAATATTTTTTAAAAAAAATTCCCGTACAAAAAGTGCCGTGCTTTGTCGGTGTCTAAAATATTATTTACATAGTATGCATATATTCCAAGATATAATGGATTTAAAACTGGTATGATCAATATTTTCTTAAAAAGTAGGACATTTTTTAATATAACTTAGCAGAACTTCAAAAGCGTCCAATGTACATTATTCAAATTTCAGTGATTGATTTAGAATAGATCCATAATGGACGCATGATTTTTTCAATTTTTTCCGCTCCTCCGTTTGTGAGATATTCGCGGTTAAAGTGAGGGGCCAATACATTTGAATCGTATATTAGTAACTTTTGTGCAATTGATGACCCGGAAATTCAAAAATTGGGAACCCCAGGACCGTTGTATGAAAATAATTCCAAAACTTACCAACTCTAACAATTTTATCCCCAGCAGACAATGCTCCTTAAATAGGTCCTTCAGAGTCTTCCTAGGCTTCTGCTCCTTAACTTCATCTTTGCTGTTCTCCACCTCCGCTGACATCGTCACTTTCTTCGGGACGTCGTAAAATGAGTCTCGATTATCCACTGTAACGGTTGTGTTTCACAAAGTTCAATAAAAGTCGCACAAAATGCGAAATGCAGGAATTCGGTTACGCACACCCGCACGCCTGTCTTGTCAACAGTAGTAAAACGAGTGTTCCCTCGGGCTTCTAAATGAAAACAATGAATGTACGTCTCTCAGTCATACTTTAATTGGTACCATTAACCCCTTGTACGAATTGATTACCTTCCACCCACGACGAACATTCATTTGTTTTTGTCTCCTGCGAGGCGCTTATGAGAAATGTGGGTGACGAATCGCCATTACCACCAATTTGTGTTAACTTTGTTATTTGTTTATTGTTAATTTTCAACGGAAATAATTCAATTTGCATAATAATTAAGGCACTGTAATTCTCTTTAAATGGCCATAACTTCTGACATGACATTCCACGCGTGTTAGTGCGTTCTACTTATCTACCTTTGCAACACCAGGTGCTTGCGTAGAATACTAATTGTATTAGCGTATCTGCCAAAATATTAACAACCCTGTAGAATAAGGAAGAAAAAAGTGACAAATTCCAAAAAAGTAGCCATTGTAATCCTCGAAAACTATATAGAAAAAGTGACAGCACAAGTTTGCTATTTATTACCTACCTTAATAGAACCAATAATTATTATTATTAGTGAATTATATTCTTTTTATTAGAGTAGAAAATGTTATAAAAAAATATATTGAGGCCTTGACTGTACACCAAATCCCAGGTTTCTGTACTTTTACCAGCTTACTTTACTTATTTTCCTTATCAACATGAACATAATATATACAATTCTCCCAGGTCCGAAGAAACTTTACGAAGATTAGGATATATCGATGTTAATTATTGATAAAGTTCTATAGTGTTTACGAAGTCAATTGAAACTGGTCAGTGTTAAAGCACAAGACCGTGCGCACTTAACTTGATATTTTGTCCTATGTATTTAACAATGGTATCGAAAATCGAAAATCGTAGTTGAAACTGTGCAGGCGAGTCCAAGACTGGCAATGTAATCAGCCTGAATGAACCATCTACGACTGCACTGGTTTAAATATAATAAAACGGACAGGTCCACTAGCATAAAAAAAAACTTGTAAATCGTTTCTCAGCAGCCAACGTGGACTTGTGAGATGTGCTGTCATTGGCCTGGGTTTGAGGACGGGTGGCGACGATTGGCTGGCACCCGGGTATTCCTCAGTCCGATTGGTCGGTCGGTGTTTGAGTTATATCAGTCATTAGTCAACGTGGACTCGATATTTCTCCAGTGCAGTGCGAAAAATGGTTTTCAGAACAGCTTTATACCAAATATTCCGCCTAATTCGGTAATCGTATTAGATAATGCTTCTTATCACTCGCGAATATTAAATAAAATACCAAGCACCAGTACAAGGAAGACATTTTAAAATTCATGAGAGAAAAAAATATGGAAATTCGTGTAAACGTTCCAATAATGCGCGAATTACTGAAATGAATAAAAGAACGGAATTTCAAAAGGGAACATATTATTGATAACTTATCCAATATACACGGTCATACACTTTTGTGGTTACCTCCGTACTATGCATATTTAATCCTATCGAGATGGATTGAGCAACTTTAAAAGGTCTTGTCTGTAATTGTTTATTTGTGGCATATTCAGATTTTCTTACTTTTTATTGGGTATTCTGCCACTGAAAAATATTTAAAAATTTTAATGAAAAAACCTCTGCGCCAAACGGATCAGACAGAGGTTGGTTCTTGAGTACTTGACTGTTTCAAAAAGTCTCACACCTAAAAATATATAAACTAGAACAATGTTATAAACTAAAAACTGAAAATCAAAGCTATAGGAAGTTAACGTTTCGGAAGAGAATCTACTTCCGTTCTCAAAACTTTTTTGACTTTTTTGTTGACTGTTTTGAGAACGGAAGTAGATTCTCTTCCGAAACGTTAACTTCCTATAGCTTTGATTTTCAGTTTTACTTCCCTCGCATACCGAAGGGAAGTATTGTATTCGAGAAAAAATCACCCTCCGAGATTTTTTCGGATTCTGACGTTTCAGAACACGTAGATTACGAAAATATAGGTTTTTGAATTCCGTCAGTCAGTCTGTCTGTCTGTCTGTTGGTGCATTTACTAAAAAACTACTTGACGGAGAGCAGTCAAACTTGGTAGGTAGTTGACGCTACTGTCAGCGAAGACATGGTAGAAATTTCACTGGAAAATATACAGGGTGGACCATCTAAACGGAATAAATAGTGAAAAAAATTTTTTTTTGCTCAAATTTAAAATTTCCACGTTTCACGACGCGCTAAACCTATTTCAGAAAAAAAAATTTGTACCAAGATGAAAACAATTTTTTTTTGCTCAAATTTAAAATTTCTACGTTTCATGACACGCTTAACCTATTTCAGGAAAAAAAAATTTTTTTCACCAATATTTTTGAAAAAATTTTTACTACTAAAATGAAATAATTTTTTTTCTTTATTCAAATTTAAAATTTCCACGTTTCATGGCATTATAAGCCTGATTCAAAAAAAAAAAAATTGATTTTTTTTTTACCATTTTCTTAATTTGTTTACTTACCACTAAAATAGATGGATTTTTTTTTATTTCTTCAAATTTCAAATTTTCACGTTTCATAGTGTTCTAAATCTATTTAAAAGAAAAATTAGAAATTTTTCTTACTATTTTTAAAAAATTTTACCACCAAGATACAATTTTTTTTTCTTTGTTCAGATTTTAACTATCCACGTTTCCATGACATTCTAAAACTATTCAAACAAATTTAAAAATGTTTTTGAAACATTTTTTTAAAAATTTGAAAACATTTTAAATCCATTTATGTATCACTACTATAGAACAGACGAAAAATTTTTTTTTGCTCAAATTTAAAATTTCCACGTTTCATGATATTCCAAACCAGCAGAAAAATTAACTATCTATAAAAGAAAAACTTTGTGTAGAAATATTAATGAAATCTTTGCATTCTTTCGATAACCTGAATTCTGGTTATGCTAGCAAATTAAAATCCTAAAATGAATTTGTCTAATTTGTTATTTGACAATTCTCATTCTAACACTAGCATCCACACAGTCCCCTACGGCCATGCAGATTAAACTAGTATCCACATAACCCCCTACGATTATGAAGATTCAGTTAAAAATGAGAACAAAGACCTAAAATGAATTTATTTATCTACCTTGTCTTAAAAAATTGTTCATTCCAATGGATTACATTTTCATGAAATCTATCATTCTGTTTCCTGGAAAAGCTTAGCCTTTGAAACGTGGATACTAGTTTAATCTGCATGGCCGTAGGGGACTGTGTGGATGCTAGTGTTAGAATGAGAATTGTCAAATAACAAATTAGACAAATTCATTTTAGGATTTTAATTTGCTAGCATAACCAGAATTCAGGTTATCGAAAGAATGCAAAGATTTCATTAATATTTCTACACAAAGTTTTTCTTTTATAGATAGTTAATTTTTCTGCTGTTTGCAAAATCCTATAAAGAATGTTTCAATACAATTATAAGCAAACAAATAATAATTCATTTTTAAAAATTCCAAACCAATTTCGGAAAAAAAAATTTGCAACATTTTACCAGTTTGGAAAAAAATTTAACACTAGAATGCTCAAATTTAAATGACATTCTAAACCTAGGTATTTCAGAAAAAAATTTTTGAAAATATTTTTCACCAACATTTTTCAAAAAGTTTTTACCACCAAAATAGATCGAATTTTTTTTTATTTGCTCAAATTTAAAATTTTCACGTTTCATAGCATTCTAAACCTATTTTAAAAAATACATAATTTTTAATTTTTAAACTTTTTTTAGCACTACTATAGAATAGAAGGAAACTTTCCTTTTTGCTCAAATTTAAAATTTCTACGTTTGACATTTTAAACCTATTTCAGAAGAAAACATTTTGAAAATTATTTTACCAACATTTGAAAAATATTTAAAAAAATGAAATTTCTTAACCACACACTATACTTCCACTCCATTATGTGAATGTTGGATTGAAAATGTGACAGATGGCAATAATATCTGGCATATGCACCTATTATACTTTTATTGAAAAATGTACAGGGTGGTCATCCCAAGAAATAATTCAGTCATGGTGGACATTTGTAAAGGTATTTGCGCAAGCCTGCCATATGTGGCACCTGCTATTTAGTATTGAACTTTTGCTGTTGGATGAGCACTCTGTATATTTTCTTCACCAAAAGTTATCAGGTTTTCTTTGTAACAATAGCAATAACTATATTCCGATTATTATTCCCAATGTCATTTCGTAATTAAAAAATTTTTAGAGCGACCTCATGCGCAAATAACGAGGGAAGTTCTGTGTAAATACCTTTACCGATTTTTTAGTTATAACATTGTTCTAGTTTATATATTTTTAGGTGTGAGATTTTTTGAAACAGTCAAGTACTCAAGAACCAACCTCTGTCTGATCCGTTTGGCGCAGAGGTTTTTTCATTAAAATTTTTAAATATTTTTCAGTGGCAAAATACCCAATTTAAAAGATCGTTTGGGAAAATGTAATGACTCTCCAACGTTAAGCGCAGTAGTAGTTGATCATATAAGAGAAGTAATAAATAACCTCGACAATACTGATTTATGGGAAAATTGCGTTAAGCATGTAATTAAAAAAGAAAATCAGTATCCAACGCTACCCCCCATTGCGCCGATTATAATTCAACCGGATAATGATTCCTCTTCAGAAAATGAAGATTCGGACGCTTCAACTTTTAGCATTTAACTTTTTTAATATGTATTTTCAGAACAAAATATTTAGCTATTATATTAGGTATGAAGTTTACTTTTTTGTTGTTACATTTCTTGGAATATATTTTATTTAGTTGACAAGACATTTTAATTTAAGTTACTTTATTCTAGAGACATATTTTAATTTTGTTTTTATTTATGTTTTATCTATACAAGTATTTATTTTGATGTACTAATTCTTTGCTTTGGTTAAGAAACTTACATTTTTGTTTTTATTTTAGAAGAAACTTAAATTTTATTTTACTATTTAACATCCTTGCCCCTCGCCAATCTAACCTGTCCCATTCCCTTATCCCTGCAAGAATATGTCCATAACTTCTCGTTGTTCCTTGCTGAGCAATAACATATTTCAATATAGTATGGGATAACTTTAAAACTAAACCCAATAAATTTAAATATTTAGACTTTATATGTAAAACTGACATAATACTTCAAAAATATGTTATTGGATAAATGAACAAAAATAGCCTATCTAAGAAACAAAAGATAATAAAAATTAATACAATTTTCAAAAAATTATAACATTTTCTTATGACAAGCATTTCTATTTACCTCCGCCCATGTACAATAAAGAGTTGCCGACTGTTTTTGCAGGCTTTTAGTTATACGATTTCAATTGTGCTCGTATACACTTTACATAAAAATAATATATGCTTATTTCTTTGCAGGAACTTGGCCTGGATATAAGCGATGACCAAATCAAGGAAATGGAGGCAAACATCCACCAGATCAATTTTGAGGACGCCGCCGCTGAGGAGAGACTGACGAGACATGATGTGATGGCTCATGTGCATGTCTTTGCAAAACAATGTCCAAAAGCAGCACCAATCATACACCTTGGAGCGACCTCTTGCTTCGTCGGTGATAATACAGATCTGATCGTAATAAGGGATGGTCTGGATTTACTTATACCTAAAATAGCTGCTGCCATCCAGAATTTGGCAAGGTTCGCCGAAGAGTACAGGTAATCTTTTAATTCTTTCCCTCTTTTGACACGAGTGAGACTGTTTGGTGGAACGAGCCCAAAAGCGAGTTCGACAAGTCGAGTGAGTGTAAAAAAACGTTTTCAAACATGTTGTTTACAGTAATTTTTCTACGACTGCAAGAAAAACAGACAGTTTCATAAGTAAACAGATATTATTTATTTAACAAAACACTAAAAATTAAAATTACTATGAACCTGAATAGCCTACTTCAAAAAATACAAATAGAAGGTGTCAGTTCTGTTTTCGACAGGACTGTGTGAAAAACATGCAGTACTGTGTTTTTTAGTTGTTTGTACACATCGTATGAAAAGAGACAGTTTCGACTCATATTTGCTTTACGTTGTTTGTGTTTTTTGAAGGCAGTCATAGAAGAATTTTACGTGTTTTTGGACCCATGGTACTTTTCTTTGACAGAATCATATCAAAATGAATTGTTATGAACTGAAGCCATAGGAATTCATGAACAATAGCCATAAGTACCTCAAGTCTTAGAATTATGCCTTTACCGAATACTGTTTAATAATTAAAATAATAACTGCTGCCTAAGGAACAGAGCTGGGCAGTACTCGAGTAAATAATACTAACTTAACTTGATGTGAAATTTCTTGCTAGCCGTATAATAATAACTAGATTTAAAATACCATAAGTACAATCTGTTTTTACAGTTTTTTAAATAAATGTTAATAAAAACCCAAGCATAGTGATATCATCGGATTCGTAGAAAAGGGCAATTTAATGGATATAAGGAGCCACCACCGTCCCATTTGAAGAAAAGAGTTATTTCAAAAAAACTAAATTACTTGCATTAAAATGCCTACAAAATGGTTAATAATAGTAACTATGTATAAATATTTTTTTCTGTACAATCTAACATGACAAAGTGCGTATTTTTTTTTCATAGCAGTCTAGATTAAAATTTATAATTGCTATAAAAAATAACAACTTGCCATGAATTTATAAAAATCACCTCACATGTTCAAAAATTCATTCTGAATCCAAAAATGTAATAATAGACAGGGTGTTCCATTTGAAAATCAGAAGTTAGGGTTATTTCCTGCGAAACCGGAAGTGGTATTAAATTACTTCATATGTCAAGAAATGCAGTTTTCTGTATGACCCTAAGCCCCCTAGTTTAATTTTGATATGTTCAAAAATAAAAAAGTTATAAGCGTGAGCCACTACTTTCTGTAAATTTTTTATTTTTAATCAAATTAAATAAAATAGAAAAACAAATAGCATAGATTTGAAATGGATATCAATGAATTCAGAAAAAAATCTATAATTTATTGAACACAATGAGCCACCACCTTCCCATTTGAAAAAAAAAATCGATAAGAAAGTGATATGTTCAACTTTGGAGGCTTCGTAAATGGTTATTAATGAAATTAAATGAAAAATTATATTTTTCCCTTGGACTTTACATGCCGTAGAATAAATTTTGGTATTCCAGAGCACTCTAGAAGTCCATTTTCTAAAATCTTTGAAAAATATGTTGCAAAAAAATTCTATTCTAAATTTCTTTAATAAGCACAAATTACTAAACAACAATCAGTTCGGTTTCCGCAAAAATCTTTCTGCCACAAGTGCCATTATAAAATATTTAAACAATTTATGTGAAAACCTAGATACTGACAAAAAAAGCATAGGTGTATTTCTGGATTTAAATAAGGCTTTCGATCTGATTGGCCATTCTAGACTTATTGAAAAAATAGAGAGGTATGGTGTAATAGGTCAACCTCTTAACTGTTTCAAAAATTACTTAACTGATAGAATTCATTATGTAAAATTAATAATGTTAAATCTAATAGTCTATCAACCTCAATTGGAGTACCCCAAGGATCAACTTTGGGACCCTTACTATATATAATCTTCGTAAAAGACTTTCTAGCTGACGTGATATTATTTGCTGATAATTCAATTTTTCTTATATCTGATCAGAAAACAAAACAAGCTTACAATAATTTTCCTCCTAGATATAATAATTTTGATCTCAGACGTTTTAAAATAGAAATTAAGATATTTTTAACAAATTAGAGTTACTATTATCTAAATGATTATTGTAGTGATAATAGTCTGTGATCTTGTTATTTTTAATTTATTAATGTTTGATCATTTATGTAACGTGTTTTGTATATGTTTTATTCTTAATTGTACCCTCTATATTTTTATTCATAAGTAACATACTTATATGCAACTATGTTGACAAAGTTCAATTATGTACTATATATTTTATTCTATTGTATTCTGCTATTTGTAGAAAATTTTTACTAATCCTATGTCATGTAATGTGATCAAGTGGATTAATAAAATTATTATTATTATTATTATTATTTCAATTTGGTGTCTCTCGAAGTACTCGTTACTCGTTTTTAAAAGAGTACTCTTCAAATTTTGCAAAAGTACTAACTTTTTAGAGTACTTTTTAAAGGCACTCGTTGTGAAGTACTCGTGAATACTATTGTGTGGTACTCTGCCCAGCTCTGCTAAGGAATCACTACTTCCACATCCAGACTTCCCATTTGTCTCTTTAATAGAAAATATCTTGCCTATATTTGCACTCTAGTATGTGCAAATAATTGGTCATATTATTTTAATAAAAGGGCGTTGCCGAATGCCACCAAGCCTCCAGAGCTTCCGGACGCTGCCGAACACCAAACTGACTTCCGGATGCTGCCGAATACCAAGGCAATTTCCGGGCGTTACCAAACCCATATTAAAACGCTGCCGAATTCATATTTAGGCGCAAAATATAATCTAGTTCCAGAACTCGTCATGGTACACATATGTACCAAAATTTAAGTCAGTATCTTAAATCTCGACATTTCATGACATTCTAAGCCTATTGGAGCCTGTGGAAGCATAAAAGTTAATTTAAAAAATGGTGAATTCCGAAACTAAAAACTATGTTACCCACTACATTATAATACACGGTTTTAGCTTCATTTTACATTTTGTTGCTAAGAATAAATTTCGCGATTTCACAAAATTTCAATTAAAAATTAATTGAAATTTTGAGATTAATTTCGAAAATGTTGTATAAGTATTAAGCTACTGTTTTATAAATTATTGTATGAAATTCACTACAATTTATTTCAACAAAAACTTCTATCTCTAGGGCGTTACCAACGCTTGGGTTCACCCATCTCCAACCAGCCCAACTGACCACTGTAGGAAAGCGAGCTACTTTATGGCTGTACGACCTGTTGATGGACGAAAGGGCCATACGCAGAGCCAGGGAGGATCTACGTTTCAGAGGCGCAAAAGGCACCACCGGTACCCAAGCTTCCTTTATGCAACTATTCGAGGATAGTGCTAAAGTTAGGACTTTGGACAAGCGTGTGGCAGAATTGTCGGGATTCCAAAAAACGTATCCTGTTACCGGCCAGACGTACACCAGGAAAGTTGATCTGGAAATTGTTGCTTCGTTATCATCATTAGGTATGTTTTGTTGATAAGAAAGACCCCCCCCTCGATTTTTTCTATAGCCATTTGCATTTCGCCATTACAGACGTCAGAAAAAATTTTTTTTCAATGAACAATAAAACATTATTCCTGAAGATTTTTGCGACAAATTGAACCCCACACGTTTTTCTAGAATTACGCTAAATTTACCATGAATTAACAAAAACTCAGTTTTTTTTACAGTTGTATACCAACCCATGACGTTTTTTTGCTCGAGTGGCGGACAATTAATATTTAACTGTGACATAACTCGCAAGTTGATGCGGCTGTGATTTTGGTTTCAATATGACATACTTATCAAAACTTCCATGGCTAACTTAAAATAAGTATAAATGCATATTAATACTACCAAATATCATTGATTTATTAAATCTGAGAGAAATAGTACAGACCAAAAAGAATTTCGAAAATGACGTAATAACATAAATTGGAGCTAATTAAAACCTTAATAAGAAAATATAGTAACACAGTTCTTGTACAGGTTGAGGTAAAAAAATATTCACGGAAACGAAGTTTCCTTTCTCAACAATTTTCCCAAAAATTGTATTTTTCAACCACTATGTATGTATGTTTAAAGGCTCTACAAATATCTACAATTTGATGTACGCAACATGGTCCCCGCTGAAAAAATAAGCAAGTTACAAATTTGCGAAGTTTAAAGTGGCGCACCCTGTATATCTAGTGTAACAGGCCCCGTTACCGTGTTTACATTAATCTGAGGACTGTCATTGTTATTGATTATATTCACGAATTAATTTACCTCTTTCATTGTAGCATTTGAAAAATCTACTTTAATAATTTCAGTTTGAATACAGTAAATTAACCCATTAGTTCATTTGTTTGATAGGCAACCACTCGTACTTCAAAAGGGCATAGCAGGTTGCATATCTGAAATTCTCAACAAGGAAAGAAAGCGTGTTTTCTTTTATGTATTATTTTTGAGTCGGAGGTGTTACTCACGTATTCTTGTTGTTGGGATATTATACAATGGTGTAATTCAGTCTTTAAATTACAAGCCCTTTTTGTTGGCGCATTTTTGGCTAGAGAAAGTGTTCTCTAGATGTTCAAGTTGGCAACGCGGAGGAACTGTCAAGCACATTTCCGTCTAGGAGATTCATTTTCGACAGCGACGAGAGAGCTGAAGGCGGCGGTCCCGGTTTTGTAGTGAAGAATTTGGGTTTTACATCGTTAACACTGAAAAGGGATTTGATTTGATGTACCCAGTGTTTCTTTACCGTCCTGTCAGAAGCATTTTTTAAATTCCAGGAAGGAATTTTGTTGCTTGTCGTAATCTGATCGCCACATGCTCGTGAGTTATGCAATACTCTCTATAGGAGGTAAGCTTTTATTTTACTTAGTTGGTGTTCTATTTAGTTCTTATTTATTGTAAATATTACAGAGTGTTTGGAGGGACTAGCCCTTTGAAAATAAGTTATGTTTTGGAGAGGCTTATGTTTGGTATAAGTATATGTTTGGAGGGACTGGCCCTTTGAAAATAAGTTATGTTTGGAGAGGTTTATGTTCAGAATGAATGGTGCTGCCATTTTGGTTATGTAAGGGGGCCCAGCATTTAGAGGAGTAATAGGAGGAAGTCTATTACTCAGATGTTTGGTTTATGTGGGTTCTGCTGACATTTTGAGAAGTTTTGGTTGGAAAGTTGTCCACAGCAGTCTCCAAGAGATTTGGGCCGAATCTTGGGAGCGACGCGGAGTCGTAGTCGTGAGCAACGTAGAGAACATCTCAGAAAGTGGTGATAGGTCACGCTGTAGTCGTCAGAGGAAACGCCAGAGCTCCAATAAGATTTTATTGTTGCATTTTAGTTACATAATTTTATAGAAATTGTTATAGTTTCATTCAGTGATTTTTTGTTGAAATATTAGGGTAAATAGCATAACGATATGGCAACTACATGCCTGGCATGATGAAATATCTTAAGATTTTTTACTGTAAGTAGCGCTTGGTACCACGTGATACAATTTACCTTCTACTGTGTCACATATGAAGTATCTTTAGTACAACATAATTATTTTAGATCATTCTTTAACATTCTAGTGCACCAGTGAGCATTGTGAATATTGGCTCATCGAGACTTCTTAGTTACACAATACTTTAGCAATGAGTGGTAATTTTAATTCATTGTAAACCTTTAACTCGCTGTTGCAAATCTAAAACTCATAGTTGGTATCATTAAAGCGTAGTTGCATTTCTATAAAAAGAGGTCAAATCACTGAAGTAATTTTAGAGGGGGTCATTCATGCAATTTTGAATTTCTTTTGCATATACAGATCATGTTTAGGGAATAATAGTGAAACTACTTGTTCTTTTATTGTTGTATATCTCATGTGTGTTGTAATAAATGTCTAATGTCTACATGTTCTTATTATTTGCACTGGTACTCCTGATATTTGTTTAAATTTTGAGATTTCATAGAGTAAAGTAGAGTTTTGATATTACAGATATATTTTGAGTATTCCATCGCATGGTTGCTAGTGACTTAATTTTGTTCCGAGCTGGCAAAATTATTTAAATCTTATTACGTAACATACAGCCGGTGGCGCCCTTTTGAGTGTCCACACACAATCCTAACCCACGGCCTATGCTCTCCAACAAAAATCGGCTGCCGTCCGCACCGGAATAACATGTTTTAATACTTAGGTATCAAAATATGTTACATCATAATTAATCAAATTTGCCCTATGTGACACTTGTTGGATTTGGAGTTTGTGGGAGGGCAGTCACAAAGAGTGACCGCAGCACCTAGGCCCCATTGGACCCCTTGTACATTCTCCAGAGGGATGCAAGATTCCACCTAGGGCTCCAACCATCCTAATCTTGTGAAGAAGGTGGTGATATTACCCTAGGCAGCTAATATCCCTCAAGTCGGCCAAAGTAGGCCAACGTTCTCCCAAAATGGATTCTCTGCTAGAGGAGACTGCCGGGCACTCACAGAGTACGTGTTGGACAGTCTCGTCTTCTTGTTCATAGCCTCTGCATAGGGGTGTGTCGTTTAACTTCATGTTATAAAGGTGCTTTCTCAGCTGGCAATGACCAGTAAGAATTTCTGTCGCGAAGCGCAGGTTCTTCCTGGACATTACCAGGTAGGTCATCGTTGTATCCTTGTCGGGGTATCTAAGCAGATACCTGGCCAACTGACAACTATGAGTTTCATCCCACAGTTTTTTAAAATTTCCTGTGGGTGTTTTCTTTTATCATTAGCATTATTGCTGAGGTCGGCAGTATGTTAGAAGGGCAAGGTCCAAGTATACTTATACTGGCTGCCTTCTTAGCCAAACTGTCAGCTTTTCTGTTGCCTCTGCACTTTGCGTGTCCTTTGACCCAGCATATAATGACACTGTTCATGCTGGAGGCGTCCACAAGTGCTTGATGGCATTCCCATACTGACCCTGTTGTTATTTTGTGTCTCTGTAGGGCCAGTAGTGATTGTCTCCTGTCAGTGTAGATTCTGATTGTTTTTCCCGTTATTTGTCTACGGGAAATTTCTTTTGCGGCTAGGTTATTCCCGCCAGTTCTGTTTGTGTTATACTCGCTTGTTTGTCCATAGCCCATTTAATTTGAATTTGCAGGTTCCTGGAGTATACCCCACAACCTGTTCCTTTCTTTTTCGATCCGTCTGTGAAGATGTTAACTGTTCCTTCACTGACAGCCTCATTGCTACTGTTGGTGTGTATGTGCATGTGACACTTCTAAGGAATGATCGTCAATCTACACTGGGACTTCTTCAAAATCTATGCTCCTCGCCGCTCTAAATATTGTGCCACGTATTATCTAGACGAATTAATCTTTTATACGCGGACAATTCTGAGTGACAATTTGGATACACTCTGATAAGTTACAATTCTAAAATTTACCAATTTTTGTCAGGCCTGCGGGTTCCCCACGTTGACATAGTCTTTATGACTCGACTCTCCACTAGTTATCAAATAAACAAAACACGATTTTACCCAACATTTGAACACTATGTATTTACAATAAAAAGAACTCGAAAACAATCGGCTGAGATATGTAACAAACAAGAAAAATATACTTAAAATTTAAACTGAGATAATCAATATGTACCGTTGTCCCGTACTTGAGCGAAAAATATTAATCTGTTAGTAATAAATTCGTTTACAATAAAACACAAACTGGTTACCCGATGAGTAGAAATCAAACGGTACAATTAACGAACAAATAATTCCAAAAACTAGTTAATAGCCAGCGACAATTTTAATGGGTTAAAGTTTACTTTGAAATTTAATGACAATCAGATGAATTTTAGGGCACCATTTGACACTAATAATTACTACGTTGAAAGTACGACAATGCTAACACACCGAAGGCTAAACGAAAAGTGACTTTTTTCCTGGCGAAATCATCCTGGTCAATTTTTGATTTAGTGGGCGTTATCAACCCAAAAAAGCTACAACCAGTGTGCAGCGCCCATCCCCTTTTTATGTAACTAGGTCGACCTGGCAACTGGCGCCATCTACAGTACAATGTGGGGCCTTCCTTCTAATTTTTATCAGTTAAGGGAAAAGCCTCGTTTTTATTGGTTCTTTGTCTAGTTTACAGTAAGGTTGGGAATCTTGAACCAATTATAGCATTTATGAGTCTAACTATGCGCTAGCTAACTTAAATATTCGCTTAAACGTTGTCGTTTACCCCATTCCCACGTAATTGACATTTTTAATAAAATGATTTGATAATAACCGTACCGAACTTTCTCAGGGTCCGGCATCATGGGGTATGGGTTGTTAATCTGCAATAAAACTTCCTATTTAAAAAATATACCACAGAATACCTTATAGTTATTGCCGAAAAAGTTTTTGTCATAGGGACGGAACGACTGTTAAACTGTAAATTTACACAAACGTTTTTACTTCTAAAATTCCTCCAATATCTCATTGAGCCTTCTTTATGATTCTTAGGGCGCGTAAACTGGCGTATTAACTTTCTACAAAATACTGCACACGACTTTATGACAAATAATTTTAATTTACTAACCCCTTTATTACATATACAGTATATGCTTATGGATAGTTGAGAAAATACATATAGAAACGAGGTACCCTTTGCTGGTCGCTTCTGTTAGTTTTAACTGCTTTATGGGCAAGCTTATCCACAACCCACATTACCCCGCTAGCCACTCTACAATATCTCTTGCCGGTACGATATTATTTTTTATTTAAATACTGATCTGCGCAAATACCAATTTTATACATGGCACCAATAATATTGGTTTTATTTGTACTTTGTTTCCGTATCTAAACTTTAAAATACATTTAATTGGTATTAATGTCAAATATGACTGTTTTGAAAAACAGCCAACCAAATCTTGTATTGTATTTCTAGGTTCCTCAATACATAAAATGTGCAGCGATCTGAGACTCCTCGCCAACATGAAGGAAATTGAAGAACCATTCGAGAAAAGCCAAATCGGTAGCTCTGCGATGCCGTACAAAAGAAACCCGATGAGATCCGAACGGTGCTGCGCTTTGGCTCGTCACCTAATAGCCTTGTTTTCAAACGCCGCCAATACCCATGCCGTGCAGTGGCTTGAACGGACATTAGACGATTCCGCCAACAAGAGGTTGACTCTTTCCGAGGCGTTCCTGACTGCTGACGCTGCTCTGATGGTGCTGGTTAACATTACGCAGGGCTTAGTGGTATACCCTAAGGTTATCGAGCGAAGGATCAACCAGGAGCTGCCTTTCATGTCTGCGGAAAACCTCATCATGGCGATGGTTAAGAAAGGAGGTGACAGACAAGTGTGTCATGAGAAAATCCGGGTTCTTTCGCAGGAAGCGGGAACTCAAGTGAAACAGCTTGGCAAGGATAACGACTTCTTGGATCGTGTAAGGGCGGATCCTTACTTTGAACCGATTTTGAGCGAGTTAGATGGCTTGCTTAATCCTTCCACTTACATTGGACGGGCTGCAGAACAGGTTACGGAGTTCCTGGAGGAAGAGGTGGCTCCCATTCTAGACCTTTATAAGGAACAGCTGACAAGAGATACCTCAGTCAATCTAAATATTTAAATGTTTATATAATTTATAAGTAATAAATTTATATTTTACGTTTTTGCTGTTTTATTTCACCGTCCTATAAACGGTGGGAAAGGTATTCAGGATTTCTAATAGTTACAGTAAATAATGTACTGTATGTGGTTATCTGAAGCCAGACCGAACTCCTGTTCGTCTAGCGTTTCAATTGCCACGGCGCTAATACGCCATGGATGTCCGGTTGGCTCCGGACGAGATATTGGCCTTGCTATGTATTTTTATTTCTAATATAGGTACTTATTGCTGATGACTAATTTTGAATATGCAGTACAATATTTAACTTTGAAAATACTATTTAAAGAACTGCAACGAAATTTGGCTTTATGAAAGTTTTTAAAAACTACTGTGAAATCCGAAAATAAAGATTGTCATACAGAACTACCCTAAAATACAATTCTTTACATTAAAAATCGAATAATTCAATAGGATGGACTTCTTTTAAGCTGGACGACATTCGTATGATTCTGTCACGTCTATTCGGGACAGCGAGAGCGTTAATTTGAAGACAATCTTCAGAGAAATCTATCGCTGATATTCAAGATACGACCGGGAGCAGACGGTAGCAATTGAAAGTAAGTATAAATATTCCTTTCTCATCTTTAAAGTCTTTAAGAGTTGTAACGAATCCTTCAAACGTGAAATGGTATGATCTTCTACAGTTGAACCTCTCTAGATGAAGATAAACTAATAGACCTAGCTCCCATGGCATAAAAGATACCCCATCGAACACCTCAAATTTAAAAGGTGAAAATGGTTGTAAAACATGTAAAAACTATGTTACGCGCGCCAGATCAGCCCGCCCATCAGGATCAATCACTGGTATCTCGTAACACATACTTTAAAAAAACAAGTAAAGTTTAAAATCTCCTCTATGCTTAAAAATTTGTCTGAAAATATGTTTTTTATCATGTCAGACATTAAAAAATGTGGTCGCAGCACATAAAAAATGAAGTCTGTCGTAGCGAAAAACAATTTTTATATATAAAAGAGATCTCAAATTTTTAATGCATATAGAAGATCTTAAACTTCAGTTTTTTCTTCTTTAGGAGGTAAGACAAAAATTGTCATACAAACAAGTGGTAATAGATAGGAGAAATCCTAAACTTCATTTCAAAACAAAAATCAAGGAAGTGTTATAAACGGGACTTTTTGTGGGCCACACATCCTTCCTCCCCGTTTAAATAGACTATTATTTAACGATTTTTTAAATAACCGTTTTTTCAATATTTCGAGAGTATAACCGTTATATATATAACCGTTTGTGGGTAAACAATAATTATCCTGAACGGTGGATCGGTCGATTAGGTGCAAGAGCCTGGCCGTTTACCGGATTTAACTCCAGTTGATTTTTTTGTCTGAGCTATTTAAAGGACAAAGTCTACGCAATCCCTGCAAACACGAGAGAAGAGTTAATAGAACGAATTCTCGAAGAATGTGAAAATTTGCGGGCTAATCCTGATTTCATTCGTAAAGCTACACACTCTGTATGGCGCATATGTCAGAAATGCTTTGACGCTGGCGGAATGCACTTTGAACAACTCTTGTAATTTGTAATTTACCTTACTTTAATCTAATTCATTGTTGTCTAATAAAAAATAATGTAATCAAATTTTGTTTTACCGTCAGTATTTCTTCTGTTCTGCTAAAATTATTCATAAAAAACTATTCCCGAATAAAGTTCAGATAAGATTTACTCAAAACCTAATAATTTAAGAGAAAAAACACAAGAGACTTTTTTATGTAGAAAACTTCAAATTTTTATGTTCTGGTCACAAATTAATTTAAAAGTGTCACACAATAAAGTTGGGGCTAAATTATACCTAGGGCCCCCCAGTTTCACCCGCTCCTGAACGATTTTCGTAGATAGTCGTTATTTTTTCTTAAAAAGCATAAAAAGTTAAATTCTTGTGTAAATTATCATTTGCTTATCTTTAGACGTTTCGAAAATATTCATAAAAAAAACATTTTCAGGAGAATTACTTGAACACCCTGTATCTCGGAAACTAATCACTTCCCGACCCATGTTTATAGGAACTTTTTTTCTTCTTTTGAAAAGTTGTATTACTCAGTGAAGTTTGGCATATGCAATTCCGGACACCCTGTATGTATGTTGCAATTTTTTCCACTTAATTTTCTACACTATACATTGTAACAATACTCCGTTAATGTTCCATCTCAAATGGATTGTAGAAATCGTTTCCGTGTTGAAATAAGTGATAGGCCTAGGCATGAGATGTCAGCACCATCACAACGATTTAAAATATTGTATCGAGTCAAATCGAATACGTTCTCTTACTGTTTAGTTTCCGAGCGGGTAACATGTGTTTTTAACCTACCGGCTTAAATTTTATTATTCAGTCGCTTAAAAAGGATATTTGAATGTAAGTAGTTTGTCTCAAATTTTAATCTAAATTGATATTAATACGTTCCCATTTTCTTTTAGATTATGGATTGAAGATTTATTATACTATATTTTATTAATTATTCCTAATGATTATTTTTTTTCAAGATTAAAATGAAAATTTTTTAAAATTAAATAAAACCTACTTAAATTCCTTTTAAGTTTTCTTCAAGTTTTCGGTTTCACCATTTACTGATTTAGTAAGGGATTAATTTACAAGTTTCCCAGTTTATCGATTTACCGATTTACGTAATTTGATACTTTACAATTCTACGGATTTACATTTAATACCTTGAAGTTTTCCTGCTTGATGGACACATTTTAGAAGTTTTAACAACATATCGTAACATATTCCGCAACGTCATTATCCAGCGACGTAAATATTCTTCGAATGGCCTGATCAACCACCACGAGGAAGTTTTTGTTGAATTTTTTTGCTGTTTTTATGAATACCGCATTTGGAGAATCCTGGAAGTTACCGTTCACTCATGTCACGTGTATGAGAGAGACAACAGTATTGCGATATCACCAGCTACATGCCAAGTACCAACAGGAAACTTTTCATGAGCTAAGTACATTGTTATTACTTCTTTCCAACAAAATTTCGTTTAATCTTCATGTAATTAACTGCCGCTAGACGGGATGTTAAATTAAATAAAATTTCATGTTTACCAACCACAAATATAACAGTAATGAGCCTATACGAAAAATTTGTGTAGTTTTGTTATTTTTTTAACTTCATGGTAGTTGTGTCGGATAGGGTTTTAGACCGTAAGAAACAGCATTGTTAATGAAGTTTTCATTAATTTTTAGTCCGAGAGACGATTTTGTGTTTCAGTGCTGCCATAAAATCGCCGGTCAGTTCTATAGCCTTACGCTATTTAACCCCGTAAATTTTTCTTATTTTCTGGTTTATTTGGTTTATACCTACCAGTTTTACCGTTAGTTTGTATCTTATCGTATCGTATCGTGATATTTTGGCCATGGGGTCATATTATCTGTAGCCGAGAGGCATGTATTTTTTAATGAGATTTTGTAAATTTTAGGTTAGTTTCGGGTATTATTAGTAATAAGTTTCTAGAGTTCTAGAAGTGTCTATAAGTTGAAGTTTCTAGTGATAAACAAAATTGTTTTATAGTTTAGTTGCTAAGCGCCATTATTTTAGCCTTGTGTGTCACTTTTTTACTAACCTTATATAAATTTCTCTCACTCTAGCAAGGCGTGGCTACCTTTTCTTATTATTGTTGTCGAGCAGTTTAATGAATGTGTTTAAGTACAAATTTAATTAGATGTCATCTCTAGTGTTGATTTAATAATTCCCACTTGCTATCATTTTATATAGCCCGGTAAATTGTACCTTATTTTTCTTGGCGGTTGGGATATGTCATATGATAATTATTAATTTGTCATCAGGTTTAGCAACACATTCAAAAATCTCTAGCAAAAAGAGAACTGCTCCCTATTTTGATAGTTTGTCTTGTATGTCAATCTAGGTTGCCAGTTATGAGAAATTCATAGTCTCGTACCTTTATCCCGAATTAACTTTATGTAATTGCGAGTAGTTAAAATTTTACTGAATAAATTTGGTAGCTTAATGCGAAACTGCTTAAGGTTTATCTTGTTGTTTATCGCTAGAACTATTTCTTATCTAATTTGGTGATAAGCGTTACCGTATAGTTATCTGTAACTTATATTTCTTATCGTAACATTTTAACCCAACTTCTAAATTTGACTAACCCATATTTCTTGTATTAGTAATTTTTCATACGTGTCTGTTGTTCAAATGTTTTTTGATGTCATTATTTAATTATCCGTGATTTATATTTATTAATCGATATTAAATCGATTTCAATTTTACCTGTCGTTTTTCTGTGTGTTGTCTGTGACGTATCTTCCTTTTTATAAACCTCCTTTAGGTTTTGGCGCCCAAGGTACTTTTGAATATTTTTTTTTTGAATACAAAACTTAGATTTTAAACACTTAAATTAAATTTTCTAACTTAATTTTTTTATAATTTAATCGCTCTTGGCCTTATTATTTAATTTGTCGTTGACGCTTACCCAGGCCCTTGCCTCCTATAAAACTGGCTAGCCGGAGCCTAATTCTGTTTGGTGATAGGTTATCACATTTGTCTATTCGAGCCCGTGTAACTGCCAAACAAAATTAGTTTTATTGTGCTATAGGCACAATAGGGAAGTATAGATTTTACAACATATAAGAGAACAGTAGTAAAGTAATATGAAGTAATTAAATTAAAATTTTTCTCAGCCTATTAAAAATTTAATAATAATAATAATAAATCAGTTATTTATAAAGTTTTATTATAAATTTGTACTCATACATTAAACTTGTTCAATCTTATATCTAATAAAGAAATACGCTACATAGATAGTACAAAACGGTTAGTTTTTATTTTATAATAAATACATATAATGATGAAATATAAAATATTGAACACAGATATCAGCAAGTTCATGAAGCTTTTGTTACTGTTCGCATTGTATCATTACAACCTTAAAATTGTCAAAGCTCTATGAAAAATGAACGATGTATTGTGCTGTGTTTTCTTTTTCTATAACACGTATTTTAATATTCTGATAAAATTCTTACAACTATAGGTAAATACATTTTTTTGGCAATCAACATTATAATATGTATAAAATTACAGTAATCCAGACGTTAGGTCGACAAATAAGCCATAACTCGTTGCGTGTTCACTGTTCATATTATGCGGAGGATGTGGGTGGGAGAAAGAATTGAAGCCGAGTAAATTCTCTAGAAGAAACGTTCTCTGAATGTTTTTTTTTCAGACCAATATTTCCCAACAGTAGTCGCACGAAGTCGATTCTCAGCGCCTGCCGCGATCACAGATCTACACTTAGTTAAAGTGACGTATGGATCATGGCAATGTGTCAATGTTAACGAATTTGAACGACTATTGCTCGGAAAATGGTTTTGGGAAACACATGCACAGAACCTTATTTATTGTAGATATTTTGCTTAGCTTCAACTTTGTTTGACAGCATATATTGAGCACAGAACAAACAAAAATTGAGTCATGGCACAAGAGCTAGATTTTGGTACTGAATTTTCAAAAAGGATACTTTCTAAACTTGAGAGGTTAATATGTTCTTGTATGCGTTTTTATAACCTCTAAATAATACTCAAAGCTACCCAACGTCCGGGCTGCAGGTAGGTATACCCATTAAAATGAAAAATAGATACAGTAATACTGAAAAACACTTATGTCATATTTCTAAATTATTGTATTCTGGGCATAATTTCAAAATTAGAAAACTTAAATTTCGTGTCGTATAAAAATGCAAAATAAATAAAATTACGGATGCTTCTTAATGTCACTAACCTACTAATTAAAATTTACAAGCAATTAACCACTACTGTTTAATGGCAATGTGATATTTTATTGCATTTTCGTTTTGATGATGAATATGACGCCTAAAACTGAGTCGATCAAGTACGCTGCTCCATTCAGTATGCACAAGGCGCCCATGGCAAGACCAACCTAAAAACAAAAAATTACATTTAGTCTAGCATATTTAGAATAAAGTTTTTGAACAAAATGCATGAATCCAGATTTTCACCCAGAGTGAAGAGGGACATGGGTAGAGTCTAAAACTAAAAAGTCGGGCTTGTACCTGCTGGCTTCCGGTCGCCATTTTGGAAAACGCGAATGACGTTGTTTCTCCATTCATGTTCATGTGTTTCTTCGGAATATTTATAGGAACTAGTGTTGTAGAAAATAATTTTTTCTTTCAGTTTTAAATTATTATTTTTCGTAGGATTGTTATTGTAAAACTTACAGCTTTTTGAAAAAAAATATTTTTTTTCTTATTAATTTTTCAATTATTCAAATTCAATTAGTTTCAATTTGAATTATTCAAATTCAGTTAGTTTGTTTGTGTGTCTGACGAGAAAAACGCAAAAGACCGTTTTTATGTAGAATTGATCAGACTAATAAAAAAATATATCCAAATGGAAAATTGTCAGTGGCGTAACCACTTTTTTTTTACAGACATATCAGAAGACATGTTCGCAGGGACGCCACTGGTGGAGCGATAAAATAATTTTTCTATCTAAAATATGTGACTTTATATTCCATTAACACAAACCAAAATTGAAAATAATATCTAAAGTGCTTTCTGAGATATTAAAAAATAACGATTAAAAAAATTCAACGCCTTATAGCAAACAATTTAACAACGTTCATATGAACTTTTCTTCATAAAAGGTCCTAAGGAATCACACCCTGATATATTAGCACGTCATTAAGGAACGCCCTGTATACGTCACCGTTTCAGCCCGAAAATATTAATTGATTTGGTCTCTCTTTTAACACAACTTGAATAGACAGTTGTACTTGAAAATGAGCATAGTCGATAACCCTTTCGTTCCCCCTTCACAGAGACAAGAGCGTTATCAGCTCTAACTCCCGTCCTGATCATCCTATTGCCATGATTTTATTTATTTATTTATTTTTTCAAATTAAGGCTGTGTTTGCACGCCACAGTAAATTCGTATATAGAAAAAGCGAACTAATGGTTATGTCGATATAACAGGAACCATAAATTGGCTAGCTATAAGTAGTGATTTCATTATTAGTTGTTGGCAACACAAATGTGCAGGGCCGTACGGACTGTATTGGGAAGCCTTGACTAGATTTACAGCAGTGAATAAAAAATGTTTCACTTCCTATTCTACTTTGTAACTTTTGAAATAGGATTTGATGTTCGTAAATAATTAAACAATTCATGGTTACGTTAGGCGGCAGCCACCGCAACTATCTACAAAATCTAATAACGCAGTAATAGTTTCAATTATTGTTAGATATTGTTTTTTGTTATTTTCTTTTTCAAATTTGGTTATTCATCGGTTTTCGTGTGTAGGTGTTTTTCGTGGCATATCACTTTCAGTGTAAAAGTGGTCATCATCTGGTGACAAAAATTTGATGGTTTAGGAAAAATCAGAAAAAAATTAGGGGTACCCAGTAAGGGAGTTCTCCATCTGCGTTCTTTCTTCGGGCATGGTCCTCGGAAATTGGAACAGTTTCACTTCTTTCGTGTGTAGGTGTTTATCATGAAATTTCACTTTCGTTATGAAAGTAGTCATCATCGGGCGACAAAATTTCAATGTTTTAAGAAAATTCTGAAAAAAATTAGGGGTACGCAGTAAGGGGAGAGACATTGAATAATGCACAGTGGCGTTCTTCGTCTGCATTCTTTATGTGGATAGGGACCTCGGAAAGTGAAAAAATGTCACATTTTTCGTGTGTAGGTGTTTTCACTTTCGGTATGGAAGTGCTCATCATCGGGCGATAACATTTCGACGTTTCAGGAAAATTTTAAACAAATTCAGGGGGACGTAGGAAGGTGAGAGAAATGGAATGGCGCCCATCGCAGCTCTGTGTCTCGTTTCGTTCTCGGTGGAAGCGGTGAAAAACTTCGATTTTCACCGTTCGCTGACTTTGAGCGGCTGTATCTCGGAAACGAAGGACCGCTTCCCGAGATCGTATCTCGAAAACGAAACGAGATAAAGAGCGGTTTGCGCCGTTTGATTTCTCTCACCTTCATACCTACCCCCGAATTTTTCCATATTTTTCCTAAATCATCGAAATTTTTGTCACCCGAAGGTGAAATATCGTGAAAAACATGTACACACGGAAAATTTGACATTTACCCAATTTACGAAGGCCCCTCCTATTCGGAGAAAGACCACAGATGGAAAACTCCGGTGCCTACTATTCGAAAGTGAAATATCACGAAAAACACATACCCACGACAACCAATCAATAACCATAAAATTATAATGTTTGAAAAAGGAAATTACAAAAACCAGAGGAAAACAATGAAAAGACCTTTTGTGTGCTTAAGAAAATGAGGAAATCGGAATTCTTCAAAACAATATTTCTGTACTGCTAGCTTAGTTATCATTTTCAAAGACTAAAGTCTCACTTTTGCTCCCAGAAAGAATGTAAGCTCTCCTTCGGGGAGTAAAAGAGACATTTTACTCTTTCAAAATAATAATTGATTATATTATCTACAATCTACACTATCAGAGTGTATGCAAAAATAGTTTGTCCATATACCACAAGATCAAAGTTCTTTTGAATCCCGCGTGGCATTGATTTTTCACAATCTGGATTAAAAATAGGTACATTTAGTCCATATAATAATTACTTTTTATAGTAATGATGTTTTATTGTTAGATATGCTCCTGATTTATTAGCAATATTACTAACAAAAAGTTATTGAAGATGTAGAATAAAATAGATATGTAACAATTGTGTTGGTAAGTAAATTTAAATTATTTTAAACTATATTTCAAACGCTAGAGAAAACATAAAGTTCGACCCTGCAGTTTTTAGTGATTTGAAGCATGGTTTGTACTTCGAACAGCTACTGCTTCGCCCTCTATTGGTAAACCGTCCAATTAAATTGGCAAAAATTACATTTACATTTTTTGTAACATGTTAATCTCCCTTAGGAGTAAATATTATGTCGATTTTTAACTTTTTTTCACATTTAATATATTTATTCTAGTACGTATCATATTTTATTCGAATATTTGAGTCCCATTGAAGAATATAAAAAAAAATAATGATGAATTAAGGACGATTGAGTGGCACGTTCGCGTGTAATAATCCAAAGGAAATACTTGATTTCACTTAGTATATATAAAATATGATACGTACTAGATTTAAGTTAACTAATTCTAATAATTAAATCAAATCTGAATTTTGCTGATTTGTTTTTGGGAACAATTTGTTGAAAGATTTACGACTGTGAACGCGGTATTTTGACATTGATAACACAGCCTTAAAGAGAGGAAAAAGTCCCTCCATGCGCAAAAAAATATATTTAAATAACCTTTTTTTCGAGCAAACTATGCGATTTTTAAAAAAATTCAAAATCGTTTTCGGGTGTAGCTTCATAATTTTTTTCAAAAATCAAAAACCGATTTCACCTATGGAAGTCGATGGGATTATACATATATACATACAATGAGCAAAGACCCATCAATTTATCGAATTGCGTAGCTCCGAAAATTTTTACCGTCTCCTTCTCTCCCTCCCTCCCTAATTCCCCCACCAACTTCCCACCTTGATCAGAATTAAGCTTTACACTTTCCCTACATCCACCGAAAATTTCAGGACCCTATTATCCTTCTTTCCTGGAGAAATATTCGGTTTAACACTTAACCACAGGCAAAGAATCTTTGTCCGAGAATTCTTCAGTTGCCCATAACTATTTTTGAACAAACCTCGGTTCAGATCACGTACTTTCAAATTCTCTTGAAAGTTACAATGGAGTTTTTTTCATACAGGCATTATTTTCCGAGTTATCGCCGAAAAAGTAGTTTTTGCAAACTGTGTGAGCAAATATCTCCCCCCCCCCCTCACTTAAGTATGAGACTTGTAATTTTCAGAGAATAATTTCATGACACATACTTAAAGATTGGCGAAAAAAATTCAAATTCCATTGTTGACATCCAGATTCGCTCTACTATACGTATTCAATGAAACAGACAGCCGATACCTTTGCTATCATTATTTAGTGTTCTACGTAGGCAGATACATTGATACTAAAATAATGTTTTCTACATATTAAGTAAACAATAAACTTATCTGATAAAACTGTTATCTTTATACGCTAATTTATTACTATTTATATGTTACATCGTCAAATACATCGAAATTGTTTTGTCACAGTGGATGACTAATATTATACATTTCATATACGAATATGTTAGAGAAGTAATGAAACTTGGCAGATGTAACTATAAATAATAAAAACTGATTTAGAGCCGTCGAAATCGCTTGCTGTAGTGGCGTTCGAATAACATTCATTGAAATTATAGCAGAAAGGGAGATACAATTAAATGTAACGAAATAAACAACAAAAATTAAAAATAATAATTGAAAATGTCGCGAGCTTATAGACTACTACTGGCTTGAGATCTGGAGACTCTCATGGTCAATGAGTGGGATCACAGCACTTGATCCAGCGACCAGGGAATGGGTCACTTAAGTATCGTATCACTAAACATTAAAACACTTGGAAATTCTTCATGCAATACTAGCTAGATTATGTTGCAGTTGCCTCCTAAAGTATTTTCTTTTAACATTGGAAATGTTTATGTTCGTATATGGGGGTCGAGTTGCCAGTTTTCGTTCAAAGTCAAAAGACAGCGGTGTCGCGGTCGAGTGAGACTGTCGTATATGCAACGGCTGATATATGCAAATGTAATATGGGTTCCATATATCACAGGGGATCAAGTTACCAGTTTTCAGTTAAGGTCAAAATACAGAGGTGTCACAATCGAGAGTAGATCGAAGCTGTTTTAGGTTTAGGTTTATGTTTTATGTATAGTGTTATCATTTCCAATGTCCCGGTGGTTGCAAGAATTGCGAAATCTGTGATTTTTCTACTCAATCTCTCTGTATACAGCAAGTCCGTAAATTAAGCTATTAAGTTGTACACAAATTCGGTCTATTTCATTTCATTTTGCTATTAGAAAAGAATATTTCTTTTATAGTAATTTTAACAAATTTTCATATCACTATATCCGAGATACCACAAGGGTCCAACTTAGCCCTCTTTATTTGTATTATCCCCATAAATGAAGTAGTAAACGTGTAAATTGCTCAAACCCTGAAATCTCTCTTTGAAAATGTTACTGATATCATAAGTCTCATTTATAGTGTCGTCAGTATATGCTATCAGTCAATCAAAATTCGCAACTATATCAGTTTTACTTGATCTCATGTTACACGATGCAACGTGTAGTATTTCCTAGGTATGTTTACGTCAGAAAAATAAGTTTTGGGGCCCACCAATAAAAATCATATTATGTAAGTTGTGGTACAAACGAACTATTTTAACTACTGTGGATCTAAATCTGGACAAATAATGAAATTTAGAATAATTTAAAAAATAATTACATATAGTTACATCTAAGTCAAAACAAAAATATTTGCTTACCTGTCTTTCCGAGTCGACATGCGAATATTTGTGTTCAGAGAGGTATCCGTGCCAATAGTGCAATGCAGTGGCTCCTACCGCTACCCATAGGAATACTCCAATTATGTTCATTAAAATGTCTGTGAATGAGCTAAAAGTAAAAAAAAAACATTAAAACAGTTTGAAATTGCCAAAATTATTTATGTTACGTGTCTAATAATATTTGTCCTGGAGAGTACCAAGTCAAATCAAAATAAACTTTATTTGAAAGTAAATAACAAGAACATTTTCTTCACCAGGCGCACGCACTGGAGAGTGCTGGACGAAACGAGGCAAGTTGAGATTAAAAGGTAAGCACAAGCTTCTTTCGCAGTAGAGCGAATTAAATTATGTATAAGACTAGATAGGTATAATAATAATAATAATGATAATAATAATAATAAAGGACTTTATTAACCAAATTAATATTAGAATTTATAATAACAATTTTACTGAGCGAGGTTCAGTAAAGCCTAAAGGCATCCTGTTCTTCCACCTAACCCAAGACAAACAATATAGCCTAAATAACAAAATCGAAATTTTCCTAACTTATGCTTACAAGAAAGAAAGAATAGAAAACTGAGTTCTGGACAATGGACATTAAATATAGGAAACAACAAAAAAAAATACAACAAATTTTTGTGTGAAATCACTGCCTGTTCATAATTAACTCAATCACATGTTTTTTAAAACCAGATGTATTTTTAGTTTTTAATTCCTAGGGTAATTCATTAATATACTTTGTAATATTGTACGAATATGACCTCTTAAAAAATTGGGTATGATGAACGGGAGGAGTAAGGGTACCCTTAAACCTAATGTTTAAATTGTGAACGTCAGTCTGAAAACGTATGTAAGAATACAAGTATGGCGGAATCTTGTTAGTCAGTATATTAAAACACTGACAAACAGAGTGCAAATATCGTTTATTTTTCACGTTAAGCCAGTTATTTAGGCCTAGTGTGTGGCTAATACGATTAAACTTCCTTATACCAAAAATTAACCGCAAACAGGAATTCTGAAGTTTTTGAATTCGATTACTATCAGTACCATTTAAACAAGGTCCATATATTGTGACACAGTAATTCAACTGTGACAATACTAGAGAATCACAGAGTACAGATTTAGAGGTTTTGGTCAATACAAATCTATTTTGATATATCACTTTTAAATTTAAGTACGCCTTTTGTAGACATTTATTAATATGTGGTGTGAATATCAATTCTTGGTCCATAATGAATCCCAAATTTTTCATAGTATTTTGAAATAAAATAGGCTCATCTTTGATTTTGATACCTTTCTTAAACTCTAAAGCGAATTCATTTCTTTCCGATTTTCTGCCGAACACAATCACAGCTGTATTTCTAGAGTTAAGTTGAAGCCACATTTTACTTGAAAAATCAAATAAAGAGCTAAGATCATAGTTTATGGCAGCGATTGCCTGCTTACTTTCACTCGCGTCAAAAAACAAATACAGCTGTGTGTCATGTGCGTAATAATGTTGGATGAAAAAGCGTGCCGCGTTAGTGGGTTGTGTGCCATTTAACTACAAATAAATTTTTGCCGTGCACGACTCCACGCGGCACGTCGGCGTCGCGCGCGACGTGTCGCGTTAGTGGGTTATCGGACTTAGACGAGTAGATTATAAAAAGTAAAGGACGCAAAATTGACCTATGTAGCACACCTGTGCTAATGTTTAACATATCTGAGGATTCTCCTCCATACATTACCAGTTGAGATCTATTTTTTAAATAATTCTCTAATAATGTAGTTGCACCTTCAGTGAAGCCGATGAAATGCAAAATGGACATCTCATGATTGATGGTATCAAACGCTTTGGAGTAATCTAAAAGAATTAAAACTCTTAGTTTATTTAAGTCACATGCCCCTATGATGTCATCTGTGATGCTCATCAATGCAGTACTGCAGCTGTGGCCTTACCTAAACCCGGACTGATTTGATGGTATTATTTGATTATCTTTTAGATGCCCCTGTATTTGTATTTCCATAATTTTTTCTAATAATTTTGAGAACGTTAGCAAGATACCAATTGGTCTTAAGTTATTTAAACATGTAGGACTTGTAATTTTTGGTATAGGTATTACTCGGGCTTGCTTCCATGTATTGGGAAAGACAGAGTTAATTAAACAATAGTTCATTATATGTGTAATATATGGAAGTAAAAAAGGTAAACAAAGCTGTATAGTTAAAATATGTATACCATCTAAGCCACAAGATTTACTCTTCATTTTCGAAAGTATCTTTAGAACATCAATTTCTGTGACTGTGTGAAAGTTAAATGATGAATTAACAGTGCGTTTCATATCATTATTATAAAATTGAATTAGGGATGCATCAGAAGTAATTTGTGGTACAGAATTAACAAAATGATTGTTTATCTGATTAACATTGAATAAGTTTTTAGGTAAATCAATTCCCGTATTTCTTGACTGCTTTATAAAGAAAAACAACTTCAAATAATGTACATACTGCAAGAGACGCTATTGTTAAATATGTAAAAAAGTATAATTGATGAACAGGGAAAAATCGGTAGCAAAAAACCCTTTTTTGCAATGCGAGAGTAGTGCGGTAAATGATGCCGCATATTTTTTTCAGTTCAAAATGTTTTCACTTTTAAACAATTTCTATTGATAATTCTAAACAGTGAACAGGACTTTCAAAAAACAGAAGAAGATGGGCCACAAACTATTAGCTAGTTATGTTGCCGGAAGGTAGGCAACGCTTGATATGGTAATTTGTGATTTATCCTAAATGGTGCATTATGCACTCTGATGCGAGTTATGTTGTTTGTTAGCGGGCTGCCCCCAAGTTTAAACTGATCAAATTTCTCAGATGTATTCCTGGAGAGGACCGAAGCCTTCGGTTTGCTTTTGAGAAACATCGCCTTTGGCTCGTACTATAAACGCCCCACTTGTAAAAAAAAACACCATTTTAGCCACTTGTTACTACATTTTGAAAAAAAATGTAGTATACGTTTAGCATTTTTCCGGTGCACCATCGAAACCCGAAAAAAACGTCGGATCGATGTGAAAGTCATATCTATCGATTCGAGACCGAATTTAGAAAATTCCGTCCGTCGGTCAGTCGGTCTGTCGGTCTGTCTGTCTGTCTGTCTGTCTGTCTGTCTGTCACGCCCAGCCCCCCTAATACGTTTTCGGATTGCGATGAAACTTGGGTGGTTAATAGGAGGTCTTTAGAAAACCTTAACGCCGGAAGCTCGGCTCCGTTCGGAAACCGGAAGTACCCGCTATAGACGTTTCGAGTTTTCCGGGAGAAATTGAATAACTCGATAACGGGTAGTCGGATCGAGACGTTTCAAAAAAGAAAAGGTGCCGCTGGCAAAGCTCTACAAATAAGTATACCAGAGGCTATGTCGAAAAACAAATGAAAATTGATTTTTTTTGTAAAAAACTGGTTTTCTCGAAATCGGGCTAGGAAGCACGATAACTGTCCAGAATATTGATCAATTTCGATGAGACTTGGTGAGATCAAAGGTACCCGGCCACAAATCAAGCCTATTGCTGGCGGCCCGAATCCGTTGACCGCAAGTATGTTTTCCAGGGCCGAGTATGATTTTTCAAAGAAATTAATAACTCCCGAACCGAAGGCCCCATGTTGATTTTCAAAAATGGCAATTGTAGGGCTCGATTAGGTCTATTAGCTGACGTTTGGGAGAAATTTGAAAAAACAAAAGCGAATCTACAAATCCTGGAAAACTTGATTTTTTTGATAAATTCTACAAATTCCGAACAGTTTCCTAATAAAAATCGAAAATTAACTATTCAGTCGGTCGATCTCTATAACCAGTATAAGGCATGGACCTTTTTGGACAAAAAATCCGAAATAGAGTTTTTTCGAAAAACTTAAAATAAACGAGTTATTTACGAAAATGCATTCCATAGAATTATTTAAAAAAATATTACAAATTGATAAGTGATAATGTTATATTTAAAATATCATCATTCATTTAGTTATTTTCATTTACCAAATAAAAATAGAACCGATGCCCTCTCCGTGTTTCAAAATGTAGTTAGCTTTTACTTTAGTCAATGCAAAAAGAAAAAAAAAAGAAAATTAAATCATGTCAAAGCACTGAGTCATCTTGCGACCCTCTGCTGAAAATGTGAATCATCCCCACAAATTGAATAAAAAGCACATCAAAATGTAGTTTTTTTTCACTTGTTACTACATTTTGAAAAAAAATGTAGTATACGTTTAGCATTTTTCCGGTGCACCATCGAAACACGAAAAAAACGTCGGATCGATGTGAAAGTCATATCTATCGATTCGAGAGCGAATTTAGAAAATTCCGTCCGTCGGTCAGTCGGTCTGTCTGTCGGTCTGTCTGTCTGTCGGTCTGTCCGTCACGCCCAGCCCCCTTAATCCGTTTTCGGATTGCGATGAAACTTGGGTGGTTAATAGGAGGTCTTTAGAAAACCTTAACGCCCGAAGCTCGGCTCCGTTCGGAAACCGGAAGTACCCGATATAGACGTTTCGAGTTTTTCGGGAGAAATTGAATAACTCGATAACGGGTAGTCGGATCGAGACATTTCAAAAAAGAAATGGTGCCGCCGGCAAAGCTCTACAAATAAGTATACCAGAGGCTATGTCGAAAAACAAATGAAAATTGTTTTTTTTTGCAAAAAACTGGTTTTCTCGAAATCGGGCTAGGAAGCACGATAACTGTCCAGAATATTGATCGATTTCGATGAGACTTGGTGGAATCAAAGGTACCCGGCCACAAATCAAGCCTATTGCTGGCGGCTCGAATCCGTTGACCGCAAGTATGTTTTCCAGGGCCGAGTATGATTTTACAAAGAAATTAATAACTCCCGAACCGAAGGTCCGATTTTGATTTTCAAAAATGGCAATTGTAGGGCTCGATTAGTTCTATTAATTGACGTTGGAGAGAAATTTGACAAAACAAAAGCGAATCTACAAATCCTGGAAAACTTGATTTTTTTAATAAATTCGACAAATTCCGAACAATTTCCTAATAAAAATCGAAAATTAACTATTCCGTCGATCGATCTCTATAACCAGTACAAGGCATGGACCTTTTTGGACAAAAAATATAAAACAGAGTTTTTTAGAAAAACTTAAAATAAACGAGTTATTTACGAAAATGCATTCCAAAGAATTATTTAAAAAAATATTACAAATTGATAAGTAATAATGTTATATTTAAAATATCATCATTCATTTAGTTATTTTCATTTACTAAATAAAAATAGAACCGATGCCCTTTCCGTGTTTCAAAATGTAGTTAGCTTTTACTTTAGTCAATGCAAAAAGAAAAAAAAAAAGAAAAATAAAACATGTCAAAGCACTGAGTCATCTTGCGACCCTCTGCTGAAAATTTGAATCATCCCCACAAATTGAATAAAAAGCATATCAAAATGTAGTTTTTTTCACTTGTTACTACATTTTGAAAAAAAATGTAGTATACGTTTAGCATTTTTCCGGTGGACCGTCGAAACCCGAAAAAAACGTCGGATCGATGTGAAAGTCGTATCTATCGATTCGAGAGCGAATTTAGAAAATTCCGTCAGTCGGTCTGTCGGTCTGTCTGTCTGTCTGTCTGTCACGCCCAGCCCCCCTAATCCGTTTTCGGATTGCGATGAAATTTGGGTGGTTAATAGGAGGTCTTTAGAAAACCTTAACGCCAGAAGCTCGGCTCCGTTCGGAAACCGGAAGTACCCGATATAGACGTTTCGAGTTTTTCGGGAAAAATTGAATAACTCGATAACGGGTAGTCGGATCGAGACGTTTCAAAAAAGAAATGGTGCCGCCGGCAAAGCTCTACAAATAAGTATACCAGAGGCTATGTCGAAAAACAAATGAAAATTGATTTTTTTTGCAAAAAACTGGTTTTCTCGAAATCGGGCTAGGAAGCACGATAACTGTCCAGAATATTGATCGATTTCGATGAGACTTGGTGGGATCAAAGGTACCCGGCCACAAATCAAGCCTATTGCTGGCGGCTCGAATCCGTTGACCGCGAGTATGTTTTCCAGGGCCGAGTATGATTTTACAAAGAAATTAATAACTCCCGAACTGAAGGTCCGATTTTGATTTTCAAAAATGGCAATTGTAGGGCTCGATTAGTTCTATTAGTTGACGTTGGTGAGAAATTTGACAAAACAAAAGCGAATCTACAAATCCTGGAAAACTTGATTTTTTTTATAAATTCTACAAATTCCGAACAATTTCCTAATAAAAATCGAAAATTAACTATTCCGTCGATCGATCTCTATAACCAGTACAAGGCATGGACCTTTTTGGACAAAAAATATAAAACAGAGTTTTTTAGAAAAACTTAAAATAAACGAGTTATTTACGAAAATGCATTCCATAGAATTATTTAAAAAAATATTACAATTTGAGAAGTGATAATGTTATATTTAAAATATCATCATTCATTTCCTTATTTTCATTTACTAAATAAAAATAGAACCGATGCCCTTTCCGTGTTTCAAAATGTAGTTAGCTTTTACTTTAGTCAATGCAAAAAGAAAAAAAAAAGAAAAATAAAACATGTCAAAGCACTGAGTCATCTTGCGACCCTCTGCTGAAAATGGAATGAATCATACCAACAAATTGGACAAAAAGCATATCAAAATGTAGTTTTTTTCACTTGTTATTACAGATTTGTTATTTCTATAACAGTGATGTAAGGGTTTATAAACGGTTATTGTTTATACTTACTTTTTATGGTCTCCAGTGGCGAAGCACAGACTTATCATAGACACCAGGGTGTAGATTATATATCCCACAAACACCCCTGACGCTACAATTTCAGCGTCGGGATTTTTTTCTTCGTTTAAATTCCATGTTCCACCTACACCAAGGAAATAGCCTTGGTATCCAGTTCGATATAATATTAGAATGATAATATTAAGAACCTGGAAACAAATATTTATTAGATAATTGTCAATCTAGACATGGTAATTGTTATAAATAAATAATTTGTTAAATGAAGAAATAATTTAATCAAAAATCACCCTGTTTGCTTCTAGTTAAAATAAGTTATTTTAATTGGGACCGGTTGTTTTTTTGTGTTCCTTAGCATTAAATTTATTAATTGAAAAAGATCTTGCATATGAACTTTCAAAAAATGGAATTGACGATTTTTCATTTTATGCCTTATGGCGACCACTTTTCCTCGATGGCGTTTGAAAAATTCATATCAAAGAAAAGATATCATGGATTCCAGCGTGTAGGTAACTAATTACTGAATAATTTTAAGTGAAAACATAAAGGGGTACAAAGTTAAACCTAGTTCTATAGGGTGTTTTCCACGATTCTTCAAATTTTTATATCTTGAAACTGTAATAACTCAATGAAGTAGTTTCTTCCGGGTTTTGCCGCGGTCGTCGAACTTGACTTGACGTGTGCCTATCGGCGACCTATTTTCTCTGGGATGGAGATTTCTACGAGCAGAAGTATGGAGCAGCTATGGGATCACCACTTTCACCAGTCATCGCCAACATATTCATGGAAGAATTTGAAGAAGAAGCTATACGCTGCAGTGAGAAGAAACCGAAATGTTGGTTACGCTACGTAGACGACACTTTCATTATATGGCCCCATGGTGAATCGTCGTTAGCTATCTTCTTCGATCATTTAAACAATCGTCATCCAAACATCAAGTTTACGATGGAGACCGAACAAGAGGGAGGTTTGCCTTTCTTAGATGTATTGGTGAACCGTTCAAACAATGGTAAACTGGCTCATGGAGTTTATAGGAAGAAAACGCATCCACAACAAAAGAGGTCGCTGATAAGAACTTTGTTCCACAGAGCTGCAACAATATGTGACGAAAAGAGCAAACCCGAGGAACTTAAAAACGTCCAACAAGCACTAGAAAAGAATGGTTACAAGCAAAGAGATATGCAACGAATTATTAATAGACAGATAAGAACAATAACTGAAGAAAAGAAACAACCTACAACATATGCGTGCTTACCATTCGTCGCCGGAGTCACGGATAGGCTAAGAAGAATTCTATCAAAAAAGAAAATAGGTGTACGTTTTCGAACAGTGAAGAAAATACAACAGTTGCTTCCCTCAAACAAGGACCCCATCCCTAAACTGTTGACGAAAGGTGTTTACCAGTTGGACTGTATATGCGGAAACAGTTACATCGGACAAACAGGGCGAAGTATCCAGTGCAGAATCAAGGAACATCAGAGATATACTAGACTCGGATACACATATAAGTCGGCTGTAGCAGAACATGTTCATCATAACGAGAACCATAAGATCAAATACGAGAACGTTAGAATATTGGACAGAAGTGCACGTTATTACCCAAGAATTATTAGGGAATCACTGGAAATTATGAAAAATAAGAACAATTTCAACAGAGAAGATGGGTATCGACTAAGCAATATATGGAGACTAGCTTTGCCAAGTACCAGTAATGTAATCGGTCACGATCAACGGAGCACGACGAATGTGCAACCAAGCGTAGCAGCGCCCAGGTATATAACGAGGAGCCGAACTCAACAACTTCAGTCTTTGGAACCCTCCTGAAGAAGTTGACAGCATGATCAGCGAAACGTCAAGTTCGACGACCGCGGCAAAACCCGGAAGAAACTACTTCATTGGACAACGGCCGTGAAAACCTGCAGTGCACTATTGTAATAACTCAATTTTTAAATTGGAACACGCTGTATGTTTTCCTTGAAATGTTTCAGCAATCAATTACCTACATGCTGAAATTCATATACAACTTTTCTTCTACATGGATTTTTCAAGAACCTTCGAAGAAAAGTGAAAAGTGTTATTAACATCCGCACAAAATTGTGGGGGAGAGACGAAGTATCTTCTACTGAGAACAGACGTGTGCCGTGTCGCTCCACTTTAATTCACATAAAGACCGGTCAACCTTTGAGCGAATAAAATAAAACTTATACGGTATTGTGGCTAAAAAAATTCTGCTTCAGGCAATATAAGTTTGAACTCAAGCAAAATTAATAATAGTTAATAATAAAGTGTGGTCACTAACTATTATGAGAATCTTTATTGATATTTTTAACCTAACACCCTGTATATTATTTAGCCAAATGAAAGTGAAGACTGTTCATTACGAAGAGAAATAACAAGATTCCTGATGTTATGAACGGAAATTTGTTATATATACTCCGTTATCTCTTATCGCAATGGTAATGACACAGTTCTCTAAAACTAAAATAAAAAGTCGTACACAGTACAAAATTAAAATTTGTTTTAAACAAATATGTAGCAACAATACATCTCAAATATTTACAGAAAAGAATATTTGTGAGATGGTAAGTTACAGCATTTTTTTAATGTACGAATAGTATTAATGGGAAACTTGAATAATCTGAAGTAATTCAATGACAATAATATTTGATTGCTTTCTTTTACAACTGCTTGAATATATTTTAAATTTCCTCTTCTTAAATAAAAGTGTCTGTTACGAATTATCAACAAAAAAGAAACAATTATTTTAATATCAAAGTCTTCTCACGAGGCCTCGACAGGCCAGTAGCCAAAAGAAATATGGGGGTGCTTTAGGGTGTTTCATTTTGAAGGGTAAAAATTAAAATGTGAAACTTTTGCAGACTTATGCCTCGAGTCTGAGTAATGAAAATAATATATACATACTCATTTATTTCTATTGGGAACTCAGTAACAAACTTTGTATAATACTCAAATTAAACACTAAGATTGATAGGCAGTGCCATATGTGTGAAATGTTTTACATTAATTTACTTTGAAAGGTGCAACTTCTTCTTTTGACCGCTTGGTGACGACTTTTCTATGATGCTTGACCAAACTCAACAAGAATTGTTTTTGTTGTTCGTTGCTGACTGAATCGTTAAACTTTTTTATCAGAGCAATGCTCCCTTCTGCGGCATCATTCACCACCATACCATAATAGCTTTGATGAAGCTTCTTAGTACATCACTGCAATTTTCTTTTACGGCGTGGATCCCGAACAATTCAAAGAATATCTGCTTTATTAGTAATAAAATCACTCACATCTTTTCTTTCAAAAATTACGTTTTTACCATCCAATTGTTTCATTTCTTTTTCTTTGCAGCCTTCTTTTTTTAAATTTCAAACATCTTTTTCTGCTCAACCAGAGTGATATGTTCATTCAACCCTATGTTTGTTTCTGACAGATACCAAAGGTGTCTCCTAGCAACTATGAGAGCGCTTTTTTGACATCTGTATCTGCGTAAGTGTTCGAAAGCTGTAGCATATCCAAATTATTCTTTGGAGCCCATCGAATTGCAACTGCTTCGTGCGAAAAGAGGACATATATTAGACAGACAAAATGTACTACTTTTCTCATTTCTTTCAGTTCTCTATTTTCTATGTGTTAAGTGAATAGGACAATTTTGAGTGCATATATGGTCTTTGCCATATTTTGCTTGATGACGAGCTCCTGGATCACTGAATTTGAAACAGTTTTCAGACCAACCTCGAACTTTCGAAAAAATTAGAAGAATTTTTGGGAAGGGAGCTGAGCTCCTAAAAATTCCCCACTAGGCACATTTTCAAGTAGCTAAATTCCACTTCTAATATTCATTTTTAAGTTTAATTACTGCCAAAGATAAAACAAACTTGAGAAACGCATTAGTACAATGCACTACAATTTTAGGAATTTCAGTAGTTTGAGATAAAAGTGATTAAAATGTGCAACCTCTAAATATTATTCAGTTGGGTTAAAATTTTGCATACGGATTTGTTAGATAAGTAAAACCAAGGATTCTAAAAAAGTTGTTTTAAAATCGCAGCTTTGAAAAAGTGAAGCACCCTAGGGAGGACCAATCAACTTTTTAAATCGCAAACAAAAATATACTCTTTAGTACATTATACATACTAAATAATAAGGAAACATTATTTTAAAAATTTTATTATGTTAACCAACAATGAAGCTAAACGTTTACTAAAAAACTCAAATACACCCCTTATATTAAACATTAAGAAGTAACGAGAAATAAATATAAAAACAAATAATGTTGTGATAAGAGTAATAAAACAAAGCAAAATAGGAAAGCTGCATTCGCCCGTCTCGTTTATTTTTGAAATTGTAAATAATAGTCCAGTCGGTAAAGTAAAAAATACACCAGAAGCTCGCAAAAAAATGTTATCTGAGATGTTCCTTCCGTAACTGTTAGTGCGACGACTAAACATCACAAAACCACAAAAATCAGTTCTGGAGGTGCAGAGCAACCCCCGCAAGAAACCACCCCTTCGGTGAAAAAAGCCTTATTTTACCGATGACTCGTTAACAGTTGAAGATAAAATAATGCTTTTCTTTTTCGACGTTTACGTCAAAGGATCAGTTAGAGGCTGTTTTTTTTTAAATAAACAACACAAATAAGTATAAAAACTTGCAATTAAATATTTCGCCGACGTTTCGGAAATTTAATCTGTTTCCTTTTTCAAGGCTTTTTTAAAAATCTTTTTTGTTGTGTATGACAAATACACGGCTTTAAGAATGTTTGTTATATTCAATATCCATAGATACTTACTATTTACATAGAACTGTTGATACAGTTAACAGTTTTTTAGTTTTTATACAAGTTAAGTTTGTGAAGTTCTTCTTTTAATATTGGCAGCCAAGTTGTACAGACATCTAGTATTCCATGTGAGTGCGACAAACAATACGTGGGTGAGTCATCCAGACCTTTTAGTGTAAGATTGGGCGAACATCAAAATTATATCAGAAAAAATGAAATTCAGAGTTCCAAGATCTGCGAACACGCGTGGGAGAACGGACATAGAATAAACTGGGACTCGGCAAAAATGTTAACAAAAGAGGCAGATAGCAAAAAAAGAAAAATTAAAGAATCCGCGATAATGTTATTGAATGCGGATAGTTGCGTGTCGAATTGTTCCGTAGATGTCTGCACAACTTGGCTGCCAATGTTAAAAGAAGAACTTCACAAACTTAACATTGTATAAAAACAAAAAGACTGTTAACTGTATCAATAGTTCTATGTAAATAGTAAGTATCTGTGGATATTGAATATAACAAACATTCTTAGAGCTGTGTATTTGTCATACACAGCAAAAAAGATTTCTCAAATAGCCTTGAAAAAGGAAACAGATTAGATTTCCGAAACGTCGGCGAAATATTTAATTTCAAGTTTTTATACTTATTTGTGTTGTTTATTTAAAAAAACCAGCCTCTAACTGATCCTTTGACGCAAACGTCAGAGGCGTAGAGGTTATTTACCAGTATCATACTGGTTAATTGTGATATATTTTATAGATTACCCTGGCACCGCTTAAAAAGAAAACATACATCTGGCAGGAAGTCCCAAAGAATTAAAGAAAGAAAAAGAAAATTAAGATAATGCCACAAATAACATTTAGACAAAATAATTGCTTAAAAAAAAGTCCTCTTATAATTTTCTTGTACATGCCATGGTTTTCGAGAAAAATTGAATTGCTCGAAAACCAAACAAGCTAGGAAGAAAAATAAAGATGGGTTTTAAAGGGGATATAAAATACTCTCTTGTGTTGCCATTTTTGAGAGCTATTCATATTTATTAGTATATAAAAATAACAATACAATATAGTTACCTCTTGATTTTTTTGTGCATCTAACTATTTACATGCCCATAAAAAATAACTGAGTATAATATAAGTTATAAATGCATTGTTTTTTGGTTCAAGGTAGTACTTCAACACAGAAAAAGACAGAAAAAAAAATTCACGTTTACAAATTTAGCAGCATATTAAAATTAGCCAAAATAATCAAAAAAAAGGCTGCATATTTAATTTTTTTATGATATTTTTTAATACATTTTCTTTAACTAATGATTAGAAACAATAGTTATATGATATATAAAGTCACAAAAAATTTTTTGAGCTAAATTTTCAAGATGTTTGGGTCTTTTTTTTAATTTCTAGGAAACAATAAAAAATTCGTCAAAATTTGGCTAACTACTGGTAAATTTGTAAATGTGAATATTTTTATTGCTAGCTTTTTCTGCATTGAAGTACTTCCTTGAACTAAAAGATAATGAATTTATAACTTATATTAAAGTCAGTTATTTTTTATGGGCCTGTGAATAGTTAAAAGTGCAAAATCTTATATTGTTATTTTTATATACTAATAGATATCAACAGCCATCAAAAATGGAAACACAAAAGAGTATTTTATATCCCCTTTAAAACCCATTTTGATTTTTCTTCCTAGCGTCTTTGGTTTTCGAGCCAATCGAAAATTCGTTCGTATTAAAAATACAAATTGTGCAAGTTTTCTCAATATCGATTTTCACGTAAACCATGGCACATACATAAAAATTACAAGAGGACTTTTTTTAGGCAATTAGTCAAGCTTTCTTTCTTATGATGAGCATTTTTTTATATCTTCAATGGTTAACGAGTTATCAGTAAAATAAGGCTTTTTTCACCGAAGGGGTGTTTTTTTTTAGGGGGTTGCGCGGTACCCCCAGAACTGATTTTTGTGGTTTTGTGATGTATAATCCCTCCGCAAACAGTTACTGAAGGAAAATCTCAGATAACATTTTTTGTTATGGAAATCTTTATAATTATTGGACTATAAAACATCCACCCAAATTTTTATTAAACCAATTTATTGAACCAGCAAGTTTGTTTTGTATTGGTATATGAGAAATAAAATTTAGATATTTTTTATGCGAACATAATACTTATAAGAATGAGTAAATACAGATTACTTTTATCACTTTTTATATTTCTATATCTATATGTCATCATCAATATTATTAACTTAAACTCCTACAAGTACCCAAACAACATATCCGATAGTCTTCACATCAACGTAATTTTATTCAATTATAGCGAAACCGGAAGAAGAGTTATGTGTTACGTACGAAATGTGCGTCCTACATTCGTCATTTTTTAAAATATCCTTGTATAGGACATCAAACGATATTTAATCCTAGAAAAAATGGCAGTCATAAATATCGATTGTAGAGAAAAAAATTCATTACGTTGTGCTACCATCTAACTAAACAACCTTCCAACAAATGTTCGTCTGTCTCTCTGTCTGTCACGTTTCTTGTAAGCACACTAACTTAAAAAAGAATAGTCTGATTGTTTGAAAATTCGACAGCAAGTCGCGCCACCTAGAGGAAAAATCTTGCTGTTTTTGAAAAACCGATTAGTAAATATAATAGTTATAAAAAATTTTGAAAAATATATATCTACCTAAAATGTATTTCACCCTTTGATAAGATTATGTAAACATAATACTACATAGTATATTGACGAGTGTTTCGCCAGTTAAGGCATCATCATTGGGATATAATAATTATGATTACAAATATAACTATAATACTTAAACATGTTTTAACTTATTTTCAGTATTGACAGTATACAGGAGGTTACCGAGTTTTCTTACGCATTTTATATTTAGACAAAAGAAAACATACATAAATAGCTCAGAGCATGCCGATAAATTCTGACAGAACGTCGACTATTTAAAAAAGTTGTTTTGGTCTATTGGTAGTCTTTACCCGGCAATCTTTACCGTTGGAATTAAAATACAAAACATCAACCAGGAAAATAATTTGAATAAAATTTAAGAACCCTCTGTATCTTAATTTATATCTAGTGTCTTTGTTTTAATTTCGATTTGAGATAGAATCATTTTGAAAATAGTCGAACGAAATCTTGCTTTACCACTTTTCTATTAGGATTGTTCTCTGTGCCCATAGGTGAGAAAGAGATTTTTAATACAGACAGAATAAACGTTTAAAGACGCAGTGTTAAGTCTCACAGAGCTGGTTTATAATTTAGCGTTAACAGGGGTTAATTGGTTCAATTTAAAATGCTACCAGCTCTTATGTGCTCGAATTACTTCACCTTACCGGTTTAACCCGCACGCAGCACGTATTTCTAAATAAGATAAATACATTTTATATTTGTTTAGTGATAAATAATTTTATCAAGAAATAATAACCGACATTTTTCTATTTTATCAGTATTCTCTTTATTGATATGATTTCATTGCACAGTTGCTTTACCTTATTGGAATATTGTTATATTCCATGTAAAAGTAAAAAGCAAATTGTGTAGTTGTAAACAGTGTTGAAAGAAACAGCGTCCAACTACCTACGCAAAATGAAAACATAGAACTTACAGCTTAATGATTTCATTAAGCTGTACTTCCAAAAATACACTACAAATGTAAAAATCTTTTTTTTCTGCATGCGGCCGTAACAACAAAAAGAAATGATATGAACAAAAACAATGGTCTGTCTGTTAAGTTGAATTAACAAAATGTTTTCTTAAGTAAGCAAAACGTAATGATTAAATCACTACATAGTTCTTCAAGTGTGGTAAAATTTAGGAAAATTTGTAAACACTTGTAGACACTTAATTATTATTCTTGTCTTTCTAAAAAGAATACATATGTAATATCGCTTCAGCATCTCAGAGTTAGAGTTGGAGTTTGTGGGAGGGCAGTCACATTTAAGTGACCGCAGCACCTAGGCCCCATTGGGCCCCTTGTACATCTTCCCGAGGGATACAAGATTCCACCTAGGCCTCCAACCATCCTAATCTTGTGAAGAAGGTGGTGATACTGCCTAGGGGAATATCCCTCAAGTCGGCCAAAGTAGGCCAACGTTCTCCCAAAATGGATTCTCTGCTAGAGGAGACTGCCGGGCACTCACAGAGTACGTGTTGGACAGTCTCGTCTTCTTGTTCACAACCTCTGCATGGGGTGTGTCGTTTAACTTCATGTTATAAAGGTGCTTTCTCAGCTGGCAATGACCAGTAAGAATTCCTGTCGCGAAACGCAGGTTCTTCCTGGACATTCCCATGTAGATCATCGTTGTATCCTTGTCGGGGTATCTAAGCAGATCCCTGGCCAACTGACAACTATTAGTTTCATCCCACAGTTTTTTAAATTTTCTCTGGGTGTTTTATTTAATCATTAGCATTATTGCTGAGGTCGGCAGTATGTTAGAAAGGCCAGGTCCAAGTATGCTTAGACTGGCTGCCTTCTTAGCCAGACTGTCAGCTTTCCTGTTGCCTCTGCACTGTGCATGCCCTTTGACCCAGCATAGAATGACACTGTTCCTGCTGGAGGCGCCCACGAGTGCCTGATGGCATTCCCATACTGACCCTGTTGTTATTTTGTGTCTCTGTAGGGCCAGTAGTGATTGTCTACTATCAGTGTAAATTCTGATTGTTTTTCCCATTATTTGTCTACGGGAAATTTCTTTTGCGGCTATGGTTATTCCCGCCAGTTCTGTTTGTGTTATACTGGCTTATTTGTCCATAGCCCATTTAATTTGAATTTGCAGGTTCCTGGAGTATACCCCACAACCTGTTCCTTCTTTCTTTTTCGATCCGTCTGTGAAGATGTTAACTGTTCCTTCACTGACAGCCTCATTGCTACTGTTGGTGTGTATTGCATAGGGTCTATCAAAGAATCTCAGAGTTCTTAATTCAAATATTTTTTATGCATTTAGGGGTTATATTCTCTGTAAACGATGAAAATAAAAGATTTGGTAAATAATAATAAGATACTAATCTAATATTGCCACGCAGGAACACAGCGCCACAAGAAAAAAAATCAGACCAGCGAACCAGACCCATGTATCCCAATGTTTTTTCGGTTGCTGATTCCGAATCCGAGGTAAAATAAATCGTACACCCCCAAAATCATTAGCCAGCGCCAAAAAGACAGAAACAAAAGAACATTAAGCTACGCGAATAGTTGTTACATCTTAATCAATCGAATTATCCTAATTAAGATTAAACAGTAGCGTACATACAATAGATATGAAACACAGCCCCAGGGAGGAGCAAAACTACCCCCATATATAAAAAAAATTGATCCAAAACAGCAATGACTGCTGAAAAAGCTCGAAATATCCAAGTTTTGTTAAAGCGATAAGAAACTGCATCAGGCCCGACGTAGTCTTCATAAGCTACTTCTATAGGGTTGTGAGCAACCACCCCTAAGTTTAAAGGATAAGAGAAAAACAAAAGAAAACGTAAAATCCAACTAGATTTAAATTTTCATGAATGCTATGATTGGCTGAAATTACGTACTCATTAAAAACTTACGTACCATCAACATCCTACAGTGTTAACTCTCAAAGGGTGTGAAAACTACCCTCTATGTAGGATTTAACTATAAAAAGTTACAGCGAATTCTATAAAAATTCGAAACACCTACGTTGTGTGGAAGTGAGAAGAAACTAGACTATGATCGGTGCGGTGTAGAACAAAAATTCTCAAAGGCACTAAGCCTTTGAGAACTTTTGTTCTACACACCACTACCAGAATCCAGATTTTCAAAGAGTTTAACCGAAAAACATTTCCCATGAGGATTCTGCAGGGTCCTTTCCAACATAGTTGAATTATGTCTTAGGATGGCCACTCTGCATTAGAGTTTTCAATAAAAGTATAATATCTTCCTTGCCAATTATGTTAATTATATGCCAAATATTATTGCCATCTGCCCACATGTTTTCATTATTTATTCTCTTTAGACAGTACACCTGTATGTTTTCCAGTGAAAGTCTACACATTTCTCCGTTGGCAGTAGCGTTAACTACGTACCAAATAGTTATTTAAATGTAGCACCGACAGACAGACAACAGACCGACAAACAGACAGACAGACTGAGAGAATTGAAAAAGACCTTCATTTTCGTAATCTACATTTGAATTGGAACTCGAAACAGCCCATTTTAAGCTGTCTATCTTACATACTGAGATATTCGATCCTTAGCGTATAATGCGTAAGAATATGTTATAAATCTGCGCCTGCCATATTTCATACCTACATTTGGCTTCGAATCACGTTCCTTTCTCGTATCTTACACCCCCGTTACTGATTGGATGAAAATAGTAAACTGACCTGTAGAAGAGGTCTTAAATACATATACGCAATGATTATATGTCTTCCGAATCAACATGATAATTTTTTAAAGAATTTGTTAAACAGGAAATGAGTAATAATGTCAAGATGACTTTATTCGTCCCTCCCAAAGCAATCAAAACAAACTATCAGGTATTCATAAATAAGTTAACTAGATTCATAAGCAATTACTGCGAATTAAATTGCTTTGATAAAGCAATTGCCAAATAAACAGTGTTATAATGTAAGTAGGTAGGTACACAGTAGAAACATAAAAGATATTTATGCTTATATTTATCCAGATGTTTTAATACGCATGTTTTGTTTTTGTTCTTATACATAAGCATTCTTCGCAAATATACAAAGGTATGGTGGCGATTTGTAAAGTTGAATAAAATCTTTGAATAGGCCACTGAAGAATATTCTTTAATTGCAACTTTTGGACGGTGTTGAAGATTTTAGTATGTGTTAGCATCTCGTCCTCTATTTGCGAATTCTTTTAAAATGTGATATATTCTTAACTTTTAGCTGGCATAATTACTTTTCATTCAGATAATGTACCACTCTGTGAGTCTATCTCACCTGCCGCCTCTAATCTCAGGTGTCAAATGCCTCCCTCATATTATCTTTCGTCTTTCTTTCATCTTTCTTTGTGCCAATGAATTAATTCTTAACAACTTTGCAAATATTGTATGTTTCTATCCTTCACAATTGATATCTATTTCTTTTGAAATAGGTACTAAATATATTGAGATAGGACTGGCAGTTTTCGAGAAAATCACATAAGAAAATAAGGAGTGCACTCATGGATGAACAAGACAAGGACGATATAAACTTAATAGACATTGAACGTAAACTTGTACTTGTTTTGAAGGTGATTTAGAAATAGCAGCATTATACCGGGACCCTCTTAAATTTTGACTCTTTTTTAAACCTATATAACTTTGTAGTTCCAAAGTTGAGGTAATGAAACGCGATTTTCGCCAATCTTCTTCTTGTTTTGATAAGTTTTTCCTGAGTATTCGCCTTTCTTTGCACACATCCGATTTAACTAGAAATGACAGCGTATGTTCGGGGATATGCAGCTTTGTTATTTCAAATGGAACACCCTGTATATATTTTCACAATTAGAAATCCCATTATTTCCCCTTTCCCAAAATTCCATATTGTTCATGGAAATTAAACAGATTGATGGTTTTATAAGGTTTTAAAGTGAATACTGCGTTATATCGAAATGAATAATGATTCACAAAATATACTATGGAAAAAAAATACAACATCACTTGTAAACGTCAAATTAATTTATTAACAATTGCATGTTACTTTAATTGCTAATATTGAAAATGTACATATGGAATTCGATATAACAAAGTGTAACAGGATATTTCTTAAACAAATAAGAAATAAACAAAATAATACACGTTAAATGTTCAAAATGCTGCCCGCCAACTTGGATATATTTATTTATTCGCTTTACACAGTTGTCATAGCGTCTATTTAAGTTATTTTAAATTTTGTGGCATGGGGCTAACTTTCACACACCCCCATATGAAAAATCTGGAACTGTGAGTTCTGGGCACCGAAGAGGCCATGCTGTAGGACCTCCCCTCCCTACCCAACGATTTCCAAAGGTGGCATTCAGGGAATCTAGATAACATAGCATAATGTGGCGTAGCACCGTCTTATTGGAATCAGACTCTTCTCAACAAATTATGTTATGTTCAAGTTGCGGATAATAGAAATTTTCTAACATGTCCAGATATGATGGGGTATTGACAACTGAATTATTAGAAAAAGGACCGTAAATTTTTTCTTTTGATACTGTACACCAAACTGTACTTTTGGAGAGGATCTGACATACTGATGGACATTTTTAGAATTTTCTGCTGCCCAGACACACTTATGCTTATTCACCTTGCCAATTAAGTGAAATGATGATTTGTTTGACATGATTAACTTATCAAGAAAAAGCCTATCTCTTTTACGTGAATCAAGAATTTTTATACAAAATTGTAGTCGTTTTTGAAAAATCAGTTTCCCTTCAATACAATCCGAATCCCAAAAATTTCTCTACCATTTTCTATTGAAATTTTTGTTGGAGGTCCCTTGCTAAACATAGTTCTAAATCTCCCTTGTGTTGCTTTGTAAGATTGTGTCAACAAAAAATATTCTACACTGAGCTTTTTCGCTTAAAGTAAACATTTTTCTTACAGTAACTCAAGTACCCGAGTTGCTAATAAACTAATTTGGCGCTTACCAGTAATTTTTCTTTTATGTAGTCTACTTTGTGGATCATAATTTTTTTCGCAACATTAAAACGCAGTATTCACGTTAAAACTGTATGACATCATCACTCTGTATAATTTTCATGACAAATATGAAATTTTCGGAAAGAGGAAATAATGAGCTTTTTAACTATGAAAAATTATACAGGATGTTCCATTTTAAATAACAATGCTGCGTCATGTCCGGTTAAACCGGAAGTGAACAAAAGAGGAGGATACTCAGGAAAAAACTTACAAAAAATAAAAGACTTGCGAACACCATATTTCATACCTCAACCAGTTCAAAAGTTATACAGGTATTATGATCGTATAATGATTTTGTCTATATATCCTATAGATATTGTGTCTGTATTACTTATTCATTATCAGCTTGTGCAATATATCTTTCATCGAAACGATCATAATTTTAGTTTAATATACTTAAAGCTAACTTATCTTGTATTAATCACTTTTTGGTGTATTTTCCTGGAATAGAAAGGAGCAGGAGTTTCATTTAATAACGTTAACTTTATCATGGGTTTTTCCATATGATACATTCGTTAGTAATATCTAGTAATCTAATTGTTATTTTATCTATTAATATGTTTACCTTTAATCTTCGTACGCTCTACTAAAGTTTTAATAAATAGTACTTTTAGAATAATAACACACTCTGAAATAATTTTGCAAGAGTTACAAATTTAGAGACAAGGGGCACACACTTAATATCCGAGTATATTAGTATATTGCCATTTGGAATCAGAATTTGGACTGATTGGTTTTACTTCTAGCTAGACAGTTTTAGAGAACTTTGTACGTATTTAGATTTGAAACAATTAACAAAAGCCACAATCGCACATTCTTTGAAACATATTTCCTTAATTTAAATTGTTACGGCATTTTAATGTACACGTTATATAGGCATTTTTGAAAGATCTTTATAGTAAGAATAAGTCAAAAGAAATGTCTTGTTCTTGAAATTGAGAACTTTTATTTTTTATTTGGAATATTGAATGTTTTTTGTATTATTAAGCTGTAGTTGCAACAAGAATAGAAAAATCACTAAAAAATCTTGACGTTTCATGACGTTCTAAACCATTTTAAAAAAAATGAATTTTGGCGATTCATTGAATGACTTCAATATGTAGATGTGGAAGTAACATTATTTATAAATCGCTTATGAATTCATAGGAAGGTCTCGGGATTTTGTGGTCACTGAACACAAAGAAATCCTAATTAATACCGTTTTAACAGACTCTTGGGTATACTTTACTTTCTCTGCAGATGTGGACATAATTTGAAGAGAATATGAAACGATTTTATTTTCGTATCGGCTAATTGTAATATACCAGAAACTCAAAGTTCAATATTAGAACGTAATGATCGTACAGAGACAAAATACAAGGCATAAGGTAACATTAGCCATTGGTATTTTCTCGCAAATAGAATTTGTATTTATAACGATTGTTGGAAACACCATTGATGTTTTTAAATAAAAATATTGATAAAGAAATGTATATTTTAAGTCAGTAATTAAATATACGTAAATAAACAACTTCTATTCATCTTTCAAAAAGCTAGCAAAAAAAGCCTGTCACACAATTCCATTTAAGCTGAATTTTGAAAAATAGTTGCAATTCTTAATATTATTACTATGCACTGTATTTTAAATAATAGTGTATTATTCAACGAGCATATAGTGATGGCTATTATTCACGAGGGTGAAGTTTAAGATATGAGCCGCAGGCGAGTGTCGTAAGTCACAAGAGTGAATAGTAGTCATTACATGCGAGTAGAATACTATACTTTGTTCACGACTATTAAATATTTAATATTTATTTAATTCATTTTCATTTCATTTCTCCAATTTAAGAAAGATTCATATGCCATATGTATGTAATTTTCTTGTTCTTTCTGGCAACAAGTTTTATGCAGCGATTTCTGCAGCTTCCCTTACCTCTGGCAGTGTCATTTAATTATATCACTATTTTCGAGTAATATGTAAATAACGTTGATGTTTAAATAGCATACATTTTAACATTTCAAATCAATAACAAAATTACGCTTTGACATATTGTCATGGCTTACTAATAAAATAATACAGTTTGTAGGCACGTAGGTAAATGGTTCAAAAACAATGTTGGAGATTACCGCGCGTTGCTAATAGATGATACTTTGAAAAAACAAATATAGTTTTTGAGGGTTCATTAAAGCACCTCTTCATCCTGCATCATTTAAGTGCTTCCTAGAAACCTTAGAGAGACAACACTTGTCTTTTGGTTGCTGCAATTTTGACATTTTTAATTTTTACTGAAAAGTCAATAACATGATTTCTCATAAACAACTGACTGTTCTCATTACTCACTAGTGAATAATGAAATCATTTACTGCAGGGAATAACGTGTAGCATTGTCCTTGAGGAAACATATACATAATGAGTACATTATTTAATAGTCGTGGGCAGAACATATTATTCATCATAACCTAAACGATTTGGTCAGGACCAAAATATCTAAAAGTGATATTTTTAAATGTTGTTAAATCCATACTACATCTGTTAAAATGACCAGGGTTCTTACAAATTAAATGAAGTTTTATTCAACGATGCCGTGGTAGAAATTTAGAACGTTTGTTGTAGCATTGGAAAAATAATAATAATCTAACCAGCTATCTTAATTCTCCTTGTAAACTATATTTTTTAGCAAACACGGTTTATTTGTAAAAAGAAATTGATAAAAAAATTATCTATTCTAAATCACTATGTGTTATACCATATTAGAATCTGCATTAAATAGACAATTTTTCTAGTTGTTGGTTAACTTGCTGCAATACATTTTTTTTCTGTTAGAAGAACTTAAAAGTGAACAAAATTTTTTGAAAAAGTTTCACAGAATATAACAGAGTTCGTGAAATTGTTTCTAATGGATATGCATAGTCACTTAATGCCTACTTAAAGGCAACTGAACAACTCATTAAACTGTTCTTATTAGAATATAGAAAAATTTAAATATTTTTTTAACCATCAACAATTGGACAACATTATGTGGTGATTTCGAACCCGTCTTCGTTTGATCGTCCACCAATGGAACACCCTGTATATGACATACTCCTCATAAATATAAATACTTATTGAAAGCTATTAGTGCATTGAAATGTTACAAAATTTATGCCGACCCTTGCATTTTGGGTAGGAAAAACTACCCCTTCCTACCCCTCCATTTAAGGGGTGAGAATATTTAATTCTTGCCTAAGAGAGCCCATGTATCCAAATTTGAAACTTAAAGTAAATAATTATTTTTTACCAATTTACCAAATAGGGGTTGTTTTACCCCCTTAATGGTTGAGAATAATTTACTTTTGCCCGGCAATGTCCATTCAACCAATTGAACCAAATTTGAAACAATAAGCAGAAAAAAAATATTTTTAAACAATTTACCAAATAGGGGTGGTTTTAACCCTTTCTGATTACCCTAATCCTATAATTTGGCTATATTTGGTATAAGTCAACCACCTTTGCAAATTAATATAGAAAAGGAATTTTAATAGGATCCTATTTGATTTTTATTGAAATTATTGCGAAAAAATCCACTAATAGGGGTGTTTTTGGTGTTTTTAGGGGCCTTCCCCAACTTACTTGGTGTGATCCACTTGCAACGCCCTAACATCTCTCCAAAGAAAATAAATTTAAAAAATGAGTAGAAAAAATTGTTCATAATAAAATGATGTACAATAAATATCTGATATGTCTTTTCAATAAAATCAATAGAAAAGAAGTTACAACCCTTAGATGATATTTCTCTTGAAAGTTTTATTTTCGATTTTACGATAAGAAGTATCTAGACCAATATTCTCTACAATAGAAGTCTTAAACAATTTTTTCTGAGACGGTTCTCAAGATATCGCGGAAAACTATTTACACCCCCTTTTTTAAGATGGCGGCCAAATTGAGGTTCTTTCAACCCCGAAAACAGAATTTTATACTCACACTGACCCCCCTTACACATAAAAAAATCTTGTTCTACCCAAAATGCAAGGTCAATGTAGCATTTCAATGGACTATATACGAACATAACAAACTGGTACCCGCCCTGATCTCAAACAAAGACAACGCGAATCAGCACATACCCGATAACGGCTTATCTAGCTACATATTTTTAATTATTTAAATAAATCTCGTGTTTTAAACTTACCAGTTTTACTATCTTAATAACAATAGATCCAACAGTTTCTATACTAGTCATTTTGGCACTATTCTGAACCACAGATTCCTTTTTCAAAAATAATAATTTTTCGTCAATACACGCACCAGGCACCTGTCTCGCACTAAATGAGGTGAGTCGATAAAGATAATGAGTTTATCTCTGATGATAAGATTATTTTGCTGCTCTTGTGTTCTATTTCATGAAAAAAATAGATTAACACCGACTTGGTATAAATACAGAGATAAATTCCTGGTATATTTATTATTAATTTGATGATAAATTGAGTAAATAGCGTTATTTACTATAGGCGTTTGTAACGTAGGAATGTGGATTAAGACATTTTAAGGATGAATTTTGTTCGGTTAGTAATACTCGACGATGATAATAATAGTGTTTATTGGCAAAATTATGAGTTCATGGGAAACACAAAAGTATTCATACGATATACAGGGCGTTTAGTAGTCATGTGAATGGTTCATATACAGGGAGATCAAGAAAGACTGAATGTGCCGCTCCCTAATGATTTTTTGTGTGCCACTCACACTATTTTGTGATACTTTCAACATTTGCACGTTGGCGACAGTGACTTAGTGATTTATACAGGGTGAGTCACGAATTGCGCTCGCCCCGATATTTCCTAAAATATTTGGAATAGAAAATTGAAATTTGGAGGCGTTATTACACGACTAAAATGCCATATTTTCAATAAAAAATCAAGTTTGGTGCACATCCGGTTTGACCGGAAAGGCCCACAACTTTCGATTTTTAAATGGAACACCCTATATATTTTTACATTTTTGGAATCTAGAGGAAATTTTGAATACAATACATCCATTTTGGTCACTTTTTGATAAAAATTAAAAATTTTATTAAAAAGTCTGTTTCTGAATCCCCGCTGTGGTGCCCAAAATATATATTTTAGATTGTGTGCTACGTTACTATAAAAATAAAAAGAGCAATATGATTGCATTACTTAATTCTCTAGAGGCGTTTAAAATTTTTAAATGTGATTTTTACCCACGAACTCGGTTTTTTTAAATGGGAATTTAATCGTTCACCAACATTTTTAAATACATCATTTTCATACGAATCTAATGATACCAAAATTTTGAAAATCCGCTCAGAAATATTTGAGATTTCAACCAAAATACAATGCAACCAAGCTTTTTGAAACATGCGGCTAATAGATAATAGATTAGTGGGCTTTGGAAACTAAAATGGCACATTTCTGTGTGAATCTGGTAGCCTAATAACATTGGAAAAATCATAGTAGCCATTGAATGTAATAACACAATATCAGCTGTCAGACAGTCTCGTGTAGTTATAGGCAATCTTGAGCTATCAAACATTTAATAATTGTGAGCGCAAAGAACGTTACAATTAAGTTTAGCATAGGTATGTGGAGGTAAACACAATTACATCCACAAGGACATTTGCAATAGAATGCGACATCAGTTCGGTTTTCAGAGTTTTATTTAAATGAACATAAATATCGGGCCTATAAATAAATAAAAATCAATTCCGTTTGAACAATTAAACTTAAACTAGGTAACAGTAGGTATCTTTAAAATAATTAATATAATTAAACCATAAATTGACATTTATAGATATTGTTCAAAATGTCCACCATTTTTTTCTATACACAATTCGGCTCTGCGTACAGTTGCTTGAATGGCTCTACACAATTCAGCCGGCGTTATTTCATTAAGGGCCCGTACAACTTTATTTTGCAGCTCTTCACGGGTATTTGAAGAAGTTTTATAAACTTTATTTTTGAGAGTGCCCCATACATAATAGTCGAGGGGTGTTAAGTCAGGTGACCTAGGAGGCCACCTGATATGACCTTGATTTGCGATAAGGCGTTCACCATGCAAGTGGTTTAAATATTCCATCACTCTTCTGGAATTATGTGGGGCACTAGCTTGTTGTCTTGTCTTGAAAAACAGATTTTGTAAATAGGCAAGAGGAAGTAAGTCAAGAAATTCTGCTGTCTGGTTTTGTAAAAAGAATAAATATCGTTCGACCGAAACTTATGTTTCTTTAAAATTCTGCAAACCGAAGTCTGACTAATGTCGAATTCCATTGACAATTCCCTTGTTGATGTTGTTGGGTGTACCATCACAAATCCTAATACATCAATTTCTTTGTCCTCACTTACAATAAATGTTTGATGGTCATCTTGTTGATTGGGTTCGTTTCTTAATTCTTGTTCCACTCTGGCAAACAAGTGTCTGCTTGGATGACGTCTGTTGGGATATCGTTGCTGATACAGTTCTGCAGCTGCAGTTGAATTTTTGAGACGCTCTCCATATCGACCTTTTCATTTCTACTAAAATTATTCATTTTCTTTAATTTTTACTCAAAGAGATTTCCGCAACGCTTTATTTTGTATCTGTCTGACAGCTGATATTGTTTTATTACATTCAATGGCTACTATGATTTTTCCAATGTTATTAGGTTACCAGATTTACACAGAAATGTGCCATTTTAGTTTCCAAAGCCCACTAATCTATTATCTATTAGCCGCATGTTTCTAAAAGCTTGGTTGCATTATATTTTGGCTGAAATTTCAAATATTTCTGAGCGGATTTTCAAAATTTTGGTATCATTAGATTCATATGAAAATGAGGTATTTAAAAATGTTGGTGAACGATTAAATTCCCATCCAAAAAAACCGAGTTAGTGGGTAAAAATCACATTTAAAAATTTTAAACGCCTCTATAGAATTAAGTAATGCAATCATATTGCTCTTTTTATTTTTATAGTAACGTAGCACACAAACTAAAATATATTTTGGGCACCACAGCACTCTGGATTCAGAAATAGATTTTTTAATAAAATTTTTAATGTTTATCAAAAAGTGACCAAAATGGATGTATTGTATTCAAAATTTCCTCTAGATTCCAAAAATGTAAAAATATATAGGGTGTTCCATTCAAAAATCGAAAGTTGTGGGCATTTCCGGTCAAACCGGATGTGCACCAAACGTTTTCTTTATTTAATATATAAGGATTTGGGATTTAAAGTTTTTTCAATCACCTATCCTGTACGTCATAAGATAATTTCGGAAAATATAAATTCGTCTCCATCTTAAAAAATAAAATTCGCCACATGAATTGATTAAGAATAATTGTGGATGTTAAAAAATCAAAAATTAAGTTTTAAAACATCACAAAATCAGCAAAATATACAATTAATATAACGCATTCGATCGGCTGATCACAAAATGGCGGCTATTTGTATTCCAGTACTTATTCTCTAGTCTACAGTAACATAGGAAATTAGTTTTAATACTGTAAGTAGAATAGAAATCAATTTTTATAATTTTAGTGACTTTTTTGTGTGACGTCACCTTCATTCTTTCTCGATCGCACTGTAGACGCGAGAGTACAGTCGTGTTAGTAATAAGGTCTCCAACTTAAAACTGTACATTTTTTTCGTAGTAGTGTCGTGTTTGCTAGTTTTAATGGCTCCAATAAAACTATTAGTCGTATTTTCTGTTGCAAATGTTAATTACATTATAAAGAAACATGTATATAGTATGGGGTATTTTTTTCACTCGTGTATTTTCTCAAATATTATTACTATTATATAGTGCTAATGAATGTTTCCTATTATGAGCTTATTCGCTATTAAATTTGAATAAGTTTTTATTTGTTTGCAGGAAAAAGCTATACCACCATTTCTGTTTATTTCACGCCATAAAATAAGAATGAGTATATCAGGACATAAAATCAACCTTTCGCTCGACTTTGATTTAGAAACTGCATTTATCTATAGAAATTCGAAGCTCGGAGAGAGGGAGGTTGCCACAATCAGTATTTCCAGCTGTCCAGAAAATTATTCTTGCTACTATGTTGAAAAATTTCTTGCCGAAATAGCTTTTTCTCGATTATCTCCTTTCCTGTTAACCCCATCCTGAAAATTGCTGCCTAAGGAATTATTACTTCTACATCCAGATTTCCCATCCAAGTCTCTTTAAGAGTAAAAATTCATAGATTTCGTAATTCTTGCAACCATCGGGACATTGGAAATGATAAAACCATACATAAAACATAAATTTATTCCGTACTCGGCTTCGCCTCGCCCGAAAACAGCTACGATTCGTCCCAAAAAACATGATTTTAGGTACTTGTTACAAAAATAACTAAAAAAGCTGCCTGCGGCGCTAATAATTATTAACAATTAGATATCGGGATAAAAACCTACTAACCCAACTTAAAGAAATCATAGAAAAGAATTTGTAAAAAAACATTAATCGTCACAAAATTAAAGAAAAAAAAAAATAGTTTTAACCCGGAACCTTTCGCACCGTAAGCGAGAACAGTGGAGAACTTTTGTTTTCATACGGACACTAAATCCCAATTTTATTTGTTAACCCCTTTAATAATGGAGTGGGGTTGGCAGATATCATAAAAAATTTGAAAAGTTGACTTTTAGTATACAGAGTGTCCCGAATCGTATAGGCCAAACTTCACTAAGTAATACAACTTTTCAAAATAAAAAAAAAGTTCTTATAAACATGGGTCGGGAAGTAATCAGTTTCAGAGATGCAGGGTGTTCAAGTAATTCTCCTGAAAATGTTTTCTTATGAATATTTTCGAAACGTGTAAAAAAACAAATGATAATTTACACAGGAATCTAACTTCTTATGCTTTTTAAGAAAAAATGTCAATTATGTACGAAAATCATTCAGGAGCGGATAAAACTGGGGAGGCCTAGGTATAATTTAGCCCCAACTTTATTATGTGACACTTTTAAATTAATTTATTAGCAGAACTTAAAAAAAAGTTTTCTACACAAAAAAAGTCACTTTTGCTTTTTCTCTAAAATTATCAGTTTTTGAGTAAATCTTATCTGAACTTTAATCGGGAATAGTTTTTTTATTAATAATTTTAGCAGAACAGAAAAAACAATGACAGTAAAACAAAGTTTGATTACATTGTTTTTTATTAGACAACAATGAATTAGATTAAAGTAAAGTAAATTATAAATTACAAGAGTTGTTCAAAGTGCATTCCGCCAGCTTCAACACATTTCTGACATCTGCGCCGTACAGAGTGTGTAGCTTTACGAACGAAATCAGGATTAGCCCGCAAAGCTTCTTATTCTTCGATAATTCTTTCTATTAACTCTTCTCTCGCCTTTACAGGAATTGCGAAGACTTTGTCCTTTAAATAGCCCCAGACAAAAAAATCAACTGAAGTTAAATCCGGTGAACGGGGTGGCCAGGCTCTTGCACCTAATCGACCGATCCACCGTTCAGGATAATTATTGTTTACCCACAAACGGTTCTCAACAGTAAAATGTGCAGGAGCTCCGTCCATTTGAAAACAACATTCATTTCTTAAATTAAGAGGAATATTCTCGAGATATTGAAAAAATGGTTATTTAAAAAATCGTTAAATAATAGTCCATTTAAAGGAAGAAGAAGGATGTGGGGCCCACAAAAAGTCCCGTTTATAACACCACACCATACATTAACGCTAAACTCTTGTTGAAATGCTTAGGGCGAATTATATGAGGATTCTGATGAGCCCAGATTCTTAAATTATTAAAATTAATCGATCCATTATGATTAAAGGTAGCTTCATCAGTCCAAATAATTTTACTTCCGAAATCGGGATCTTGTTCCATGGCGTCATAAACCAATTACAAACATTGATACGACTTTCGGGATCACCTGATTGAAGGCTTTGGACTGGCTTCATTCGAAAAGCTTTTCTGTGGTCTTTTTTCAGAATCCGAAAAACTTTGTTTTTGGAAACATGCACAGCTTGCGCACGCAGCTGTTGGACCGCTCTTCTGATGCTTAATTTATTATTATTGTTAAATTTGGCCAAAATTATGTTTTTAAATCGTCCATTTCGCTGTTCTTCATTTCTTGGACCTCTTTTAAGTCCAACTAAATTCTAGGTGGGTTCGAATAAAAACATATTTAGATGTTTCCTTCTATTAGGAAATCTTCTGCGATATTCGCGTGCCGCAGCATTTGCGTTTCCATTATAATATCCATAAATAAAATGAATATTTTTTACTTTTCAATAGAACACTTTTTCCAAATGAAAATAATAAAACTACAAAACAATGAACTACAGAAAACCAAAAAACAACAATGTCATTATTGTCATTCTGGCATTGCATGCTCAATTATTTTTCATTTGTTACAAACATACAATCACGACACACTCCTGCATACCAGAAATGCTGGTAATAATAAGAAAAAACACAACAGACTTTTTTGTGTAGAGAACTTGAGATTTTTAAGTTCTGCTCATAAATTAACTTAAAAGTGTCACACAATAAAGTTGGGGCTAAATTATACCTAAGCCCCCCCCCCAGTTTCATCCGCTCCTGAATGATTTTCGTACACAGTTGTCATTTTTTCTTAAAAAGCATAAAAAGTTAAACACCTGTGTAAATTATCATCTTCAGACGTTTCGAAAATATTCATAAAAAATCATTTTCAGGAGAATTACTTGTACACCCTGTATCTCAGAAACTAATCATTTGCCGACCCATGTTTATAGGAACTTTTTTTCTTATTTTGAAAAGTTGTATTACTTAGTGAAGTTTGGCCTTTGCAATTCGGGACACCCTGTATATAACAAATCCCAAGTTTCTAGACTCTTACTAGCTTGTTTTATTTATCTACCCCTATTTACCCCCAACCCTTAACTGAATAGGCTTAAAATATAATCTAGTTCCAGATCTCATTATTGTACATACATGTATAAATTTCAAGTCAATATCTGAAACAGTAATTGTGATAGCGCGACAGACAAACAGACAGATAAATTCTTCCACTCAAATTTAAAATCCTCACATTTTATAACATTCCATACCGTTTTCAACAAAAAAATAAGAATTTTTTTTACGATTTCAATATTTCCGCGCCACCACGTGGATGTGGAAGTAGTTAGTTATTGCTATCAAAATTATAGGGAATAAAAGCAGCTACAACTTTTGTTGGTTGCTTGTTGTTTTAATATTTTCGTTTTGTACTGTGTATTTTTGAAATAAGGCAAACAATGTATTTTCAAAATTTTTGACTTTTTGCACCCTTTATATTATTGTCTGACATAAAAAATTATCGTAAATTTATTACACGTGTACTGTTAACAAATGAAACTATTTTTTTCTTATTCATTTTTATTTAAATTACTTACATGTATGGTTTATACAAATTATGTTACAAAAATAAAAAATATACAACTCTTAAATTAACCTTAAAAACAATCATGGCAATGTGTTCAGAAACGTATTCGATTATACATAACATTTTCCTTGTCACCTGATCAAGCTTTAAGCTAAACGATGGTACGATGCAATAAATAATAAAATGGTGAATGCAAAAAATAAATTATCTCCTAAAACCTACAAGATAAACATTACCCCACTCATTCGCTGGGAAGCAGGGTATTTTCGAGACAAGCAGGACCCTGACTAGGCCAATTACAAGCTCCAAGGGAATTGTCAAAAGTCAAATGTACCGGACAATTAAACGAATGTAAGGTAAACTTGTTCTTAGTACAGTCCCACCTGCAAGCATAGAATTTGTTACACTGAGTGGGGTGTCTAAACAGGCCGGCTCTTTGGCATTCAATTCCTCCGCGGACGTTTGCGTGTCCTATACCCGGCCCATACTGGCTAATAATTTCCTCGGTACCTTCTTTTGCACCTTCTTTAGCGGCTTGCTTCACTAATTTCAAGCCAGTTCTTACAGCACTGGCGATTTCTCTGTCGGACACACCTACGGGGGTTACGTCGTTCTTCACGAAAAGCTCCACAGCTTCTGTAACAGGTTCGTAGGCAACAGTGGATGTCACCGGGCGAACCCTGACACGCTTTCTGATGGCGTACGTGGGTGTTGGAGCTGGTACTATTTCATTGGTTGTACTCTTCAGGTAAATTTGAGGGGTGGGGGTAATATCAACGGTTTCTTGTGGGTTGTACTGATAATTTTCCACGACTACTCCACCTTGGTCGTTATTTTCTACTATATATCCATCGTCATCTTCGTCGTCATCTTCTACGATGATAATCTTTTGCTTTTTACGTAATTTCAGTGAATTGGAGACGCAAGTACATTGGGCTCCTAGCTTAGCCGCCAGCAGTGGGTGGAAATCATTTTGCTTGATAATTGTTACTTTAGGCGGTATCTTTGTACCATAATATGCCTCGTCAATGGGACTGCTTGTGGATGTCAGTCTTACTCTAGACCTCACTGGTAGGTAATCTCTCGATAGTGTTGTAATTTCAACAGGAGCTCCAGTTGTTGTAACTTTAACTCTTTGTCTGGCGGGTAGGTATGTGGTAGAAGGAATAACGACAGGTGCGCTGGTAGTCACCCTAACACGGGACCTTACGGGCAGATACTCTCTCTCAGGGGTCGTAATCTCCACTGGACTACCTGTGGTAGTGAATCTTACGCGAGATCTGAAAGGCACGTACGCTTGGGCTCTAGTGGAAACTTCAGGTAGCACAAAGGCTGGTTGAGGCGTAGTAACCTCTACATTGGACCTTACCGGAAGGTATTCCTGAGCTAATGGAGTTGTAGAAGAGATAACAAATGGGCTTGGAGTTGATACATGTTGATACTGGGCATCCAAAGAACTGAAGGAGTACCTAGCAATTGGTCTACTAGTGGTAACTGTTTGAGCAGGCAAGTATTCCCTAATTGGAGTAACAGCAGGTAGATACGTGGTGGAAACCACAGGTTTTTCTTCAAATACAACGTTGGGCTTAGGATAGGAGTAACCTATACTTGGTCTGGGTGTGGAAGATAACCTGCTGTCGTAAATGTAGAAATTTGGTGCCTGAGTAACCGGCTCTACCTTAGCAGCTAGCACAGTTGATTGATAAGAGGGTCTAGGAGTAGACTGCACGTACACTTGTTTTACAGGTTCTTGGTAAATCGGAGTGGAGTAATACTCTTGCTGATAGGATGGTGTGCTACTAACGGCGCCAGCATTGCTTACAAAGTAAGCACTAGAAGTGTCCACCGATTGACTATATACATTTCCGTTCGAATTTCCGTAATTTTCACTAGGTCTTGGCGCTTTATAATTCTCTACTACAACTGGAGTTGCTTGTTTATATCCAACGTTTTGAGTGTACTGATAACTGTTAGCTTGTCCAGTGGTATAAGCCTTCTTTTTGATAAATGGCACTTCTTCCACTGGTTGTCTATTCTCATAGGAAGTTACTATAGGTGTGGGTTCTTCCGCGAAAGATACCGCTGGTTTGGGGTAAGCATAACCTCCAAATTCCACATTTTGCACAGAAACGGCAGGTTTACTTGTAGAAGGAGCTACATAATTGTAACTTGATACTAAAGCCGGTTGCTTTTGTACTACCACGGCTGGTCTAATAGTCGATGGGACGTTGTAAGTGTAAGTTGAGACAATAGGTTGTTTTTGTACTACCACGGCTGGTGTAACAGTTGAAGGTGCGTTGTAGGTATAAGTTGACACGGGTTGCTGCAATATAACTTTTGATCTGGGTGTGGTTGGGGCAACGTAGTTGTAACTTGATACAGAAGCAGGTTGGTACACACCAACACTTTTTTGTGCGATATCTTGATAAGTGTAACTAGTAGCTGGTTTTTGGTATACGTATGCTGGTTGTAATGGTCTAGGCGTAGATGGAGCAACGTAGCTGTAACTTGACACAGATGCAGGTTGGTACACACCAATACTTTTTTGTGCCACATCTTGGTAAGTATAACTAGTTACAGCCGGCTTTTGATACACGTAAGCTGGTTGTACTGCGCCATATCGAACAGCTGGCTGTTGAATTATAGTCTTTTGAGTAGGTTGCTGATAATTGATGAAATTCACAGGAGCTGGTTTTTCCTCGAAAGACACGGATGGTTTGGGATACTGATAGCCTTGGGATTTATATTCTTGTTCATAATTGTAAGTGGCTATTGTGGGTTGGACTACAGTTTTCGACACAACAACAGGCTGTTGAATGTTATAAGAAGTAACAACTGCAGGTTGTACTTCGTTGTATGTTTCATACGTTGGTTGTACAGTTGGTTTTCTAATACTGAAGCGAGATACAGCGGCAGGCTGAACTCTTTGAACAGGTTGAATGTAGGGCTTTTCCTCAAAAGTTACTGACGGTTTAGGGTAATCGTAGCCCTCCGAACCAACATGTTGAGTAAAGCTGTAGGAGGAAACAGCAGGTGCTTGTATCTTTTGATCAACAATTGGGGCAACAGTAGATGAAACATATACTTGTGGCTGTTTTAATCCAAAAACTATAGCAGGTTTTTCATAATTGTAGCCTCCCGAAATTGAATCTTGTCTCTGGAAGTTATAGCTTGAAATTGCAGGCTGCTGCGTTACTGACTGTATAGGCACAATTTGTTGTACAGGGACAAATGGTTTCACTGCCAGAGTTGGTTGTATCGCGATAGGTTTTACGGTTGTTGGTGTGGAAAAGCCGAAATTAGAAATTGTTTTAACTGGAGTTTCTTCAAATGTCACACTGGGCTTTGAGTAAACATAGCCCTCCGTATTTTTAACAGAAACTGTGGGAGTAACAACTTTTTGCTCTACGGTAAACAAGGCAGGTTTAATTGTCGAAGATCCTGTATAACCGTAACTTGCAGCAATGCCTTGATTTAAGGCATTAACCTGACCTTCCTCAAAGGATACACTTGGTTTGGAGTAGACATATCCTCCTTTATCTCCCGAAGTATCTAAGGATTGATAACTGTAACTAGTGCCTCCATTGGCATTGTATTGCGAGTTACTTTCTTTCTGGCCAAAGATAACTGTGGGCTTCTGGTAGTCATACTCTTTGTTTACTAACACTGTCGCTGGCGTTGATGATATAAATTTAACGAAATTAGCAGATATATTGGCTATTCCAGTATTTCCCTGCACTTTGTATTGCAGTTCTGGAACATTTGCGATTACTCCACCATTGTAACTTTCAAACCCTGACGCTGTTTTGAGGGTGGGAATTGGCACAGATGTTACAGTGGAAATTGGGGCGAAAGTTGTTATAGGAATTGGTGAAGGTGTTGCATGCTGAAGAATATTAATATCCTTGCCATTGTTGTTAATTTCAAGACCGGATTTTGCAGCACCCACAGCGGAGTATCCACCACCTATTATATTAATGTTACCACCAACTCCTTGGGAATTCGCCTCACCATGATACTGAGTGAAACTTTGAGAAGATGTAGCTCCAGCCTGTGCTGTGTTGTACAAGTTCGCGCCCCCATTAGCATCATATCCGACATTTTGGCCTTGATTGTAATCAGTATTGTGTAACGTAATTTGACCATTTTGTTGTTGATATTGAGTTGTACCAAAAGCGTTACCGTTTGCTCCATTGTAATTCAAATTAGAGCCCAAATTGGTTTGGTACACAGTTTTTCCCTCGCCGTAGGTATGTGCATTATTATTCTCCAAATTGACTCCTACGTACTGTCCTTCGTTATTGCCAGCTTGCCCATGGTACTGTACGAAACTTTGGGAAGATTTTGCGCCAAAACCATTTGCAAGACCAGAGTTGTAATCCAAATTAGAACCAAGATTACCTTGATACTGACCAATTTGTAAGCCTCCTTGATCAAGGCCGATTTTGTTTACTCCAATTTTAGTTCCAAAAGCGTTTCCTTGACTGAAGTCTAAATTTGATGCAACATTGGCTTGATGGACAGCATTTAAGTTCTGCCGAGCTCCGAAAGAGGTAGCTCCATTGACATTTGTATTATAATCCAAATTAGATCCTAGATTTGCTTGATACTGATTGGTTTCAGAAATACCACCCTGATTTATGCCAGAGATGTGAGCTGTTTTGATCCCGTAAGTACCTGCTAGGTTCAAGTTTGCTGCGTCTCCATGGTCAAATTGATATGCATTTAAATTACCAGACACCAATCCACCTGCACCTGAATATCCTAATCCACCGTTATATTGTTGGTTTAAATTTGCACCATGTACAGCTCCAGCATTATATTGATTGTTATCGCCTAATGCTGCACCTTGTAGGCTGCCTTGGTAATACTGGCCGGATCCAGAAGCTAAATTAGATTTGAGTAAGCCTGCATTTTGCAGCGACTGGGCAGCATTGACGCTTAATCCACCTAATCCATTTCCTGTGATATATCCGTTTTGGTTAATGTAGGCGCCATTTTGATACCCTAAGCCGGCTGTGTCAACGTTGCTGTATATTTTAGCTACAGGCTGCTCGATTTTACCAGCGATACCTCCTAACTTCACTGCTCCAAGGGCTCCTAGACCATCATATTGTTCCAGAAGTACTCCATTACCGTGGCCTGAGGAGTATCCACCGTACACAAATTCAGATGGAAGGTTGATTCCGAGACCGCTCCCACTTCCACATTTTGGTACCAACCAGGGCCATTCGCATAATAACCTTTCGGAATCAAACACCAAACCGAAGGGGCATCTGAATTCGTAGGCAGAAAGAGGCGATTTTCCGTGGTCCAAGCAGGCGAAGAACCATCGGCAGTTTTCGGGATCCGCGTAGTAACCTGAAAGAAGAATAAATATAAACATAAAAACATCACATATATTAGACAATCTCCAAGTCCAAAGCCGAGGCCTAGTATATTGTAAGGTTTCAATAATATTATCTATTGCACTTGATAACTAAATTAATATTTGGTATATATACGGGGGGGGGGGGGGGGGGGTACCCTGTACAGTTTTAGGAAATGAAAATGATTCAGAAACATTAATTAGATGTCTCGTAACTGGTCTTCACATAAGTTTTTCTTAAAACTCATAATTGTGTCTGTGGTGATTATTTTAATATTCATCTACAGATTGCATTATTTCAACAAAAAAAATTCATTACATCCAAGTGGTTGGGAGATATTCAAGAACTTCAAAACTGTCCAATGTATATTATTCAAATTACAGTGAATGATTTAGAATAGGCATATAATGAATACATTTTTCTATTTTTTCCGCTCTTCGGTTTCTGCGATATTCGCGGTTTGAATCGTATATTAGTGCATCACCTAGTAGGTATTTCAGACCATTTATTATGCAACCAGGAATGCATACAAAAAGTTTATCGTTTTAATTTTAAAATATCGATGCGAGTATATTGATTAGATTCTCATCTTCACAAGTAATTTACTTTTCGTTAAGTAAAAATGATAAATTAAACCTAATTAGGGACAACTCATTCAAAATAATTATTGTAAAAATTCAATTATTAGAAGATTAATCTTTTAATAACAAATTTATTTCAAAGAGAAGGTTGTCTACCTTCTCATTCTACTTTATCATTTTTTCAGTTAGTTCGGAAATAATGAAGTTACGTTGTTGGGGTTTTTTTCGCTCATGATTATTATCATTCGCCTTCCGTCTAACTACGCCCTATAAGCTTATGTCATTTGTTACTCTTAAGATACAATCTTAAATCCTCCGAGGCAATGAAAGCACTGGCGATAGCGAAATAATGAATTGCAAAAAAAAGTTACATAAAAATCCAAACCCACCTGGCTCTGTAGGACAGATAAATCTTTGTTTCGGAACTGGAGCGATCTCACTGCTTCCTGAACAGGGTGTGCCATGAGGTAGGCTTCCGGGCCAGACGCACACTTCAACACGCTCGTCGAAAGCTAGACCGGCCGGACAGTCGAATTCGAACACGCTGTATTCGTCGGTGAGTTGATCGAACTTGACGCAGCGGTAGAATCTGTTGCAGGATCGTGGGTGCACGAAGTAGCCTTGCCTGGAGCACTCGAATTCGGTCCTGGTGTCCTAGAAAAATCAAATCATCAGACAATCTCTTCTATAGGATCTAACTATCAATGACATAATCCTTGTGCTTTTTTCTGTTATCGCTAATAGGTCAAATTGTGTAATAGAGTTAATAGTAATCCAGTTATATTAGACTAAAAAATGCACAATCTGAATAAAAATGTCTACTCAGGTGTATTTTTGTACCAGCCATGGCATATTTCCGACATGATAACAAAATGACAAAAGTCCTTACAGGCGAAGCTACCTTATGACGTTTGTGGTAATAGATACGCATTACTGAAATTGTTCTTGTTTATTTTAACGAATCCACTGTGATCGAAAAATCGTCTTTAGTTTCTAGTGTAATATATTTAGTCCAAATGCACCCCGAAATGAAAAATGCAAGATACTTCATGGATAAAGATTGAGTCATGTAAAAGAGGCCAAGAATATTGAATAGCATGCTTCGGCAACACTTTTTATTATCATAGAGTTGATAACTGCAAAGAAATCGGCTTATGATAAATTTATTTCCAATTCTAATAACCAGCAAAAGGCAATGTGGAAGATAATAGATAATAATAACGTAAAAAAGCAAAACTTTGAAATTACTATACATCCTAACGAATTAAATGAATATTTTACTAATGTTGCTGATAGTATAGTAGGTAACCTTCCTATTTGTCAACAAAAATATAGTGACTACTTAAATAATGTAAATTCTAACATTTCCACAAAAAATCTGCTTTACGGAGACCTAATAATGAAGATTCCGATGTAATAAGCAATCTTAAAAGAATTAAGGGTAGTGATCCTTATAATATCAATATGAAAATTCTAACAACAATGAAATATATCGTCTTAGTTCCACTAACAAACCTTATCAACTTGTGCATTAGAGATAACATCTTTCCAGACATATTGAAAGTTTCAAAAGTTATACCAATGTATAAAAAAGATTCTAGGGTAGATCCTTCAAATTATCGGCCAATTGCCATCATTCCCTTTTTCGCAAAAATCCTGGAAATAATATTAAATAACCAAATCACTACTCATTTTGAGACAAATAATTTATTCAATTCTCATCAATTCGCCCTTAGAGCAAAGCATTCCACAACATTAGCTATTCATTCTTTAATTAAAACTATTAACGACGGCTTTGAAGAGGGCTTGCTTACATTTTGATAATTCTTAGATCTCACAAAAGCCTTTGACTGTATTACATAAAATACTAGTCGATAAACTAAGCTTTTATGGTTTTAGTAACAATAGTGCCCACTTAATATGTTTCCATCTAACTAATGGTTTTCAATATATGTATCATCGCAAAACACAAACTCAAATCATCCAACAAAATTCGGTGTCCCTCAGGGATCTGTGTTAGGGTCGACATTATTCTTGATATATATAAAAGATTTGCCAAGCATTGCCCTAGATGCAAGCTTTGTTTCATTCGCGGATGATACAATCTTGACAAACTGTTAAAGACTTAATTTAATATCTGACATAAGTTCGAAAAAGAATCCAGTGCAAGATTGGTTCATAGTTAATCGGTTAACACAAAACATACCATGGCCTGATACATTCTGTTATTTCTTACGCTATTTAGATTTGGGGGCACTTTTCAGCTAGCAAGGCAGCGTTTGGTATCCAAAGAGAAGCCATCAAAATAAATGCTGAGCTTAAGGTGGCCATTCCTTAGAAAGAGACATCCGATAAGGAAATATTTATTATTTTTGCCCATAACTTTTTTTTGTTAGTACGTATATTTAAAAAATATATAAGAGTACCTAAGTAGAACTATAACAAGACTATTATTATGAATTTTCACTCAATAATTTCAGTGGTTTGCAAAATAGCTCGATTTAAAACTACGAAATAGGAAGATTAACACAATTTTTAAATTTAAATCGAGCTATTTTGCAAACCACTAAAATTATTGAGTGAAAATTCGTAGTAATAGTCTCGTTATGGTTCTACTTAGGTACTCTTATAGTTTTTTTAAATATACGTACTAAGAAAAAAAAGTTATAGCTTAAAATAGTAAATATTTCCCTATCGGATGCCTCTTTCTAGGGAATGGCCACCTTAAGTACAGAAATGACTTCAAATCTGAATTTATTACGCAAGGTATTCTTACATTACCGTGTGCCTTCATCTTGCAGTCACTTGTATGTAAAAGAGAATGAAGATCAATTCACCACTTACAGTCAAATTCATAATTACCCAACACGAAATCGGGATAATATAAATATCAACTTTTTAAGGTTGAATAAAACACACACTGTAACAAATTATTATGGCATATTGTTGTACAATATTCTACAAATGCAGGTGAAGCAACTTAACTTAAACAAGTTCCAAATCCCCGTAAAGAAGTTTTTGCTCAGAAATGCATTTTATTCAGTTGAGAAATTCATGGAGGCCGATTTTAATAACTGGAAATTGTTAACATGATTGTTGGTATTTGTCAATAGTTATTTGTTATTTGTTAAAATTTTAGAAACTGTGTCCTCAAATTTTATTTTAATCTTTGTAATGCTTTAACCTAGTTTTGTCTCGTTTATTTTACATTTAATAACTTATTTATCTAGTTTAGCTGTTTTACTTTCCTTAACAATAATCGGACTTGTGTAAATACTTTGTGTATAACACACCAATACAGTTTTATTATTATTGTTATTGTTGTTATTATTATTGATATATAAAATTTGATTTATTAACATTTGTAACATAAAATAAGTGTTCTGTGCTGAGAGCTTAAAAAATTAGTATTTACTTTACGAAATTGGAAAACGAACAGTTAGACGTTCGAGATACGATAACAGAAAATAGTTAAGTTAGGGAAAATCTGATTTTTTAATGAATTGCGCTTTAATGACATGAAACTAATTACACCCCGTGTATTCTAATGAATACCTTTTATAAAATGCAAATATATCTTTCATTTGTCGAGAAATTATCCCTCCGGAGCTTTCAGTGGGACACCCCGTATATATGTTTTGTTCCTTCAGACACTATCGCGTAGTCTTTAAAAAAAACTAAATTAAATGTATAATATTTATATGTTTACATTACTGTATTATCAGCTTTCATTTCTTTTTCTTCAACAGATATAATGAGATTTAAATATACACTTTTAGGTAAAAAATAAAAGGGTTAATTCAGTTCTGCGGAAACTTTGCAAGATTCAATTTAGTTTATATTATTTTAATTTCCAAGAACACATTGACAACAAAATAACAAAAAAAACATATGCGATGGCCGGGAATCGAACCCGGATCAACTGCTTGGAAGGCAACTATGCTGACCATTACACCACCATCGCACTGTACAAAACAAACGATTTGCGCGTTCATAGATATATTAGTAGCTATGCAATATACATTAATATTATCTGAAGTGAAAGTACCCACTTAATTTATTATAACAACAGATCGCTGCTATATACCATTAAGTAGTACAAACATCTGGAGGAATGTGTAATTCTGGTACGATTTACCAAGTGCGATGGTGGTGTAATGGTCAGCATAGTTGCCTTCCAAGCAGTTGATCCGGGTTCGATTCCCGGCCATCGCATATTCTTTTTTAAATATGCCATTAAGAGAAGATATTTTTTTGTTAATACAGTGTTTTTTTTATTATTTTAACACTCGAACATTTTAAAATAATATTACCAATATATTGTATGTTTTTAAGAATTGTAATCCTGCTTTCATAATAATTATAATAACAATATACAGGGTGTCCCGTAATAACGTGCAAAAAAATTATTAGTACTAATTCCTTATCGTAAATGAAGGTGGCTTCTTCATATAAAATTTTTCAAAATGAGCCTTTTTTGTCCAGCTACACCCCCTTATAGAGTGTGAAGAAACCGGCTTTTTATGTCTATCTAAAAATAACGTAATAGTGACATAAAAGATTAAGCGTTTTTAGTTACCTACTTTTGAAAATGCTGGTCCTTCTTTTCTACTATCAAATGGTAATGCACATGCAAATATATTTCAATTCAGGCAATTTTAATTGAATAAGAAACCTAGCATTATTAAACGTTGTCAGTTAATTATTATAATGACTAGTAAGTATAATACTTACGTGAAAATGGAATAGAAATAACTGCGTATGTTCTCACCTTATAGATATGCAACACTTTTAACGTTCGAGTTTGCATAGTGGCAAAGCATAAAATTGCACAGAAAGATACTAAATGAAGTCTTTAATTTAAGGTGGCCATTCCCTAGAAAGAGACATCCGATAGGGAAATATTTATTAATTTTGGGCATAACCCTTTTTTCTTAGTACGTATATTTAAAAAAAACTATAAGAGTACCTAAGTAGAACCATAACAAGTCTATTACTATGAATTTTCACTCAATCATTTTAGTGGTTTGCAAAATAGCTAGATTTAAATTTAAAAAACCGCTGCCCAAGGAATCACTACTTCCACATCCAGATTTTTCATCCAAGTCACTTTAAAGGAAACATTTTGGCTAAATGTGCACTCTAGTATGTGGAAATTATTGGTCATAGAATTTTAATAATATATGGGGCAGATGTCATAGAAAAGTTTGAGGAGTTGATTGCTACCATATACGTTAAAAAATACATACGTGTACCAAATTTCAAATGAATATCTCAATTTTATTTTATCAGCCCTTTTCATATTGGAGTAGGGGTGGTTGGGTTGAAAAATATTATAAGAAAATCTGACGCTGTGGCTTCTAGTACATACACCGAATTTCAAGTTTCTGTAGTCTTACCAACGTTTTACTTATATTCCTCTATTTACCCCAAATTAACCCCCAATCCTTCAACGGAATCATCTCAAAATATAAACTAATTCCAGACGTCGTTATAATACATACGTGTACGAAATTTCAAATGAATATCTCAACTTTATTTTGTCAACCCCATTAATGGGGTAGGGGTGGTGGGGGGGGTTGAAAAATATTATAAAAAAATCTGAGGCCTTAACTTCTTGTACATACACCGAATTTCAAGTTTCTGTACTTATACCAGCTTGCTTTACTTATTTCCCCCTATTGACCCCTAAATAACCCCCAACCCTTCAACGGAATCATCTCAAAGTATAATCTAGTTCCAGATGTCGTTATAATTCATACGTGTACCAAATTTCAAATGAATATCTAGATTTTATTTTATCAACCCTTTTAATAATGAAGTAGGGGTGGTGGGGGTTGAAAAATATTATAAATAATCTGAGACCTTGGCTTTTAGTACATACACCGAATTTCAAGTTTCTGTAGTCTTACCAGCTTGCTTTATTTATTTTCCCCTATTTACCCCTTTTTAACCCCCAACCCTTCAACGGAATTATCTCAAAATATAATCTAGTTCCAGATGTCGTTATAATACATACGTGTAGAAAATTTCAAATGAATATCTCAATTTTATTTTATCAACCCTTTTCAAATTGGAGTAGGGGTGGTGGGGGTTGAAAAATATTATTAAAAAATCTGACGCTTTGGCTTCTAGTACATACACCGAATTTCAAGTTTCTCTACTCTTACCAACTTGTTTTACTTATATTCCTCTATTTACCCCAAATTAACCCCCAACCCTTCAACGGAATCATCCCAAAATATAATCTAATTCTAGACATCGTTATAATACATACGTGTACGAAATTTCAAATGAATATCTCAACTTTATTTTATCAACCCCTTTAATGGGGTAGGGGTGGTGGGGGGTTGAAAAATATTATAAAAAAATCTGAGGCCTTAACTTCTAGTACATACACCGAATTTCAAGTTCCTGTACTCTTACAAGCTTGCTTTACTTATTTCCCCCTATTTACCCCTATTTAACCCCCAACCCTTCACCGGATTTCCTCAAAAAACAATCCAGTTCCAGATCTCGTTATAATATATACGTGTACAAAATTTCTGGTCAATATCTTAAACCGTTCCGGAGAAAGCGTGCGGACAAAAAAAGTTACAGACAGACCGACAGACAGACAGACAGAAATTTTTTTTTCGCTCAAATTTAAAATCTCGACGTTTCATGACATTGTAAACCTATTTCACGAATAAAAATTTTTGAAAATTTTTTTGCGATTACTATACTTCCAATCCACTACGTGGATGTGGAAGTAAAATATGTTAATCTTCCTATTTCATAGTTTTAAATCTAGCTATTTTGCAAACCACTGAAATTATTGAATGGAAATTCATAGTAATAGTCTTGTTATGGTTCTACTTAGGTAGTCTTATAGTGTTTTTACATACATGTACTAATAAAAAAAGTTATGGGCAAAATAATAAATATTTCCCTGTCGGATGTCTCTTTCTAGAGAATGGCCACCTTAACCTAAAAAACAGTACAACGTACAACAACAAAACCTTATTTTTAAACTTTTAATTTACAAAAATGTACTTATGTATGACTACATTGTCTCTGAACCTTTTATGTTAATAGTAAAATTGGAAAATTTTGTATAATTATCCGCCGGTTCAAACTTTCTAAGTCTAGTGCAACATTTTCAGTTAAAGTGGATTGGGGTGCGATAATTGTCTGAGCCTTGTGTGTGTTTAGTGTGTTATATTCTGGTTGAGTAATAGTAGTGGTCAAGTCTGTATCTAAAATACTATTTTCTTGTGAATGTTGTGATGTTATTGGGTTTCCAACCGTAGAAGTACGAAGTACGAAGGATATCGTTAAGAAATGATTAATGGCGAAAAAATTATAGTTTATGAATCATTATTTCTGATTAATAAAAGAAATAGCAAAGTTCCACTAAAAAAATTCCATAGAACCCCTACGGAAATGAAAATGAAAATGAAATTCCGTTTTTTTTTAAAAAAAAACAAAAACCCTGGTACCAATCAGTAATTCAAACAACTATTTTCTTCTTTACATACAAGTCTACAACCTTACTAATAATTTCCATAGCCTACTTAGTAATTTTCTTATATCGCATTCATCTGCCGCGGCCATTTTGAAAAAATTAAAAAATTGTTCGTATCTCACTTATTTTTTGGAGTTTTTCACATCTGAAATTACTTAGAAATTTATGCTTAATGAGAAACCATCAAAAAAATATAGTCATTCCATTTAAGAAAAAAAAAGTTCATGTCACTTCCGGTTCAACCGGAAGAGATATTTTCATTCCTGTTAGTCTAAAAGTAGTTTATTATTGTCTAATTTATGTGCACCAAAAATCAAATTTTTAAATACAAAAACAACCAAAATATTGAGGGCATACATTGACTCGTGGCCACCCGGTAGTATAACTTAATAGCAATATTGTTTGTTTAAGGTGGCCATTACCTAGAAAGAGACATTCCATAAGGAAACATTTATTATTTTTGGCCATAACTTTTTTTCTTAGTACGTATATCAAAAAAATCTATAAGAGTACCTAAGTAGAACCATAACAAGACTCTTAATATAATTTTAATATACAATTTTAGTGATTTGCAAAATAGCTAGATTTAAATTTAAAAATTATGTTAATCTTCCTATTTCGGAGTTTTATTTTTTTTATTTATTTGTTTATTCATAGTAATAGTCTTCTTATGGTTCTACTTATAGTTTTTTTTAAATATACGTACTAAGACAAAAAGTTATGGGCAAAAATAATAAATATTTCCCTTTCGGATCTCCCTTTCTAGGGAAGAGCCACCTTAATGTATTAAACTTCTCCAACCCGTGTTTTTTGTTTTTTTAAGCACAACATGTACGGTACCTACATTAAATTGTAGATAAAAAATATTCTTTAAATGTACATACAAAACGAGGCAACCAAATCAATTTCATTATCGTAACAATTTTTAAATTTTTTTAGGATCGTAAATAACTTTAAAATACCTACAATTTGTTGCGCCCTACATGGCTATTGCTTACAAATACGGCGCTGGGGAGTTTTAAATGGCGGACTATGTAAATTTGTTTATATTTAAAAAAAATTAAAACTTCACTTGCATGTCTAATAGAGTGCCATTTTCCCTCGACGTCGATAACTCTGGAAATTCGGTACGGAGAAACTTGTACAGAGTCCAAAGGCCTAGTTGGAGTTTCAAGAATTTCTCTTTCGAGCGAATGGAGAACTGCTCCACGAGGTGCCCTTGCTTGACGAGACAACCCATTGTAAGCCGACTCCAAGATCGAGGGTCCACATTTGTCGCCACCATCTTGAGATACATCTTTCAAAGCCATTCCTGCTAGACCGCGTACTCTGGAGTATTTAGCCTTGATGTCCATACTGGTGGAATCCTCAAAGGCGATCCATTGGTCCTTGCTGAAAAACATTTTGACAGTTAAATTTATTATATTGATGTTGGTTTTAGAAATAGCCACATAGGTTACTGGTTCTTGACTCTATCGACTCGTTTCTATGAAGACACGAAGAAAGACAAAGTTTCATAACAAAAAAAAAAGAAATCGGTAAAGGTATTTACACAGAACTTCCCTCTTTATTTGTGCATGGCGGTCACTCTAAAAAATTAATAATTACGAAATGACATTGAAAATAATAATCGGAATATAGTTATCACTATTATTACAAAGAAAACCTGATAAGTTTTAGTCAAAAAAATATACAGAGTGTCCATCCAACAGCAAAAGTTCAATACTAAATAACAGGTGCCAATTATGGAAGGCTTGCGCAAATACCTTTACAAATGTCCACTATGACTGAATTATTTCTTGAGATGACCACCCTGTACATTTTTCAATAAAAGTATAATAGGTGCATACGCCAAATATTAATGCCATCTGTCACATTTTTAATTCTACATTTACGTAGTGGAGTGGAAATATAGTGGTGGTTAAAAAATTTCGTTTTATTTTGAAATTTTTCAAAAATGTTGGTAAAAAAATTTTCAAAATTTGTTTCTTCTGAAATAGGTTTAAAATGTCATGAAACGTGGAAATTATAAATTTGAGCAAAAAGGAAAGTTTCCTTCAATTCCATAGTAGGGGCAAATTATTATTTTTTTTGAAATAGGTTTAGAATGCCATGAAACGTGGAAATTTTAAATTTGAGCAAAGAAAAAAAAATTTCCATCTATTTCAGTGGTAAGAAATTTTTCAAAAATGGTGAAAAAAATTTTCAAATTTTTTTTTTCCGAAATAGGTTTAAAATGTCATGAAACGTGAAAATTTTAAATTTGAGCAAAAAAAAAATTTTCGTCTATTCTATAGTAAGTAGTGATAAATATTTTTTTCCTTCTGATAAATAGGTACATTAAAAAAATTTTCAAAATTTTTTAAAATTATTCAAAATTTTTTAAAAATTTGTTTGAATAGGTGTGGCATTCCATGGAAACGTGGAAACTTTAAATTTGAACAAAGAGAAAAAAAATTCCATCTATTTTAGTGGTAAAATTTTTTCAAAAATGGTAAAAAAAAATTCTAAATTTCTTTTTTTTAATAGGTTTAGAACACTATGAAACGTGGAAATTTTAAATTTGAACAAAGAAAAAAAATTTCCATCTGTTTTAGTGGTAATTTTTTTTTAATGTTGGTAAAAAAAAATTCAAAAAAAAAATTTTTTTTTGAAATACGTTTAGAATGCCATAAAACGTGGAAATTTTAAATTTGAAGAAAGAAAAAAAAATTTCATCTATTTTAGTGGAATTTTTTTTTCAAAAATGGTAAAAAAATGTTCTAAATTTTTTTTGATACTTTGGTAGTTTTGAAATTTTTTTACGATTACTATACTTCCAATCCACTACGTGGATGTGGAAGTAATTACCTGTAAGCTGATGTAAACCCATGATATGAAAAGGTCTCAATGAAAGTAGATCAACCTTATCGAAATACATTCCATAAAAATATATCATTTACACCCATGGCCACTTCTGAAGTGTACAAATGTTCAACCCGTTTATATTATTTGTTTATATTTTCGTATCATTAGTACATTGTATACTGCCACTGTCATGGTCCAATATATGTATGGCTTTAACGGTAGAACGAGCACCGCGGGCAATGTCATATTAGGATAGCCATTTCCATTTCAGTTCTTGTCTAGCAAAGTAGATCAAGTTACGAAACTATTATCTCACAACGTTTGCCGTGACACACCTGCATATATTTATTACGACTATTTGGTGCGAACGTTTAAGAAAATAGGATTGGCTGTTGGGATTAAAAAATTTTAAGTATATACCTTTCATATTGAGATCAATTAGGTGTAATTTTGTAAGACTTAGCGCAAGTGTTGATTGGTTTCTGTCATTGCATTAGCTTTGAATTCATAATCGTAAACGATAAATTACACTATGCTGTACTTGAATAAATTAAATTGATTGTAATTATCTAAGTAACCCAATTTTTCTTTCCATAGCTGTTAAAAAATGTAGTAAATATACAGAAATTCCTCTCCATGCCCTCATTTAACTACTGTTAGTAGTTCTTTAAGTCCACATTTAAATATTGATATATTGTAGAATGTCTTGAACAATACGCGTTATTTTAAAATGTGCAATATAAAATAAATTAATTCCGGTGAGCCCCAGTAGATAAAAATTATCCTGTGTGGTAAATAATATACCTTATGACGTAATACCTCGATTTGTCTTGTGACTCTAATACAGCTCACCAGACGTTTCAGTCTTATAGATAAAATAGATAAAAAATAGAAGGCAATAAATATTATTTTAAACTATTTTTACCTGAAAATATAAGGTCCGGCCTGATCCTGGTCTCTCTCCAAGGTCCAGTTGGCTCCTCCAGTCATCGTGTTGCAGAGTTGGTTTCTTGTAAGGGATTTAACTTCCAGAGCGGGACTTCCTGGGGCTGTGTACTCACTGTTTTGCAAGGTGAAATGAAAGGCTTGAACTGGGGCTGTAATGACCAATTTTGAAAGAGGCGCGCCCATGCCTGTGACAAGGTCCACGACTGAGTCCTATAAATAAGTATCACATTATATAAATAACAAACCTTTACGCTTATTGCTCATCCGCATTACGCGAAGCAGAGATCATGGTGTGCTCAACTATCGCTCAACTCGTTAAAACTGAGGTGCTTCAAGAAAACTTACACTTTTCTGCATATGTACTGGAAGAAATTTAGGCTATAAACCTTCAATGTTACACTTTTTAGGGTGGAAGACATTAACAGTGTAATTTCAGAAGTTAATTCAAGTGGTTTTGATAAAACTGATAACTTTAATTTAATTTTGCGTCCCAGTTATAATGTTAAGACGAGAAGAAGCAACAATTGACTGTGTTATAAGTAACACAGTCAATTATTGCTTCTTAAGTTGTTTTTGAAAAATTGGAAAGATGCTATGGTGTGTTCAATATCTAAAGGCAGTAACCTATTTACTGTAGTGATTTCGGGCCGATAAGGTTATTATACATTTTTAGTAAAATTGTAAAAAATGCATATCTTTCCAATTAAAAAATTATTTTTATCAGTATGATTTATTCTCCAATTATTGGTCGGAATTTAGAAAAAGTACTACAACTGCTTTATTGAACAGCTCAGAGGTGTGCCACAAGGCTCCGTCTTGGGGCCACTACTTTTCATGATCTATAAACAGTTATTCACAGTTTTATTGTCAACTATGTTATACAATCGTATGCTAATGATTTTCAGCTCAGTTATGTCTTTACACCTGATGATTACACAGGCACACAAGAAAGAAAAGAGGTTATGTAGATTCAAGCAGAGCACAATATTCCCTGTGTCTGAGGCACTTAATCCGACGCAGCCATCAGAATTAATTGAGATTTTCACTGATTTTTAGCTATTTTTTGAGGTTCGGGAAAAATCCTCACGTGATGGAGCAGTTCTGACGGCGACATCGGATTCACCAGCTCAAAATGCAGCAATAAGTATCATATTTTGTTCAAATGTACATGACCTTATTTTTTCTTTTTGCTGTGCCTAAGTTATCAAACTGCTTCAACTTTAATAAATAGTGATTAATGCCTATTCAGTATCTTCAAATATCAAGAGTTATTATATTGATTTCAAAAAGGACTAAACACATTTATGTTTAAATGCATTTTACAAATTTTTACCATTCGGTTTTTTTATTGCAGAAATTAAATCTTTATATTAGAGTTAAGTGGAATAGTTACCACTGTAGCTATGATAACGCGACTATATTTCAGGCAGAAATCATACCATCGAGCGTGTGCACGGAGGCTAAAGCAGACACAGCCTAGATATAGATCAATAAAAATATTTTCAGACAGCCAAACGGCTCTTAAAGCCCTTGGATCCTACCATTGAAATTCTAAAATGGTTTGGAATTGCCAGAAAGCTCTTACCCGACTGGACAGAAGCAACAAACTGACTCTAATTTGCATACGTGGTCACTCTGGAATGTAAGACAACGAAGCTGCTGCTTAATTTTCCAGAGAAGGCGCGGCAACCAAATTTATAGGACCAACACTGGCACTTGGCATATCTGCAAACTCCGCCTAGGCTGCTATCCTAGCCTGGGCTGAATTGAAAACAATCCACCACTGGCAGGAACTACCAGAATTAGTTCACTCAAAGGAGTTTATTACATACCCCTTGATGTCAAGAACTAAAAACTATTAGAGTTAAATAGGCTACACCTAAGAACTCTCATTGGCGTATACACTAAGTACTGCAGACTAAATCATCACCTACACAAAATTGGACTACTGGAAAACGCCGAATGCAGTCTGTGTCTAGAGGATGAGCACGTTTTGTGAACCTGTCCTGCTGAAGAAAGAACCAGATTCTCACTATTTTGCAAAGGGCATCTGGAGCCAGAAGACCTGGACGGTTTCTCACCCAACAAGATTATTAAAAAGCTGAATCTGTTGGGTGAACTCTAACTAGTAGTGACCCACAATAGACCTGATTGTCGCAGTGGGGGGTTTGACAAGAGCTCACTCACACATTTCCTAACCTAACCTAATCTAACCTTCCACTGTAGCTAAACTTTGCCCTTAAGGTAACATGGATGTAATGTATTTATCTTAATAGAAACAATTTATTACTACTATTATTATTTATCATATGCGTAACTGCTAAAAGGTATTCCTAAAATCGAAGTATCATGTTTATTAATGTATAACAAAAACAGTACAGGGCTTAAAACTGAACCCTGCAGAGCCCCGGTAGCATATTCCATCGTTCAAAAAGTCAATCGAGAGCGAAGCCAGTGCTACCATAGCTTAATAATGAATCGACAAGTTTATTGTGGTCCACAGTCGAAAGTCTTGCTCAGGTTGAAAAAAATACCAACAGGACATTCACCTACCTCAAGATAGTCAATAATTTTTGAATTAATTAAGAGCAGGGTTAACATAGATGCTTCACTTATTGCATATCATGCGCTATGTCATAGACTTCATTGTCCAAAAAAGAGCAGTAAGGACCTTAGCGGGTGTAAACAATTAGAATGCAATTCATATTCTTATTTCTAGTGAAACGGACTCGGAAAGTTCAAGGAACAAATTCAGTGTTAAAAATATTCCTTGAAATGAGCTTATTTATTATGATATATCGTAACAAGTATGTTACCTTGGAAACCTATTCATAAAAAAGAACTTGGTCATTACGAACTCATCGAGCTTCACATTGATAGTTACAAGAAGCATTTATAACGAAGCCAAAGTGTAATAGTTTCACTACTTAGTGCATGGTTTTTACGAACCGCTCATAACATTTTAAATGCAATAAATTATTTTTATAGTACGTTTGCTGTAGACTGCAATTTGCAGCTAAGGTATTTGAATTTATTATGCCATCTTTCAACAGTAATCCAATGTTATATAAGTCAAGGTTACGGAAAGTAAGTTGAAATATTGCGGTAATTGTTTTGCCAAAGATAGACCTCACGATGGTGTATGAATCATTTGTGTTGTTGCGAATGTGGACGCGTGGGCTTACGGTTTATTATACTATTTTTATGTTTTGTTAATTGTTTGCACACCGGATGTTAGCAAAAAGTTAGGTATTTTTTAATTAAACAAGAATGGGTACTCTGTGTTACAGATCTGGGCAGTAGGTACTTTCACAGAAGTTCACGATGGTATAAACGCAACGCTGTTACATTTTATCAATGTAAGTAATTGTTGACGGTTTATGGACATATTTTAATAAACAAATAATTTTAGAATGTCTTTTTTCTTATTTATTCAACGACGGTCTATTTCCGTACCAAGGCCTATCACCGACTTACCACTTAACTTAGATATTTTCCGAACCTTTGCTCTATCGAAGGGTAGCGATTTTCTACTTGCCTAACATTTAATTAGACAAGGGATCCATCCACTGCTTTACATCCATTCCGAAGGATGGTATATGCGCTATGTAACCTCTTCCTAAACTTAAATACCTTCTACGTATGGGTTGATATATGGATGTAATCAGTTTCATGTCATTAAAAAAACTGGTAATGGGGACCGACTAGACAAACAAAAAACCTTTATGACTTTTCCCTCTAGGGGCACTTTGAAAAAAACTGATCTGGGTCAACATTTTTAATATTATGGTAGACAACTATTGAGACCCACTCGGCTGTCCCAAGTAGAAACACAGTAATTGTAGTCGGGCTAAATATCGTGAAAATTGATTTTTAATGAATTGTGTTAGCCTCACAACATTTGAAGAGATATTGTCATATATTTTCACAGAAGTTTCGTAAATGACTTGATTTGTCATTCTCCATTATCAGAGTAAAATTATATTTAAAAATGTTTGATTAGCAGCATATACTTTGTTTTTAAGTAGCTTCGCAATCTGTACATACATATTTATTTATATGCAAAACACAGTAACTGCATTTGCTGTATTTGTAACTGGTAGATACTCAAAAAGTAAACATTAGATATACAGTAAGTGTATTTGGGTGTAGGAAATTGACAATTGAGACACACGTAGGTATTTAAATAGAAATGAAGATCTCTTAAACAACTGAATCGGATGCTGCCCATCATTGCACTTGACACAGTAAGTGGTGGTAATTGTGGAAGGGATGATCTGACCACCATTTTCAAAACAAAGTAACTACTCAGACCAAGCAAAAACACAGTAATGTCAAAGTACTTACTGTGTTTTCCAATGGTATTTGGCTAATACTGTGTTTTGTTCCGGTACAGCTACTCGTTTAGTATCACTTACTGTGTTTTGTGCACATAATAACTCTTAAATGTTCATTATTTAATCAATTATTAGTGTTCCACAAGACGTGTTGGGACACAGTAAGTCCAATACTTTAGAAAACTCAATTTTTATAAATTTGTCAATTACTGTGTTTCTGCTTGGGACAGCCGCACTGCTTTTCTTGGTCAATGGACTTGTAGTTCCCAATTATACAACTTTTAAATTGTCATAAAAAAGTGCTCGCCGGCACACGCGGTGGTCTGCGGTGTCAAAGGATCATCGACCGCCTTTGATGGACCGCCTCAACTGAACTAAGGCAAGTATAAAGAGGTAAATAATTCGTTCTCTCTTCGTGCACAATTGCAAGCAAATAATGGCCATAGAGGTTTAAACAGAGCATTTTTTTACATGTGTGTTTTTTAATTTGGAACAAAATATTGTATTGTTTATAATTTAGAAAATTTAAATGTGGTTTATTAACATTTGTAACATAAATGAGTGTCCTGGGTTAAAAGTTTACTACCTGCCTAAATGATTCAAAATCCCTGCATCTGCATCAATACACAGTTCGGTACGTCGAATTAAGGACATACGCACTTCGTTGAACACTAAACACTAAACTATCAACTAATGTTGTCAATAAAGAAAAATCAAATAAAAACTTGGTACAAAAGCCAAAAAGGAATACAAAAAGAACGAACAAGTTGTGTCTGTACGTAATCAAGAATTTGACAACTTCAACGGTAAGTCAATAAAATAAATCTTAACTGTAAATACACAATGACGCGAAATTCAAAAATAACAAAAACAACGAACGGCGGGTTGGACGTGTGTACATAACGAAACACCCACAGTAACTAAATATTGCACAAGGGAGAGTTAGAGTATAGTTTTCTTCAGATCAGATCTAGATCTAAACCTACCTCAATATTCCAGCAGTTCTCAAAAAATTTTATTGAAAATTTGCGAAATTTTTGTTTATTTTTTTTTTCTCCAAAACTATGAGCTTTAGGCCCCATGTTATATAAGGTTTTTTTGTTTGTCTTATCGTTCCCTACCACCAGTTTTTTTAATGACATGAAACTAATTACACCCTGTATAAGCCGTTAGAAGACGGAGTGAGAACGCTGTATCTTCCTGAAATGGATCACCCGTCCAAGTACTAACCTCGCTGGGCGTTGCTGCATTTTCGTATCGAAATCCGACTATAGACAGACGTATGTACGCTAGGGTGGAACGAAAGTGGCCTTTTTTATTTTTTATTTTTTTTTAGTTTTGTAATAGTGGGGAAAAGTTGCCTTTTAGGTTCAAAAAGAAGGAGAAAAAATTTGGTTGCTATACTACAACACCTTGAGGTGCCGCAAAGAGCTTATAGTTTGTAAAAAAATTGAAAAAATTGAAAAATTATAAACTTTGATAAATTATTATTTATGGTTTTATCGAACATATAATAATACAAAAGATAGTTGTAAATACAATGGGCTTGTTCCATGATATTCTTTTTATATGGTTTTTATACTTTTTCATATAGTACTCGATATTCTCATTATAGAGTTAAAATTTCGTATTATTAACTTTTTCCGTTCTCGAGATATAAGGAGTTGAAATTAGTAATAGTTGCAAAAACCGAGCGCTCATTTGTGACGTCACTATACGCAAGTGACGTAAAAAAATGGCTTTCTGGGACCTTTCAAATTTAATCTGAAAAGTCGAAAAACATGGGATTTTTAAACGCTGGTAACTAAATAAATACGTCGAGTGGAAGTACGTTCTATGTGTCTACGGAAAGGAGAAGGTCGGCGATGAATTCTAATCGTAAATTGCAGGGTCGAAATCGAAAATTCGTTCCGGCAGGAGCGAGAGAAAATTGTAATTTTTTGACATTTCACCAAATTGTACTCCCCTACTGGCAAGTAGTAAGCAAAACAAACAACACTTCGAAAACACTTATAATTATAACCAATAAGGAGCATCAAGTCTATTGAGATCGCCGAGTCTATGCGTATAGTGACGTAGCGACTGGCCACGCCCCATTTTCGCGAGATGGAAATTTGTAATAGTTTTTAAGATACTAAACGTGCGAATAGGATTCTGATTTTTTGCAGATCCATTAATTTATACTTGTACTTTCGATTTATGAAATAAAAAAAAAATGCTGAACAAGCCCATTATAAGCATTAGAATTGGAAAAAAATATTAATTACAAAATATAAGAATAATAATAAAATATTTTTTAATGTCAAAAAGTTTGTATTTTTTACTAATTTTGAAACTTTTGAGAACATTTTTGTTGTTACAAATAGTAGTAAATAAGGTTGAAATAAAAACTCGTCAAATCAATTGCAAAATATTTATTTTGACACATTATTCTGACGTAATTCACACATTAAACTGTTTTTTTGTATTAAATTTAGGCATGCTCTCGCGTGAGCCAATTTTTGCCCTTATATACCCCTCGCTTGCGATTGAACCACAGACATTTTGAGCCGATTCGGTCACCAGTTTTACAGCTCTTTCCACCGCTTGAGTGTGACAAGGAAGCCGGGGAAAGTCGATAAGCGGGTCCACTTCACTATTTGGTTGAGCTTCAGATATCTTCTGTATAAATTTTTTGAGAGAGTCACTGGAAACATGTTTTACCAAGGGGGGTTCAGTTACGTCATTTTCAGCCTATGATATCATGTCGATGTAATCCTTTGCATCAAAGTTTATCTTTGGAACTGTAAACTTCCTGACTCCGCCTCTACTTTCTGTCCTAGCTTTTAAAACACGTCGTAAACCAAGTTCTCTTATAATTTTGCTCTCATCACATAGCATGGACAAAAGGAGATTTTCTGTAGCAGCAAAGTACCCATTTCTTTGAATAACCGGGTCAAGAACGTTCTTCAAATCATCAGAGAGATAGCGTGAATATGAGATAAGCTTAAACAGATGTTTGGCACCATAAGTACATGAAGGTTTTAACTTAATGTTAAACCACACAGGTGCATAAACTTTCACAATGTACTCAGCCAGAGTCTTAAGGTTTTCAGTTGGATTTTCAGTTGCCACATACAATCTAAATATACGGTTTGCTAATGTAAGCCACCTGGAGTGAGCAATTTTTCCAGGGTTTCTTAAAGATAAATCTAGTGGGCAATTTCCACTTGACACCATACAAATATCCAATAAATAATTCTGATCTGTACTTAAATCATTGATGTTCTCCAAAAGAGGAAGGTTATTTTCAATTGGCAAGAAAGTAACCACAGGAAGATTAGCACAGTTTTCCAGCTGCTGACCTATTTCGCCTTTAAACTCATTGGGTCCTTTCGTTTTACCATCTAAATGACAAAAAAGATGTCGCAAAGGTAGCTCATTTCCATGGAACAAACAAACTAACTATTGTAAAGGTCTTCCTATCTTATTTTCCATCAAAGCAATTACACCATTTTGATGTCCAGTATTTACAACGGTTCCATCACATCCAATAGCAGTAAAGTTTAAAAGTTGTTCGTTGTGTTCTCTATCTTCAACAAACTCCAATATACTGTCTGCAATGTCTTTTCCAGTGCCAGATTTAGGTGTTACGTGGCCTAAAAACTTTGAGTTTGGTTCCTCTATTAGTGAAACGTGCTCTTCTGAAATAACTTTTTTGTACAACTTATTTCCTTTCTTTTCTTGAGCAATTGTTTTGTCTTTTCTTCCATCAAAAAGAAATCCTCTATTTTCGGTTATCTGATCATCATCATAAAGACTGTCATTAATGAGATCTATTCGATTTTTTGATCTTGCTCGTCTAATTTTCATCCTGTCTATTACTTTGGTTTTGTCTTCACCTGTGATTAGACCCAAGTCCTGTAAAGCAGCACTAGCTATAGCTGCAGCAGCTCTATATGATATTCCGGTACGGTCACAAATTAAAGCTACAGATGGCAATTTAATACGCATTTGTGTGCTTATCTTTTTCTCTTTTTTCAGTTTTGAAGGACCTGGTAGATTTATCTGTTTTTCAAAAATCGAGTCTTTTTGCTCTTCTATTTGCTCTTCAGCGGTGTCATTGTCGTCAGTAACCGTTTCTGATGGACTATTATTTTTTGTCCGTTCTAGATTAAACTTAACTGCTCTGTGTAGTTCTTTACTTTTTCTTGCTTCTTTCTTTTTCAAAGCACTTGTGGTAGTTATATCAACATTACCTATACCCATTTTTCTGGTAGAGCGTTGATCTTTTAGAAAGTCTTGTTCTAAAACTGGTACTTTTTTTTCTTTTATACAACTACAAGTATCATAGTTTTGACACTTGCAGGCAGCAATATCAAATAAAAGTTCAGCTTCTTCTCTAAATTTTGCGAGGTTCAAATCAAACTTATCTGACCCTTTTCTACTTTTAGACCTTAATAAATTCCTATATTTACCATGATAAACTTTTATCATTTGTGAAATTCTAAGGTTTGAAACAACGGGAATAGAAGCTCTTGACCATATTTGTTCTATTTTTGGGATTAAAGTATCAGATATTTCACTTACAGTAGGATCCTTCAATGACGCAACTTTGAGGTTATGTCTAATAAAACAGTAGCACTTCATTACATCTTCGTAAGTAGGCAGTACAACTTCACACAAATCACTAAATCTTCCAAAAATAGGACATTCCGTCATTTGTCTTGTCTTCACTTGTTTAGACTGAGCCATTTTAAACTCACAACAATAAAGAAGCGCGAGCACACAAACTAACAAAATATTACGTTAATCTGTTACACAATAGACGCCAACTGAAATCGGCAAAGCGACTGATACGTTACATCTGATGTGAGCTTGTCACCACAGGCAAACAAATCTGCGGCACCTCAAAACGTGCTCCAATATTTTTCATATTTTTTTTTTATCTTATCTACACCAAAAGGCAACTTTTCCGCGCTATTAAAAATTAAAGCTTGGTTTTTTCGTTCCACCCTAATGTACGCCCGCTCTTTTAAGATATTAAAAAATACGCTTTTTCAGTCTAATCACACGATAATATTAAAACATGCGCCATATTGACGCCGCCATTTTGAACTTTTGAATTTCGATCATATATTTATAATCGGCAACCTCAAAAATCCTCAGGTATCAATTCTGAATAGAATCGGATTTTAAAGGACAATAAGCTGTCTACCAACTTGGAAACACCATCTTGGATACTTCTATAAGCCAATGTAAAAATGCATTGCTATGTGAACTGTATATGTGCAAAATTTCAAGTCAGTGCGGCATCTGAAAATGCTTGAATATTACACACAAAGGAATAAATTATATTGAAACATATTCTTTATAGAATAATATATGAGAATTAAAAGAAAAACTATGTGTAAAAATATTAATGAAATTTTTGCGTTCTTTTGATAACCTGAATTCTAGTTATACCAGCAAATTAAAATTTTTCTAATTTCTTATTTGAAACTTCTCATTCTAACACTAGCATCCACACAGTTCCCTACGGCCATGCAGATTAAATTAGTATCTACATAACCAACCCCCTACGGCCATGAAGATTCAGTTAAAAATGAGAACAAAAGCCTAAAATAAATTTATTTACCTTCCTTGTCTTAAGAATTTTTCATTCTAATGGTTTCATGAAATCTATCATTTTGTTTCTTGAATATGCTTAGTCTCTGAAACGTTTTTCGCTCTTATTCTGGAGCTGATCAGCATTTTCAAGAAACAGAATGACAGATTTCATGAAAATATAATCCATTAGAACGAAAATTTTTTAAGACAAGGAAGGTAAATAAATTCATTTTAGGCCTTTGTTCTCATTTTTAACTGAATTTTCATGACCGTAGGGGGCTATATAGATACTAGTTTAATCTGCATGGCGGTAGGGGACTTTGTGGATGTTGGTGTAAGAATGAGAAATTTCAAATAAGAAATTAGACAAATTCATTTTAGGATTTTAATTTGATAGCATAACCAGAATTCAGGTTATCGAAAGAATGCAAAGATGTCATTAATGTTTTTACATATAGTTTTTCTTTCAGTTCTCATAGATAGTTATTTATTTGCTGCTGTTTGCAAAATCCTTTAAAAAATATGTTTCAATACAATTATAAGCAAACAAATAATAATTCATTTTTAAAGATGCATAGAGTATATAGGATCCAATAGTTAGCCAATAGATCGGTGAAGATCTGTTGTTTTTATCAGTCAATGCCAAATAAAATTATTTCATACTTATTCATAGAAATTGTCTTGGTTTTGCATGAAACGTCTTTTTATGAGTGGCTTTATGCCTTTCTGAGGAGCTCCAGAATAAGAACGAAAAACGTTTCAATGGCTAAGCATTTCAAAAAGAGAATGATAGATTTCATGAAAATGTAATCCATTAGAATGAAAATTTTTTAAGACAATGAAGGTAAATAAATTCATTGTAGGCCTCTGTTCTCATTTTTAACTGAATCTTTATAACGGTAGAGTATGTAGATACTAGTTTAACCTGCATGGCCGTAGGGGACTATGTTGATGCTAGTGTTAGAATGAGAATTTTCAAATAAGAAATTAGACAAATTCATTTTAGGATTTTAATTTTCTAGCATAACCAAAATTCAGGTTATCGAAAGAATGCAAAGATTTCATTAGTATTTTTACACATAGTTTTTCTTTTAGTTCTCATTGATAGTTATTTTTTTCTGCTGTTTGCAAAATCCTATAAAGAATATGTTTCAATATAATTATAAGCAAACAAATAATAATTCCCTTTTAAACAAGAGTTTAAAGTTACAAAGTTTCAAGTCAAGGTAACAGAGGCATGTTAATAAAAAGGGTTAATTACTTTGTAAGCAACATTCATTTATGAAGCTTTATAGTGGCGTACGTGAAAGAAAGGCCCTACAGTTTTTGATAAGAAATTTGAAACGACAGTGCATAGCACGTGTAAAGAAATTTAGAGATAAAAGTTAAATTAAAAAATTTCAAAAATTTCCGAATTCTCAAAACTTAATTCATTGAAAGAAGCTCCTCCTATAGAGGTGTAAACATGTTTTTTTGTAATCATATACATTTAAAATATTATGTGCCTATGTCATCCGTTCTTTATTTTTTCCCAGATTCGTATCTTAACTGAACTATTAGGTGTTTTTTCTCGCCGTTTTCTAAGTCCTATTATTAAAAATTGCGCAAATTGTTGTTATATTATCGTATATATTGTTTATTTATTTATTTACTTGCTTATTCAGGCACTAACTACCAAGTACAATTTAAAATAATTTTTATATTGCCGATAGAGTGCCAATTATTTAATTACACCTATTCCTAGAGAGTATCATCTTCCTTCTTACAGTGAAAGTGCCGTCAAATTGCAAAAACCTTTTTATTTAATATACGTCCTAATTTGATACTTTAATTTTTTCACTTATTCGACATGATACGGCAATGTTAACCACGCTATCTATGTAATCTAATTACAAATAATTATTACTTCGATTAACATGTTTAGTTAAAAATAATATCTTATTAGAATGTTTGATGTCAATTATTATATAGTCAATATGTCAATATAATTACTTCCTAGGAAAAGATGACTGTATTCCATATAAGATGAAACGTGTGGATGTCAAATGTAAATATAATTATTAATTTTAATTGAATATAATCCACCGTCTACAGGATATTTTATTTTAGCAGTGTAATTTAACAATTTGATAAATGAAAATGAAATAACACTTGTCGCAAAATTATTTCACAGGTTTGAATAAAATAAAAATTACATGCCCTTTGTTTTTTCATTAAGGATCTAAATATAATATAACCGTGTCTCCGGATACTCTATTGCAGGAAAACAATCACATAGCCCTTTACTTTAGATATAAATGTCTAACTTTGGACCATAGCATCTTATTTACAACTTAAAAAGGTCGCTTTAGCACTACCTCTGTCAGATTTATTTAAGAGCTGCTTATTGGGGAGACTACAATATACCTATGTTGATTGTCGCGGAGTAAGTTCCCAGGAGATGTTTCTACCATCAGGGGTGCCCCAAGGTTCGGTCCTTGGTCCACTTCTCTTTATATGTATATTTGTCAAATTTTTGGAGATCTTATTGTACATTACCTATTATTATAGTCTGAACACTTTAGGAAATTATGCTGTATAAATAATATATCAGTTTGGCTATAGTTTGTGGTTTTTAAAAATTAAATGAAACTATAAAAACTAAAATTTAATTTGTTATTACAAAATATTGAGTACTTCAATATTGACAAAAAGAAAACATTCATAACAAATGTTCAAGCTGAAGACCTTCAGGATCCTGACAATATCCTAGTCGATCAACCAAGGCTCTTAAGGAGTATTGAATAGCACGCTGTGATATTTCTTGAACAGCCATCCTAATTCAATCTTCCAACTCTCCTAACGACTGAGGTTTGGTACTATAAAAACGGATTTAAAATGACTCCAAAGGAAATATTCTAAAGGACTTAAATCTGGCGATCGCGATGGCTATTCAATATGTCCCCTTCGACCTACCCATATCTGTGGACATATTTCGTTTCGATATTGACGCACGGCTTCATGTGGAGATTATTAAAACTGAAATGAGCTTTAATAATTTCCCCATGATGTCAACATAGTCATCGAAATGCGATTAGAATGAAGTGTTCAAGTGTTTTGGCGTTTGAAGAAACTACCTGAGATGCAATATCATTTTGCATGATTGAAACTTCTGCAATTATTGTGTCTTAAGATATTATTTACAGAAATCGATAAAGTGGTCATTGGAGATGTTGAGACTTTTAGTATAATATTCAGTGACATTTGAGTAAAATTCTTTAAAATATTCGAATTTACATTTTTTTTTTTCTATAGACTGACCTGCCGTGACACTTTCAGAAAGAAGAGAATTATTATCACACTCTGTATATATTTATTTAAAATGTTATGGTTCATGCACAGTGATCAAGAAACCTTCTGTCTAATATAGACATACACCAATATAATACTTATCCGTGGAACAAATAAAATACACATCGACAATTATAGGCTTAGTAAATATAAAAAAATCCCCCTATTACGCTGGTGCTCATCTATACGATATAGTTCCCGAAAAATTTAAGACTATACCAAAATTTAAATTGTTTCAAAGTGAGCTAAAAAATTACTTAATAGAATACTCTTTCTACAGCATAGGTGAATTTTGTACTTCAAGCTCTTGACCAATATTCGCAATTAGAACTTTTTTTTTTGCAGAAATTGTATATTATTGAATTATTTATATTTATATTGGAAATAAAGACCTTTTATTATTATTATTATTATTTTTTATTTTTTTTTATTTTAGTGTATGAATGTTTATAATGTTATATATTTTTACTTTTTTATGTCTTATATTTGTATAAAATTTTATTATATATTTATTTATTATATTCTTAATACTTGGCATATGATTCCTATGCTGGGGCTCCTGTGTAATTTTGAAGAAACCCTTTTCATAATTTTTGACAATATTGAAGGTTAATAAACTCATTCTAAACCCATTCTATAAACTGCCGCTGCCTCTTCAAAAACATCTTGGAGTAATCAATGGATCTTCAATGTAAGTCAAAAACCTAAAAGATGTGGAAGAAACATTGTCTAGACAATGGTCAAAACTCGAAAACCGTGGATATAGAAATGTACAGAATTAAGAAATATAAACAGATTCACTCTACACGCTTACGATTAAATATAAAATAAACAGAATTCATCCAAATTACTTTTTCATCCAAGACTACTTTCTTCATACTTTCATTGAGTGATAGGTGTCTTTTGCAATATAGGCTTGCCAATTATTAAATACTAAATTAATATATTTTTTAATAAACAATAAACAATTCTTCAATTAACTTTCTATTTCGAATGTTACATATTACTTATTATAGGTGAGTTATAGTGTGGATGACAAATATCCGCACCAAAGACGTTTTTAGAACATAAACACAAAACATTTATTAGATCAGCACTATTTTTCATATTAACGCCTACGTAATATATTGTTACCGCAATCATAATAATCACTTTTATTCATTCACGTGCATAGTAAGTTATTTGTTTAAAAATTGAAGGTGGACTTTAGGCGATTAAAGAGAAGGTCAGATCGTACTGCAAATGAAAAAAATACAAAAAGAGGAACACCCACTGAGTCCCACCTTATGGTATATATATGGAATCATTAGTGTACCGTAAGAGAGCGGTCATACTTCTTATGGGGGTACTTAGAAAGTGAAATATATAGAGAGAGAGAGACACGTTTGTAACGTTTTATTCCAATTATAAAAAATTACACCACAAATAGGCTTTAAAAACTTAATACTTAAAAATCACGATTATAAAAAACTGCCAAAAATTGTAACTTATTTTACACCATGTTAATGCTCTTGTTTTTGCTGCCATGTTATAATTCAGAAAATATAGTTACCAAATTAGGAAATTTTATTACAAATCTTCTTTACATACATTACTCTTTGGTAATATTGGCGCTCTGGAGTGTATCACATAATCACAAGAGACGCTTGTAAAGTATCTGCAGTGAATATCGGGGAGAGCTTCATATTAAATCAGGACGTCCTGCAAAGGGCAAGTACAGTCAGTCATTTACAGAATGGTTTCGACCTCTTGCCAACATGGAGTAGACCGATGAATATTGCTGATGAGGTTTCCATTCATTGTACTAGATTAGTATTAAGGCAGCAGCTTGAGAATCAAGTCATTAACACCATCTACAGTTTACTGCAAATACTTTTAAAAGCCTCTATCGCAGATCTTCAGACCATTGTTTTTATATTAGACAATTTTGCGAACTCTTGAAAAAATAACTCCGATCTGATTGGAAATAACAATGTCTTTAAATTACATAGTTTCTGGCATCAGCATTTATATAATTGAGTTTAGATTACCATCATTATATAGGAAAAACCGCTGCCTAAGGAATCACTACTTCCACATCCAGATTATTCGTCCAAGTCACTTTAAAGGAAACATCTTGACTATATTTGCACTCTAGTATGTGGAAATTGTTGGTCATAGAATTTTAATAATATTTGGGGTAGATGTCATAGAAAAGTTTGAGGAGTTGGTTTCTACCATATACGTTAAAAATGAAGTTTCTAGTTTACCGTACTTATTTTCCACTATTTACAACCTACCACCTCAATGGAGTCATCTCAATCAGATGTCACTACAATACATACGTGTACTAACTTTCAAGTAAATATCTCAATTTGATGTTATCAATCCCATTAATAATGAAGCGGAGGTGGTAGAGTTTGAAAAATATTAGAAAAAAATCTGAGGCCTTGGTTTCTAGTATATACGCCGAATCCCAAATTTCTGTAGTCTTACCAGCTTGCTTTACTTATTTTTCCCTATTTGCCCCTATTTAACCCCCAACCCTTCAACGGCATCATCTCAAATTATGATCTAGTTTCAGACGTCGTTATAATACATACGTGTACCAAATTTCAAATGAATATCTCAATTTTATTTTATCAACCCTTTTCATATTGGAGTAGGGGTGGTTGGGTTGAAAAATATTATAAAAAAATCTGAGGCCTTAACTTCTTGTACATACACCGAATTTCAAGTTTTTGTACTCATACCAGCTTGCTTTCCTTATTTCCCCCTATTGACCCCTAAATAACCCCCAACCCTTCAACGGAATCATCTCAAAGTATAATCTAGTTCCAGATGTCGTTATAATTCATACGTGTACCAAATTTCAAATGAATATCTCGATTTTATTTTATCAACCCTTTTAATAATGAAGTACTTAGTGGTGGTGGGGGGTTGAAAAATATTATAAATAATCTGAGAACTTGGCTTCTAGTACATACACCGAATTTCAAGTTTCTGTAGTTTTACCAGCTTGCTTTATTTATTTTCCCCTATTTACCCCTATTTAACCCCCAACCCTTCAACGGAATTATCTCAAAATATAATCTAGTTCCAGATGTCGTTATAATACATACGTGTAGAAAATTTCAAATTAATATCTCAATTTTATTTCATCAACCCTTTTCAAATTGGAGTAGGGGTGGTGGGGGTTGAAAAATATTATTAAAAAATCTGACGCTTTGGCTTCTAGTACATACACCGAATTTCAAGTTTCTATACTCTTACCAACTTGTTTTACTTATATTCCTCTATTTACCCCAACCCTTCATCGGAATCATCCCAAAATATAATCTAATTCTAGACATCGTTATAATACATACGTGTACGAAATTTCAAATGAATATCTCAACTTTATTTTATCAACCCCTTTAATGGGGTAGGGGTGGTGGGGGGTTGAAAAATATTATAAAAAAATCTGAGGCCTTAACTTCTAGTACATACACCGAATTTCAAGTTTCTGTACTCTTACAAGCTTGCTTTACTTATTTCCCCCTATTTACCCCTATTTAACCCCAACCCTTCACCGGATTTCCTCAAAAAACAATCCAGTTCCAGATCTCGTTATAATATATACGTGTACAAAATTTCAGGTCAATATCTTAAACCGTTCCGGAGAAAGCGTGCGGACAAAAAAAGTTACAGACAGACCGACAGACAGACCGACAGACAGACCGACAGACAGAATTTTTTTTTTTCGCTCAAATTTAAAATCTCGACGTTTCATGACATTCTAAACCTATTTCACGAATAAAAATTTTTGAAAATTTTTTTGCGATTACTATACTTCCAATCCACTACGTGGATGTGGAAGTAAAAATAAGCAGCACTTAGTGCCCTAAGGCAGGTACTCCCTCCCTCGCTCAAACTAGGCGATCTGGTTGCTCACTTAAGGATCCTGGACTTAATTCAAGGAGAAAAGATCACTCATCTGCATCTGGTATTCAGACGGATCGAAGATGGCTGAAGTTGTTGAAATGGGCGTAGCGGGGCCTAATAGCAGACTATCCAGAATACTAGGTAAGACCTTAACCATCTTCCAAGCAGAAATTTATGCTATAGATTTATCTAAATAAAGACATTCGAAGAGCAAAGATCTATATACTCTCAGATAGCCAGGCAGTGATATAAGCTCTCAGGTCTTAAACCATTGAGTATGCACTAGGCTAAAGTGCTTAGAGAATATGAAATTGATGCCAGAAAACATAGGAAAATTAGCGCTCAGGAAAATCATAAGCTTTGCAAAAAGCTTGGCAGTCTTGGGCAACAACTAATTGTAGGCTAATTCACAAAGATCTTTTAGGCCGAAGTGAAGAAGGGATGTTCAGAGCCTAGCGACCTCTTAAACAATCTACAATCTGGGGAAAATAAAGAAGTTGAGATCCTGAATTCCACAAAGACAACAAATGTTTATAAAATGACGATTTTTACGTTACACAATTTGTGCAAACCCTTCAAACAGTTGGTCTGTGTCTACTTACTTACGATAGTTATTTGATTACCTTGGATACTGAGTCTGTCTGGGTCAACATATGGTTGTGAAACAAGAATTTACATAATTCATTCATTGGATTAATAGAAAATTGATTTGAACTTCGGAATACAAAACAAACATCAATCAGTAGCCGCAAATCTTTTTTGTATTGTAATAATATATCTTTATTCTATACCAAGTGGAGTAAGTAATTCTGCTTGAATATATCAAATGATGTTTGTTTAATATATTTTATAACTTAGACAGTTCAAGACAGTCCATTGAATTTTCTTTAAATTTTCAATTTTTAAAAGAGAGTTGGTAAGAGGACTAAATCTAAAAGTTGTGCGTAAGGATTTTACTGTATTGAACTTTTCTAAAGTTCTGAAGTTCTAGTGTGTCTAGCACAAACAAAAGATTCGTACTTTTATAACATTATGTAGATAATTGGTTCCCAAAAGGTAATTCTTTGTCATAAATAAGATCATTGAACAATGTTCAATGAACTTATTTACGAACATGTCATATCGGAAAATTACTGCCTAGACAATAATGAAATTTCCTATGTTGTTTTTTTGTTAACACATTATATTAGATGGCGTCGGGTTCGGAGGCAGACTCGATTTTGGTACCTCCTACGCAATCCGAGCAAACTCAGTTAAAACTGTGCGAAATAGTGCGAAATTGTGTTGAATTAAAGCGTGGACAATTCTACATTGACTGATATAAATTAGCATGAGACCGGCTATTTCATATATTTTGATTTAATTAAGATCTATTGGTTGAATATACAACTTGAAAAAGGAATGCAAACATCTGGCAATAGAATATAAACTGTGCACCATAAAATCTTCAGTGAATGACAACAAGCTGGTTTTGAAGAAGGATGAAACAACGAGTGAAAGTAGGAAATCTTACAGAACAAGGAGGGAAGCTGTCAACATATACATACACGGACGAAAAAGATAAGTTATATTAATAGTATTAGTTTGTTAGTTTATTAATCCTTGGTGATTATTGAACCTAATTGAATGTCTTAAAACTAAAAACGTATTAAACATAAGTCAGGCCCCACAACAGGAAGGTTTCGACGGGCGGCTGTCACGTAGTTGATTGGGCTTATTTACGAATACAAAAATGTTTCTCAGGCCAATGTAGTTAGGGTCTGCTGGATACGCATGGCGTATCCTAGATCTCTTCTTTACTTTTGCAGATTTTTACTTTTCTATTTTGCGTTACCTTGACAGATCGGTATACAGGGTGTCTTCTACGGGGCTCTTCCCTTGCACTTCCACTGTAGATGGTTGTTTACCTGTGGAATTGTTAATAAATAAAAGCTTCTTGCTGCGAGCTAATGCATGTCTTGACAAGTAAATAGGTGAAGCACTGATGCAGGACGTTGAAGCGAAAAGGCAGATTTCTGGGAGGCCTGAAACTATATCTGAACGCAAACGGGCGGGAGGAGGTGCACACTGCTAGATTCAGAAGCGGAAGAAACAGAATTTTCAGAAGAAGAATAAACAACGAAGCATGGAAACTTAAAAGAAGTATGGAAGCATAATAGAAGCATCTAAACATCTACACTTCCCATTCTATATCCCTAACGCAGCGTCATGTAGTTCTCGCTGCTGACAACAAGCGAGTTCCATATTCAATCCGACGTGGGATATAAAAACATCCAGGCTGGATGTCCGGAAGGAGCAGCAGTGCCTACCATATGCTGGCCAACATATATTGGAAAATTATTTCTTATATACTAATCAATAATAGCAAGCAGACTGGCATGAAGTATAATTCTGATTTTCTACTAGATTTTACTTGAAATAATTTTTTAAACTGCAATGAAATTTGATTATAAGTATTTTTTAGAAACTACCATAGCATCTGACGAATGATACAATCGCACGTTATGATATTTAAAGCTGGCTACCGGCGACCTAAAATGCCCATTGCATCTATTATCGTAAGTGTCAAAATCTTCCAACCTCAATCCAATATTTCAGAAAATAAGAATCCTTTTGTTCCAGTCGATTATTGTAATCACATCGACATTATATGAAGTTGAGGTTGCACGTTCTCTAGATGTGTCCTATTTACTATGTGTGGTATGCTGGTCCGATTTGTTCTATACAGGGTGTAATTAGTTTCATGTCATTAAAAAAACTGGTGGTAGGGAACGACAAGACAAACAAAAAAACCTTATATAACATGGGGTCTAAAGCTCATAGTTTTGGAGAAAAAAAATAAACAAAAATTTAGGTTTAGATCGTCGCGCGTGTCTTTGCCTTTTACTCTCCCTTGTGCAATATTTTAGTTACTGTGGGTGTTTCGTTATGTACACACGTCCAACCCGCCATTCACTGTTTTTGTTATTTTTGAATTTCGCGTCATTGTGTATTTATAGTTAAGATTTATTTTATTCACTTACCGTTCAAGTTGTCAAATTCTTGATTACGTACAGACACAACTTACTTGTTCGTTCTTTTTGTATTCCTTTTTGGCTTTTGTACCAAGTTTTTATTTTATTTTTCTTTATTGACAACGTTAGTTGATAGTTTAGTGTTTATTGTTGAACGAAGTTCGTATGTCCTTAATTCGACGTACCGAACTGTGTATTGATGCAGATGCAGAGATTTTGAGTCATTTAGGTAGGTAGGAAGCTTTTAACCCAGGACACTCATTTATGTTACAAATGTTAATAAACCACATTTAAATGTTCTAAATTATAAACAATCCAATATTTTGTTCCAAATTAAAAAACACACAAGAAATGCTCTGTTTAAACCTCTATGGCCATTATTTGCTTGCAATGGGCTTGTTCGACTTTTTTTTTTATTTCATAAATCGAAAGTGCAAGTATAAATTAATGGATCTGCAAAAAATCAGAATCTTATTCGCACGTTTAGTATCTTAAAAACTATTACAAATTTCCATCTCGCGAAAATGGGGCGTGGCCAGGCGCTACGTCACTATACGCATATACTCGGCGATCTCAATAGACTTGATGCTCCTTATTGGTTATAATTATAAGTGTTTTCGAAGTATTGTTTGTTTTGCTTACTACTTGACAGTAGGGGAGTACAATTTGGTGAAATGTCAAAAAATTACAATTTTCTCTCGCCCCTGCCACAACAAATTTCGATTTTGACCCTGCAATTTACGATTATAATTCATCGCCGACCTTCTCCTTTCCGTAGACACATAGAACGAACTTCCACTCGACGTATTTATTTAGTTATCAGCGTTTAAAAATTCCATGTTTTTCGACTTTTCAGGTTAAATTTGAAAGGTCCCAGGAAGCCATTTTTCTTACGTCACTTGCGTATAGTGACGTCACAAATGAGCGCTCGGTTTTTGCAACTATTACTAATTTCAACTCCTTATATCTCGAGAACGGAAAAAGTCAATAATAGGAAATTTTAAGTGTATAATGAGAATATCGAGTACTATATGAAAAAGTATAAAAATCATATAAAAAGAATATCATGGAACAAGCCAATTGTGCACGAAGAGAGAGCGAATTATTTACCTCTTTATACTTGCCTCAGTTCAGTTGAGGCGGTCCATCAAAGGCGGTCGATGATCCTTTGACACCGTAGACCACCGCGTGTGCCGGCGAGCACTTTTTTATGACAATTTAAAAGTTGTATAATTGCGAACTAGAAGTCCATTGACCAAGAAAAGTAGTGGTTCTCAATAGTTGTCTACCATAATATTAAAAATATTGACCTAGATCAGTTTTTTCAAAGTGCCCCTAGAGGGAAAAGTCATAAAGGTTTTTTGTTTGTCTAGTTGGTCCCCATTACCAGTTTCTTTAATGGCATAAAACTGATTACACCCTATATACAATTCACTAGATGAATTTTGCATTTTATAATCAATCAATAAATACAAGTATTAATCGAAGTCTTTTTTTATTTCAAAATTGTCAACAGTACATTCTCACAGACAATCCTGGAGGACGTATTTACCATATGAAAGTTTCATTTATCCTTTCTGAAAATTTTGATATTGACAGATTAATACTACACCTACAGAGACAAATCCGCAGAACTGATGTACAATGTATTACGCTAAGTTGTGTGGAAAAATACTTATTTGTTCCTCTCTGTACATAATCAGTCACTCTTGTCGGGAAACAAAAATCCCAATATGGATCTTTGGCCATGTCAATGTCTGTTATTACATCTATTAAGTCACCTACATTCTTACATACAATGCATGACTATTAATAACATTATTAACGATCCATATTCATAAGATCCGGGTGATAATTACACTTGTAAAAATGGGAGACACAGTATGGGTGTATAGTCGCTAACTAAAAAGAGTTTTTTAAACTCCTTGACATTTAAGGCTTCGATTCATTCGTTGCCTTAGTTCAAATAGTTAAGAAGGTCCTTGAAAATCATTGAGGTCGAAATTCTGTAGGTATTATAAAATAACGTTAACTCTAGACGCTAGTGGTAAATGAAAATATTTTAATATTGCTCTATTTATCTCTTTTGTTATTTTTCGAATACAGATTTTACATCTGACTAATCCTGAAATACAAAATTTTCTAATTTTTTCCCTGTTGAAAAATGTAAATGGTTTTTACTTAATTATTATTATTATTATTATTATTATATTTTCGCTCTATTCTGTGATGTGGAAAATAAAAAGAAGATCGTATTCGTGTAGCAGGAAATTGCAAAAATGCAATTCGATTTGATATCTGTAAAAGACATTATTATTATAATTTTCTAACTTTAATTTTACTTCCCTCGCATACCGAAGGGAAGTATTGTATTCGAGAAAAAAATCACCCTCCGAGATTTTTTCGGATTTACACGTTTCAGAACATGTAGATTACGAATATAGGTTTTCAATTCCGTCAGTCTGTCTGTCTGTCTATCTGTCTGTCTGTGTCTGTTGGTGCATTAACTAAAAAACTACTTGACGGAGAACAGTTAAATTTGGTAGGTAGCTGACGCTACTGTCAGCGAAGAAATGGTTAAAGTTTCACTGGAAAATATACAGGGAGGACCGTCTAAAGGGAACAAATAATGAAAATATTTTTTTTTGCTCAAATTTAAAATTTCCACGTTTCATGACGTTCTAAATATATTTCAGCAAAAAAAAAAATAATAAAAAAATTTTTTAGCCAACATTTTTGAAAAACTTTTTACCACTAGAATAAATGGAGAAAAAAAAATTTTTTGCTCCAATTTAAAATTTCCACGTTACATGGCATTCTAAACCTATTAAAAAAAAAAATGAAAACATTTTTAATCTTTTTTTCCCCACCATTATAGAATAGATACATTTTTTTTTTTGGTCAAATTTAAAATTTCCACGTTTTATGACATTCTAAACCTAGGTATTTCAGGGAAAAAAAATTGAAATTTTTTTTCCAACATTTTGGAAAAATTTCTTACCATTAGAATAGATGGAAAAAAATGTTTTGCTCAAATTTAAATTTTCCAAGATTCATGACATTCTAAGCCTATTCCAAAAACTTTTGAAACTAAAAAATTTAAAAATTTGCAAATTTTTACCCACTGCAAAATACAAAATAGACGACGAGAAAAAAATGTTTTTGCTCAAATTTAAAATTTCTACGCTTCATGGCATTCTAACCTATTAAAAAAAAAAATAATTTTTTTGAATTTTAATTTTTTTTACCACCGCTATAGGATTGATGTAAAAATAGTTTTTTGCTCAAATTTAAAATTTACGCGTTACATGACATTCTAATCCTACTCCAAAAACTTTTGAAAATAAAAAAAACAAAAAATTTGCAAATTTTTGTCCACTACAAAATACAAAATAGATGACGGAAAATTTTTTTTTGCTCAAATTTAAAATGTCCAGGTTTCATGGCATTCTAAACCTATTTAAAAAAAATTGAAATTTTTTTGAAAAAATCTAATTTTTTTCCACCACCACTATAGAATAGATGTAAAAATTGTTTTTTCGCTCAAATTCAAAATTTCCACGTTTCATGACATTCTAAGCCTATTCCAAAAACTTTTGAAATATAAAAAAATTGCTAATTTTTGCTCACTACAAAATACAAAATAGATGACGGAAAGAAATTGTTTTTGCTCATATTTCCGCGTTTCTTGACATTCTAAACCTATTTAAAAAAAAAAATAATTAAAAAAAAATACCACTATAGAACAGATGATAAAATAAATTTTTACCACTAGAATACAAAATTAAGGAAGGTAAGCCTTCCTTAATTTTTAAGATAGGTATCTAATTGCTCGAAAAATCATTTTGCAGGGAACTTCAAGGGTTAAAAGGTCTGTAAAGTTGAGCTTCCTTGAAGCCATGCTAGATTTTGGTGCTAAAATAAAGTGCACCTCAACTGAAAGAAAAAAAATCGGCAGCTACTGGAAGCGGCTGGAACCTCCCCACCCGGTTGAAATTAGTGATGGGCTGCTAAACAGCAGTCTGCTACTTTTTAACTGTAATTTGATTCGTAGCAGTAGCAAATGCTACGAGCTCTGATAGTCAATTCAAATCAGCCGTCATGACATGCCTTTAAATCAAATATATTATTGTAATATGACCCACCTATATTTATCTAATGTACGACGTCGTATGTGTTCACCACCGAAACAGCAATAGAATTATTTATATTTCATTTAAAACTAGTGACCAATCCTCAAACTCTGAATAATTATAAACACCTAATATATGATGATATTTAATCATGTAACATTTTCCGCAATTATTAATAAAGTTTATAATGAAAAAAGAAAGAAAAAAAACAGCACTGTGTTGGGATCGAACCGTCGATATGTATCTATGAAATGGTTGTTTTCAATACAGTGTGTTGACATTCCTGTATTTTTTTTTAAATACAGGAATGTCAACACACTGTATTGAAAACAACCATTTCATAGATACTGATAACATAAATTTACTTCATTCAGAAAGAAAAGGTAAACGTTTAGATCTGCTAGAACAACTAGAAATCAAAAAATCTTTCAAGTACAACCCTTGTACCACAAATGACCAGCAGAATTTCCTAAACACCCCTATAATAAACCAATTGTTAAGAAATATCCTTTGATTTATATAATCAGCTTAGGTCCACTCCAAACATTCAAATAATTAAAGATTTTAAATTAAATCTTAAATAGCTTAAGTCATAAATACATTAAGACATAAATACTTTTAGATATAAATTAAACAAGCACGTCAGAAACTTTAGTATTCACTATGTAATACTCTTGATAAAGGCCTAATAAGCCGAAACATATGTAGAGTATTTATAATATATTGATTGATTCATCTAAAACCAGTGTTTAATTTATTAACAATTATTTTCAAGATGTTTCACAAGGTACCTACCACAAGTTCAGTTCAGTGCTTAATGTTTAATTTATTAACAATTATTTTCAAGATGTTTCACAAGGTACCTACCACAAGTTCAGTTCAGTGTATTAAAAATGCGAGCAACGCAAAATTAGTGGTGTTTTACAAAAGGTGTCTACTAATATTTAAGAAGTGCTCCAATCATATCTGGTTTATCAAACAGTGTTTAGCGAACGGTTTAACACCTAAACACATGAAAATTCAGTATTCACTATGTAATACTCTTGATAAAGGCCTAATAAGCCGAAACATATGTAGAGTATTTATAATATATTGATTGATTCATCTAAAAGCAGTGTTTAATTTATTAACAATTAAAATAAAAAGTTAAAACTCCTGCCGCCTGTGGCGGCTTAAAATTGACATTTAGGTTGTTCATATTTAAAAACTTAAATTGTAAGGCACTGAAAGATTAAAACACTATAAAACTAAATTTGGAGAAAGAAATACTGGATTTGATTTGGGTTGCTAAGACGGGGAAAAACTCAATGGAAAAACACGTTCGAGGCAATTGTGCCCCAACAGTCTGCTCGCCGTTGGGAAGTTTTGGTTATGGAAAGGAAATTTGAGTTTTAAGATTTTTATCAGTTTTATCGGCCAAAAAAGAATTTTGAACAAAAGAAGACAAAATAACAAAAATTACAAAAATACAAACAGATGACAAACAATGGGAAGGGAAAGAGGTCGATAGTCGATAGGTACAGAGTAAAATTATGGTGATGAAAAGTGTATGATAGACAAAAGTTTTGGTAGAGAAAGAGTAGCCACATTCTTTCTCTACCAGGCTGCCGAAAGATAGGCAACGCCTGGTATGGTAAGTGGTGTTTAATTTGGAAAGGGGCACTATGCATTCTGATTTGGGTAATGTTGCGCGTAAGCGAACTATCGCCCAGTCGAAAAGCGTAGAATTTTTGGGATGTGTCCCGGACATAGTCCGCTAATGGTGTTATGTCGTTACAACGTTTATATAAACTAAGTCGACGCTTTAGCCCACTGGACCACTGACAACTTACGACGTAGTTTTACATATGTTGATATTATAGAGACACTGAATTTTGTTTTTTCTCTATACAATAATTTATATAAAAAAATGTAGGTATATAAAAAAAAGGTGCAAGTGTGATATATCGTTGAAATCGGAATTTTAACTGCTTTCCAATGGTTAGATTACAAATTGTAAGTAATAATAAAATAAACAAGTTTTTGTGCCAAAATGGCACTAAACGTAATCCGCTCTCAACCAAAACCTTTTCAGATCTTCTAGAGCACTAAAGAAACCCTCATGCAAAGTTTCATCCAAATTTGTCCAGTAGTTTCGCCGCTATCCCACAGACATTTTTCAAAGACCACTTTTTTGGATTCCTGGGACCTCAAAACGTAAAGATTTGATGTTATCTCAATTTTCGATTTTGGACCAATTTTAGTAACCTCCCACAATTTTATTGTGGGGAGGTTAATAATATGTATGATATTACAATGTGAGGAATTGTATGCTTTATTTGTCCCTGTAAAAAATTATAGGCATTCCGTAAAAAAAATGAGAAACATAATAATTAGATGTCAAGAAACATAAACAAATATTTTGGACGAATGTCCAAAATAATAATTTATTTCAAAAATGTTTTTCTGTAAATACATCATTATCAAATAATGTCCTACATTTTTAGAAAAAAACAATTAATAAATCGCGGAGATATGGCTGTTTTTTTTTTTTGTAAATTGCCAGAAAAGACAGAAAAAAATCATAACTTGGCAACGCTGCATCCGATTAGCAAAACACTTTAGGGTGTAATACAGGACCCTTGGAGGCTTAACTGACGCTAAAAAAATATAGGGTGTTCCATTTTAAAAAAATCATACTTTCTTATGTAACTCGATTTTGTGACACTCTATATAATTGAAAATAATATTTTACATTGTAGTAGAGATGAAGCATTGAAAGTTGTGTTAAGAAAGTTTTTTTATAAAGTTAGCAGTTTTTTCACAATCTTCCGAGGGAACATTAACCGAACACCCGGTATGTTTAGTGTGTGTGTACGTGAGCAAAATTTGAAAATGGTGAGCATGTGTGAGCCTGAATTAAAAATGACTTACGCGCCCATCCCTACTATAGTATCATTGAACAAACAAATGGTGAATAAAGATTGTTATTATTATTGTATTAAGCTACCTAATTTATATTATTAAAATATTTAAATCGTGACTAGGTATTGCATATTATTTACTGATTTACTGATTAAAAAATAATCTTATTTTAATATTTATTGAAAGATATTTTACTTTGAGATTTATCTCTCTACTTCCTTAAATCTATGCTTTAAATCTGACCATTTCATCCGATCATTTATGATATTACTTTCATTATTTGTCGACATACTACGTAGGTATGCAGATTACATTGTTGTTAACACTAATATTAATAGAAACAATAGGAACTATCCCAAACTAACGCCAGATACAAAGACATAATCTACATAATTTATTCCTTATTGTTAATAGTAAGTGAGGCATAATGAATGAGTTGTTGCGCAAGGTGCTAAAAATAATTATTGATATCGAGGCAGATGGAAATCCAGTTAACAGTCATCTGGAGTACACACTTATGCATATTTATTCTAGAGATGCCATCACAGGTTTGTTTATATTTAAGGTTGGTACGGTACACCACAATAATGGTATTGTTGTTATTATTTTTAATTAATTAATTAATTTATGGAAGAGGCTCTTTTAAAGAATATATGCAATACTTCTTGCTTTTAGTATCGCCTGTTCCTTCCGATAGAAAAAAATATAAAATCATCAAATAATGATAATAATAATAGTGTCTTTTATTCATATTTCAGATAAATTTACAATATAAATTATGCAAAAGAAGTGGCGAAGTTCAACATGGCTGCTTTTCCACTTAATCACGTCGAGCTGTACGTAATGCTAAGCTATTATAGTTACATATGAGTAAAAATAGCAATAAAAAAGAGAAGAGAAAAAGAAAATAAACATATGGAACTAAGGAAATAAAGAAAAAACTTTATATAACATATACAATATTTCTAGTGTCTAAGTTGCAGGCTTTGACTAGTTTTCGAAATGATTCTAAACTAGAAAGGGCTTTAAGAGTCGTAGGTAGCCGACTGAATATTTTTACAGCTTTGTCTGAAGGATCATTCAAAACAAGAGGTATTGTGTCGAGGAACAGTGTATAAGGAGTTGTTTTTAGTTGGGCGGTCATGAATGACACTTATTCTTATTAATTTATCATGTAGATAATTGGGAGTTTTCGACAAAACAAGACAAGCCTTGCTTAAGATGGTACTAAAATGACTCCATTTAAATTAATGATAAAAAAGCGGGTAAAATAGGGTTATTCAGAAGTGTATTTCTGTGCCTACCAAATACTAAATGTCAATATAATTTCTAAATGTTATTTGTGGCATTACCTTCATTTTTTTTCCAATTCTTTGGGACTTCCTGCCACATGCATTTTTCCTTTTTAAGCGGTGCTCGTGGAATCTACAAACTTTCACAATTAACCAGTATGTTACTGGTAAATAACCTCTACGCCTGTTACTTTTACGTCAAAGGATCAGTTAGAGGTTGCTTTTTTTTTAATAAATAACACAAATAAATAAAAAAACTTGAAATTAAATATTTCGCCGACGTTTCGAAAATCTAATCTGTTTCCTTTTTCAAGGTTTTTCTGACAAATATTTTTTGCTGGGTACAATAAATACACAGCTCTAAGAATGTTTGTTATATTCAATATCCATAGATACTTACTATTTACATAGAACTGTTCATATAGTTAACAGTTTTTTTAATTTTTATACAATGTTAAGTTTGTGAAGTTCTTCTTTTAACATTGGCAACCAAGTTGTACAGACATCTACGGAACAATTCGAAACGCATCTATCCTCATTCAATAATATTATCGCGGGTTCTTTAATTGTTTTTTCAAGTTTTTATACTTATTTGTGTTATTTATTTAAAAAAGCAACCTCCAACTGATCCTTTGACGTAAAAGTTACATGCGTAGAGGTTATTTACCAGTAATCTACTGGTTAATTGTGATATTTTGTAGATTCCCCGTGCACTGCTTAAAAACAAAAAGTACGTAAGCTAAGAGTTGTTTGCGTCTTAGATTCATTAAGAATCGAACCATGGGCTTTTGATGTATCCTCGTTAATTTTATTTAAAGCAATAGCAGCATCATTTAACGAGAAGTTAAAACATATTTGAAAATCATCAGCATATTGATGTGAGCTACAGAGCTCAAACATTTTTAAAAAATCGGAGGAGTAAATGGAGAAAAGTAATGGCCTTAACACACTACCCTGAGGAACGTCTCTTTTGAGGTCAATTTTATCAAATCGTACACCATCTACAGCCACTCTCTGACTTCTATTACCTAAATAATTAGAAGAATATTGTACAACGTCGCCGAGGCCAAAATATTTGAACCTAATTACAAATAAATCATTAAACAATTAATTGCTTACTTAACAAAACATTTTTTTAATTCACCGCACAGTGCATAATGATCGATGTCATACAAAACTAGAGCAGACATTGTACTCCGCAGCGATATATTGCAGCTTTCACCTAATTGTTGCACATTCTATAGGATATTTTAATTTTCTAATTTTTTTGTAAGTAACTTTTAGTTTTGGACGTTTCTAATTATAAATAAATTTTCACGAAATAAGCAGTTCTATCCCCAATAAATAAAAAAAAACTTCAAAACAGTACTGAACCCTGAGCTTTAAGGGCAGCAGCCCAGCCTCTGAGCTTCCCCTACCCCTATTTATGTAAACATTAGGGGAGTAACTACCTTCTTGCACCCCTCCCAAATACTGCGCCTGCTACAATATTCTTTATTATAACTCAGCGAAAAACATTTACAAGCACAATTTTAGAAAACTTACTGTATTTTGCATGTCCCACATCCCCGACAGGCGGCTAGGATGAAAGGTCACATTCTTAGAAGCGCCCAAGAAAGCCGTCTGAAGAATGAAGAGATCTGCGTACTTGCTCAAGCTTTTAAAGTCGTAGTATTTTGCCAATACTTCCGCTTTAGGTGGAACAGAAAGTACGAGATATAAATCAGATCCCAGTTTGTTTTTGACTGTGGAGATGAAATCGTTGATGTCGTTTTTGGAATCCAACTTCTTCAGGTTTATTTCTAAACCATCCACTTTGCTGCTCTTTAATAAGTCAACCAGCCCCTGTAAAAAAAATGAAAATTAAATAAATAATAATTTATAGTCGATTTCTTTTTAAGGCCTCTGGCCTTTGGGTATATGTATCTTCCAACTGTATAGAAAGTGTAATGTTTTGCATCAAAACACACAAACAGTGTTAGGCGAGAATTGTGTAGCAGAAATACTATCCCTAAAAAACGTAAAGCACTTCGTTCTTTAACTGTTTGATGTTAGGTAAGTATAAAATCCCTACTATTATGGGAAGGGTTTCGCTAAAATTTCCAGGTTGTAGATAACTCGTCTCCTTGCGACGCTGATTGGCCTTAGTACCAGAAATAGGCCGATTGCTTTCATATACTCAATATGTAATATAAGATATACATAAAAGAATGAGAAATTACCTAAGGACGTCCGTTACGTGTATTCTTGAACCTGTGCAGAGGTCGAGTACTTTACTAATATATCTATAGAAATACATTGAAAGGAGAATGCTATAAATGGGATATGCGTGTATACAAGTGTATACTAATTTAAGGATTATGTTGAGACAATAAAAAAATACTGAAACCAACTTTATTCAAATTGGTAGTTTGAAGATATAAGGAGTTGACCGAACGAACTTCACTGAACATGTGTTTAGTTCAGTTGATATAACAGAGATGCCTTTTAAATCTTAAATGGTTTTTACAACTTATTTTGGCAAGACATTGTTAACGAGAGAAGTTTTTCAGTTCCTCTCTTGATTTTAGTATTTCGAATCATCAACAGAGGCTTCCAGAACAATACACACACCCGTGAGTAATTCTGCAGGGATTTCAATATTGTGTAAGCCTTTGCCATAGTCCAAGTGTCAAACGGCGGTCATGAGATATGCGCAGCGTCCGAGAGTTCTTTGGTCGCTTTCTCCTGCACACCTGGAACTCTTATCTACCATTCAGGTTGATATGCTCTCCGTAATATGAAGCACCCTGCTTCAATTGATAGAATTCTAATGCAAGGGTAGACAGATTAGATAAGGTGAGCGATGGAAAGTCTTTAATAGTTTCAACGCTCATTGGTACGAAATTTGTGGACGGTTCTCATAACCATAGCTATATGGCTTGGTTTGTTAAGCTCATCCGTTTAGCTATAGTGGTAGCAGGATTTCTCGACATTGACGGAGCATTTAACAATACACTGCCCGACTCTTTATACACAGCAGCAGCTGCCAGAGGAGTTGAGCCAACCATAATTGACTGGATTCGAGCTATGCTGAAAAATAGAATCATCACGACATCCCTAAAGGGGGAAGCGGTGAGTTTTAAGGCCGCAAGGGGATGCCCACAGGGCGGGGTTCTTTCCTCGCTATTGTGGTCACTCCTTGTGGATGACCTGCTTGCCATTATCTCCGTGTGGGAAGTCGAAATTCAGGTATATGCTAACGACCTAGTTATTCTAGTTAGAGGAAAATCTGAAGGAGCACTTTCTAATCCCTTCAAGAGGTACTAGATACTATTCACATCTGGTTTGAAAGGTAGCAGATGTCTGTCAACCCCCACAAAATGGTAGTTATACCCTTCACCAGAAAAAGGAGGCTGGACAAACTAGAACCACCTTCCATATCAGGTAAAATTATTCCATTTGCGGAAGAAGTGAAATATCTAGGCGTAACCTTAGATAAGTCACTCAACTTTAATTTCTACTTGGAAAAGGTAATCCACAAAGCGAGACTGTCCCTATGGACATGTCGAACGATTTGTGGAAAATTTTGGAACATTGGTCTCCAACAAATATATTTGGATATACGTTACGGTCACTAGACCAATGATAGCGTTTGATGGTCAAGAGGGCTGCAACAAACGCCAAAGCTAAACTCTTTAGATTGCAGAGACAAGCATGGATGGGAATAACTGGTGCAATAAGCACCACACCATCAGCTGCTCTGGACGTCCTCCTGGAACTACCTCCTCTCCATATTTACCTGGAGAGAGGGGCCAGGTGGGCAACATACAGAATCCATTAAGGGGTAACTAACATGCCACAGACTAGCATCATGGAGCACAATGGATTGTTGGGCAACTTAAACTGTCACAGCATCCTTTGAATGCTTTCATGTCTACCTTGATCAACTATGAAATGCCATTTAAAGTTCTGTTTCCTGGAAGAGACGAATGGAATCGGAATAGAACCGACCTACAAAGGACACACAGCTGTTGGTTCACAGATGGCGCCGAAACTCCTGAGGGAACTGGAGCTGGTGCTTATGATCGCAAACCAAAGGTAAGGATAATTTCGAACCTTAGTGATAATGAATCTATATTTCAGGGAGATATTCATGCCATTGAGCTGTGTGTACGGAGGCTAGAACAGACGCAGCCTATGCACAGATCAATAAAAATATTTTCATACAGCCAAGCGGCTCTTAAAGCCCCATTCTCCTACCGGTGTAACTCTAAAACGATTTGGAATTGCCAGGAAGCTCTTCCCCGACTGGGCAGAAACAACAAACTGACTCTACTCTGGATACTTGGCCACTCTAGTATGGAAGGCAGCGAAGTTGCTGATTCTTCACTCAAAGGAGTTTATTACATACCCCATGAAGTCAAGAACGATAAAACTATTAGAGTTAAATAGGCTACACCTAAGAACTCTAATTGGCCTATACACTGGGCACTGCAGGTTAAATCATCATCTACACAGAATTGAACTGGTAGAAAACGCCGAATACCATCTGTGTCTGGAGGATGATGAAACGGCAGAGCACTTTTTGTGTACCTGTAGTGGTACAGAAAGAACCAGGTTCTCACTGTTTGGTAAATGGCGATTGGAGCCAGAGGATCTGGATGGTTTCTCACCCAACAAGATTATCAGCTTTTTTAAAAAGCTGAATCTGTTAAGTGAACTATAACTAGGAATAAGCCACAGTAGACCTAATGGTCGCAGTGGAGGATCTGCCAGGGGCCCATATCACATATTAACTTAACATAACCTAGCTATATCTACTCCGTCTTTCAAATCTGAGTGTGGTAGGTATTGTGTAAAATAACAGCAATTCGAAAATGATTAGGATGATGTGGAGTAGATTTATTACCAAAACTTTATCAAGGTATCGGTATGTTCTCTTCATTTGACCTTGAATGAGAAAGCGACTTTTCGTGACAGGGAGTGAAGAGTTAGCTTGTTAAGTTGTAAGCTGCCAATTTTCTTCCTCCAGAAATTCTTACATATATACAATACAAATTCCAGTTAGTACTCAAGTACGTCGAGAACACCAAGGTCGACAAGAAATACATTTGCGGGTGCAGAAAATGTTCGTAAACATTTCTGAAGAGATGAACCATTATTTGCCCGTTTGATGTATCGGCGGAGTAAAAATCAAACTCATCTACATATATAGCCATCTGTAGCAACCACCATAAATGACGGTCAAGAAATTCTCACGTTTGTGAAGAACGAGGTTCTCCAAGAAATACAATATTCAGAGACTGAATCAGATAAGCTTGGTTCCATAACACTATTGATCAGCGCCATAAGGACTACCATAAATATACATCGATAGTCCAGAGATCATACATTTTCTAGTATCCTCCGTTATTTTTACAATAGCATTAAAATTCGAGAAATTACAAACAAATCTTAAACTACAATGTTGATGACGCTTAGCATAAAAATTCGAACTCTATTGTAATGGCCGTGAGAAAGACTTTTATAGAAAATTGCGTGCTCTACAAACCTGCTTCTATAACTTTGGTAGCATATTGCACCATATATTACAGGAAAACGTTAAAAACCCTCGAATCAGGGTCACTGTTACCATTATTTATTACGTAAATTTTTTATTCTACGTAATATACATTTTTTTCTGCCATTCAAGACCGTGTAAGGTGCCTACGTCTAACAGGTTTCATTCATTCTTTAATTGACTAATCAGTTTATGTATTGTGATGCACACTTCGACTTTCCTAATAAGTTGAACACTCTGTAGGTGAGTAATTACTTATTTTCGTGATATGTAACACTGTGTGTAAACGAGTAGGCACGATCTTGTGGTTTCTTGAAAAACTGGTTAATTGATGGCGTAAGGTCTTGCCCATAAAAGATCCATCGAAATGTCATAAATACAGTAATTTGTTTACTTGAATTGTCCATTGCAATTAAAGTACGAAGCATATACTGATAATATTATGGAGCAAGAGAACACGTAATATACCCACACAACTAAACGCAAGGGTAATTGTATTTTTTACAGCTCGACTGTCCCATGACAACACAGCATGTGATCAGTATTATATTTTGAGTTATTCAGCAAAACATTTCTTTATTCTGTCGTACAGGGTGATTAATCATAAATGTCCCCCGTCCAACTTGGTTATTTCTAGACCGATTTGAGAATTTCAAGTTTTATTTTGAAAGAGTAATGACGTCCAAATCTAACCATATACAGGGTGTTACTTGATATTTTTTAAATAGAACATCCTCTGTATAACTCGAGAATCGTAATCCTATTTCATATAGCTATATATTGAAACATACCATATAGGATTTTGCAAACAGCAGAAAAAATAACTATAACTAAAAGAAAAACTTTGTGTAAAAATATTAATGAAATCTTTGCATTCTTTCGATAACCTGAATTCTGGTTATGCTAGCAAATTAAAATGAATTTGTCTAATTTCTCATTTGACAATTCTCATTCTAACACTAGCATCCACACAGTTCCCTACGGCCATGCAGATTAAACTAGTATCTACATAACCCCCTACGATCATGAAGATTCAGTTAAAAATGAGAAAAAGGGCCTAAAATGAATTCATTTATCTACCTTGTCTTAAAAATTTGTCATTCTAATGGATTACATTTTCATGAAATCTATCATTCTGTTCTCATTTTTAAGGGAATCTTCATGATCTTAGGAGGTTATGTAGATACTAGTTTAATCTGCATGGCCGTAGGGGACTGTGTGGATGCTAGTGTTAGAATGAGAATTGCCAAATAAGAAATTAGGCAAATTCATTTTAGGATTTTAATTTGCTAGCATAACCAGAATTCGCGTTATCGAAAGAATGCAAAGATTTCATTAATATGTTTACACAAAGGTTTTCTTTTAGTTGTAGATAGTTATTTTTTTTCTCTGTTTGCAAAATCCTATAAAGAATATGTTTCAATATGCTGGAAGTATATCCACTACGTGGATGTGGAAGTAATTAAATATCAGCGCACACTTTTCGTGATAAACTTAAAAATTAAATGTCTACAAAAAATGTAACTGAAGAAGTTGAAAGGTAATTCAGTTGCTTACAAATTGATTCGTAGTTGGTAAAAGAGTACATTTTTATAAATATTACAATTTCAAAATTCTTAAAACGTGTTCTGACAAAATAATCAAAATGACGTATTAGTTTTCTAAATTAAAAAAAAATCTGTTTTCAACAAATTGTATGTTTATAAAAAGAAATATTTCCTTTTACTTCCACGCCCACATAGTGGAGTGTAGTATAGTAATCTTAAAAAAAAATCAAAATTTTGTTTTGTTGAAATAGGTTTAGAATGTCGAGATTTTAAATTTGGGCGAAAAAATAATTTCTGTCTGTCGGTCCGTCTGTCTGTCGGCCTGTAACTTTTTTTTTGTGTGCACGATATCTCTGAAACAGTTTAAGATATTGACTTGAAATTTTATACACTTATGTACTGTTATGAGATCTGAAACTGTATTGTTTTTTTTAACTTATCCAGGGTTGGGGGGTAACTAAGGGTAAATAGGAGAAAATCAATAGAGCAAGCTGGTAAAAACACACAAATTTGATATTTAGTGTACTTGCATATACCAGAAGTGGAGGCCTCAGATTCTTTTATAATATTCCTATGCCCCGTACCACCCCCACTCCATTATTAAAGGGGTTGATAAAATAAAATTGAGATATTCACTTGAAATTTGGTACACGTATATATTATAACGATTATATTTAGAGATCATTCCGTTGAAGCGTTGGGGGTTCAATAGGGATAAATATAGGAAAATAAGTAAGGCAAAGCTGATGAGAGTACAGAAACTTGGGGCTTGCTGTATAAACTGAAAGTCAAGGCCTTAGATTTTTTTATAATATTGTTTAATTTCTCCTACCACCCCCACTCCTTTATTAAAAGGGTTAATAAAATAAAATTGAGATTTTCACTTGAAATTTGATACATAATATGTATTATAACGACATCTGTATTTAGATTATATTTTGAGATGATTCCGTTGAGGGGTTGAGGCTAAATAAGGACAAATATGAGAGAATAAGTAAAGCAAGCTGGTAAGAGTACAGAAACTTAGGATTTGATGTATACTGGAAGCCAAGGCCTCAGATTTTTTATAATATATTTCAATCCCTCCACTACCCCCACTCCCGTATTAAAGAGGTTAATAAAATATATTTGAGAAATTCGCTTGAAACTTGGTACACATGTGTATTATAACGACATCTGGAATTAGATTATATTTTGAGACGATTCCGTTGAAGGGGTGGGGAGTAAGTAGCAGTAAATAAAATAAAATGAGTAAAGCAAGCTGAAAGTTGAAATTTGGTGTATATTGTAATTTGGTGCCCGTATGTATTGTAATGACATCTGATTGAGATGATTCCGTTAAAGGAAGGGGGTTGTAAGTTGGGAATAGTAAGTAGAGTCCAGAAACTTCATTTTTGGCGTATATTCTAGAAACAAATATCTCAAATTATTTTATGACATCTACCTCAAATATTATTGAAATTCTATGACCAATAATTTCCACATACTAGAGTGCAGATATAATCAATGTTATAGTATGTTTTCCTTTCAAGAGAAAATCCGGATGTGGAAGTAGTGATTCCTTAGGCAGCGGTTTTTATTTCAAAAACACTTTCAAATTTAATTGAATTTATATAGTTATCTATCAAACTTTGAACCATTCTTGTCTTAATTTATAGAATTTTGCCTGACTTTCGTCTTAAATTCGATCATTTTGGAACCTCCATCATATATTTTTGTGTCAAGTTTAGTGTAAACTATTTATTACCATTTTGGCCTTTTTTAAATTATTTCTTTTAATTATACCAAATTTATAATCATTGTCCACGAAAATCTCAAAGTGAATATTTTCAAGCTAAAATAACCAATATTACTGGAGCTATAACATTTTCAAAGTAATCCTTCATAACAAAGTTAAAAAATAGTTGGCAAAAAGGTACGACAAAAGTTCATTTATAATTATTATAGAAATCCTTCAAAAAAGTTTTTAGGCAAATTTATTCAGGTCCAATCGAATGTAGTGTAAGTAAATTAGAGGAAAATCGACCTAAACTTGAAGAAGTTTACCGAATGAGTATTTTCACGAATTATTAGAAAAAACAGGGAGAGGAAATAAAAAGTAACGAGGAAAAATCCAGAAATATTCAGGTGAATGTTTGGAAAAAATCAGACGTATAGGTTAAAACATTCTTCAAATTTTGATCCTTAGTAATTTTTTGTAACGCACATATTTTCCAAGTTTTCAACAGTTTTTAACGATAAAAAATGTGCCTAAATTTTTTCATGTCACAAAATACATAGTCTCTGAAATTATAATTAATTTATATATATTTTAATAGAAAAATATGCAAGTAATTTGTGAAAAAAAAGTTTTCAGGCATAGTAACCAATTTTTCAGTTGAAAAATAGATTTTCTTGAATTTTTGTTTGAAATAAATAATCAATAAACTATTGAAATGCATATTAATACGTCAAAATAAGCTACTTTTTTATTCTACAATATATTTATACTATTGTCAATTTAAATAAATAAATTTAAAAATATACATAATAAGAAACTTTTGAACTTTTCCATCACTCCTCGAGAGTGCTGGACTTCTACGCAGCGGAATCGGGTTCAAAACCCGCTCTCATGTGTTTTTTTAAATTTCTGTTCTTTTGCTTATTTTGACTTTTTGTGTGTTAATAACAATTAAATAATAATAGTTAGGAATTTTGTTTTTACATGATTACATTTTCACCTCTTCGATTTATTATTAATTTTGTCTTCAAATTTCATAATAATAATAATAACACCTTTATTAATCCGAACGATCACAGTAAGGATATAGGACAAGTAATTAAACAGAGAGAAAAAAGAAAATTAAAAAAACGTATTAACCAAAATTAACCTAAAATACATATAGCACAAAAATTATACTAAGTTGTACAGCATGAATTCCTCAACAGAATAAAAAGCATTAGTTAACAACGTGACCGTTTTACAAAATTTGTCTAAATCAATCTGGTAACTTATTATATAATACAGCATCAATGTAATATGGATTTGATTTATATATTTATATAGCTCCATCCTATGCATGTCATATTGTTAATTATTACCATGCCTTGTCTTGTATTCATTATAGGTATTTGGAAGATTAAAGGTATTAATATTTTTCTTTACAAATTTTAGGGATTCTAAAATAAATATACATGGAAAAGTAAATATTTTTTTTAAATAAAGATAGGCTTACAAGTTTCTCTATATTTTAACCGAAACATACATCTTATTGCCCTTTTTTGTAAGATAAATACTCCTTTTGCTTCAGTTGCATTTCTCCAGCAAATGAGCCCATAACGTAATACCTATTCAAAGCTTGAATAATAAAATGCTTTATATACATGTTTACTTGTAATATGATTAAGTCTCTTTAAGGCAAAACAATGTTTAGCAATTTTATTACAAACGTATTATACATGGTCTCTCCATTTTAATGACAAATCTATAAATATAACCCAAGAACTTTGAAGCTTTTGACTTGTATAGATTTATCGTTTACTTTGATTAATGTACTGCTTGTATAATTTGAAGCTTGTGGATGAATTTGAAAAATATTTTTAAAATGAATTTAGATTAACAAACACATATTGAATAACATTATGCACGGTTGCATCGCTAGCCAGTAATGTTATCGGCAAATTCAGAATGTATTTAGAAAAGAGCTAACATCATTACAATAGATTAAAAATAAGAGAGGTCCTAGGACGATACCTTGGGGTACTCTAATTTCTGACATTTCCATTAAATTTTCGCCGAGAAAGTGGACAAATCGTTTTCTGTTGCAGAGGTAGCTTTTCAATAATTTGTGACAGTTACCACGCAGTCCAGAGGATTCTAATTTTTGCAATATATCATGGTCAGCGGAGTCACAAGCTTTTGTTAAGTGAACAAATACTGCCATAACTTTGTTATTTTTATCCAACTGTTCATAAATAAAATCTAAACTACTACACAGAGCAGACATTGTTGATCTTTTTTCTCTAAACTCTTGTTGACTGTTTGATAAAATATTGTTCTATTCTAGTAAAAAGAAATTCTTTTGGAAAAAATGTTTTCAATGATTTTCGAAAATACTGAGAGAAGACAAATTGGGTGATAGAATTACCTATTTTATACAAACATATGATTTTTGACATTTTTAAAATGTTGGGAAAACAAAGAACATTTTTTAATTAATGTTGTTGAATAGTTATCTGATTACGTAGAATTTTAATAATAATGTTAATAATAAAACTATAACTTTAAATTAAAAATGTTATAAAACTTCATTTTTTTGGAATCTTTATAAGGAATTAATTAATGAATGCCAACAATTTTTGATTAACATTATCGAATATAATCTGAGTCAAGGAACACATTTAGAGAAAAAATAATAATTTATTATCAAAAAAGAGGTGTTCACCGGAAGTTCGCATTTTTTTCTACTAAAATATATGTAAATTAATTATAATTTCAGAGATTATGTGCATTTTGTGTCAAGAAAAGATTTACGTACACCGTGGAAAACTGTTGAAAACTCGGAAATTATGCACGTTACAAAAAAATAAAGGAGACCAAAATTTTAAAGAATATTAACCCATACGTCTAGGTTTCAGATTTTAAAATTTCATAGTTTACAAAATCTTCCATTTTCCGGAGAAACTTTAGGAAAAAGTCATAAAGGAAAGAAGTCTTGCATTTTAATAAAATATTCATACGGATTTTTTCTCGTTACTTTTTATTCACCCTCCCTCCTTTTTGGAAAAATTTGAGCCACTATAGAGATGTAGCGGCTCAAATTTTATTTGGGAGCAAGTGCACGTTTTACAAAATCAAAATCAAACTAAAACAGTTTCCTAGAGATAATACAAATTTAAAAAAAGGCAAAACAAAAGAAAAAAAACTAATCGGTATCCTCGGCTTCTTCGGGTGCAAACTTCCCTACCCAGATACTGAGTGTCCTCTAAAAGGAAATGAGACAAGTTTCCGAGAGGAAAATATGGATTATTTCGAAAATCTTACAACAGAAAGAAGTTGTTATTTTCCGTCAGATTATCTAAAAACACATTTTGTTTTTTTAATTTACATCAATTTTTTTAGTTAACAAATTATCAACAAAATCATTGTTTATAACGATAATCCCGAAGCAATAGCGGTCAAATTTTTTTTTGAGCTTTATCTAGACATCAAAACGAACAGAATCCACAAAATTGTCTACTAGTATAGTTTTTTCATTTAAGTGCACTTCAATAAAAAAAAATATGTAATTTTTGATAAAATATAAACAAAAATACGTACGTACCTGATTGAATTCGTTGACTGTGATCAAAATCTTCACCCCCTTTAACTGCTCCCTAGCCCTGTCGATCGCCTTAACATCTGCATTTGCCGGTAGAATTGCATGAGTACAATAACAATTGACATCGGCGAGTTTACTGTAATAACAAAACAACTTCGAATTCGTCTTTTTGCTGGGACAGTTCTTAGCCAATCCGCCGGCCAAAACGGCCAACAATACCACACTAATTATTTTCATGTTCAGTAAAATATTTTCCCGAATTTACAAACCCGCAACAGTCATTGTCTATATAAAAGTTTGATGTTAGCGACACTATTAGTTAGTCACTTTCGTTGCGTATCGTATCGTTAAAAGCTCCACTCTCAAGCACTTCACCCAATGAAATCGAAAGTGTTTTTATTTTGGCGGTCGATCCTATTGAGTCGATCTCCAAAGATTAACTGAGGTTTACCGGCGAGTTTGGCTAACTCGTAGGGTTGTCTCCCTGAACAGTAAGAGGAAAAAGTGATCTGCATTGAAAGTCACTTTGACTAATATTAATGTTTGCATTCTTTATTAATGAATATTAACGTAATAGCCGCGGCACAACCTGCTCAAACTTAGACAATTGCGGGTGATTGCAGATGAAATTTTAAAAAGTCTACAAACTCAAATTAGAGGTCTTATCAATAACTTTTTTATTAATTATCACTTATATCCTCAAATAGTAGCGTCGAAATTTCATTTTCTTCGGTGGAATTACATTTTATTAATAAACTCTTCTACATATAAGGAATGTTTTGAAATATTATTTTGACATTTCTGTTATTTATTAGACTTTGATTCTTTTTTTGAAATAGTTTCAGTGTAATTGTTAATATTATGATTACACGTTGTGTTGGTAATGCTGTTGCGGTTGTAAAACATTCCTGATGCCAATATTCTTTTAAATACAAAACGTCGACTTGGAGAAACAGGAAATCTTCAAAATAGAGATGCTGGCCGTTCAAAAACGCAAGAACTGTTGATGCTGAAGAAGAAATATTAGATATTCTAATGGATCGATATGTACTAGAAGATTAGGCTTAAAAATGGATATATCTAGGTGCTTTATGAGCATCAACGACAACTGCAGCCATTCCTTCACATAAAAACTCAACAATTATTACCAGGATATGCCAATAACAATTGATTTTTGTGAACTGTTGCTTGACCGAATGCAGAACGCTCCAATTTTTTTTAAGTAAAATACTTTTTACTGACGAGGCTACATACCATCATATGTTTTCTGGAAATTTAAATGGCGATGTGTTACGATTTTTTGGAACACGCCTTGCATGAAATATTAAATATTTCATTGCGAAAGAGAAGAAATACGTTTTCATGCATGACGGCGCAACACCGCGTTATACCAGAACCTGTAGAACATGGTTACAAAACCACTATCCTAATAGATGGATTGGCCGGGGTGCAGACGCACTTAATAACTGGCCTGCTCGGTCTCCTGACCTAACTCTCCTTGATTTCACTGTGTGCAGTTATCTTAAATCATGAGTTTATACAACTTAAATTAACACAATTGAACAGTTGAGAGAGATCAAGGGTTTACAGTAGATGCGTGTCGTTGTTTCAGTTCTGCCAACGGAATACCAAACTTTGTCGTTTTTTTCTTGCCCACCATTCTGATTTCAGTTTGCTACTTTTCATTCGGTCTCACAAGACGGAAGCATTAGAATGAACTTGTAGTGGGGATGATTCGTTTGTAACAGACACTAAATAGACAGCTTAATGTAGCTGATATTAAGTTAATATTCGTGATATGTATTTTTATGTTTGCTGATAGCAGAAGGATTTAAATATACAGATTCGGAAATGCAGTTTAGGGTATAGGAATAACGATGTAATTCACCACGCCCCGCTAGTTCCATAAATCGTGAAAGCAGAGGCACACAATGAATTGAATTTAGTACGGCATGAACTAAGGATGGGTGCAGACGTAGGTAATAATTTCTAATACGAAATGAGAAAATAACTCTTCGTCAAAAGCGAAGAAGTTATTTGTCACATTTTTCACAAATAATTTCTTCTATTGAAAGCATTTCTGCAGTTTATTTTTTAGCCGTCTAGCTATGGGAATAAAATAATAATTCTTATTAAAATCGAAATGAAAATAGAACATTAAAATAGAATTAAATAATTCGGAAACTAAAATCAACTAATAATTATTAAAAAATAAATTATTCTCATCAAATTACAAAAATAGAACATTAAAATTAAATGAAATATCCCTCAAAAACTAAAATAAACTAATAATTACCAAACAATAAATTAATGAAGTAAGGATTCAAACAAGCCACCTTCTTGTGCCAAACAATAGCCAAACCGATTATACAATGAACCTCTCATATCATTGAGTTGTTTTGGAGTAATGCTTGCACAAAGTTGGATAAGTTTTCCCGTAATTCAACAAAATTATTGGCTTGTTCAAACGCATGTTTATACGCGGGGACCTAGAATGAAACCCTCTAGCAGATGACATTTTACCATTAAGTATTACTTTTTGCTCTGTTTCAATTAAATAACGACTAATTAGAGCTACAGCAGGACTACTAAAACCGAAATAATGCAGAATTGCTAGAAATAGTCTATGATTTAATCTGTCAAGAGCTTTAGTATAATCCAAAGGAATCAGTGCTGTGAATTTATTGCTATTCGCTGCTGTCAATAATATGTCATCCGTTATTTTCAGTAATGCGGAAGTACAACAACTATAGTTTTGTCTAAACCCCGACTGTATTTCAGGTAGAATATTATTTATCTTTATATGCTCTCTAATTTGTTGTTCTAGAATTTAGAATATAAAATATCTCCCAAAACTCATCAATTTTTCTTGAGCCTCCTCGTCATGTTTTATATTTATATCGGAGACTATTTTCATTGTGTTTATTATTTATAAAAATATGACAGAATAAATAATATAATTGCAGAAAATTATTTCATGAACCATTATTATATAAGCTAATATTCGTATAACAACTAAACATTTCCGTATAGGCCTCAGGCATTTGGACTACATATACGTATTTTTTTGCATAAAAATAAACTATTATGTAACCACGATGAGCTAGCTGTCATATTTCCTAGTTAGGTAGATTAAATTGCCTTAAAATTACGAGAATACTCAAAATGAGGCATTTCCAAGTTTCTTTCTCAAATAAATTTATATCAGGTGTACAGTTAGTGTCCCCTCGGTAGACAGAAAATGGATAACTTTATAAGAAAAAACCGCTGCCTAAGAAATCACTACTTCCACATCCAGATTTTTCATCCAAGTCACTTTAAAGGAAAAATTTTGACTAGATTTGCACTCTAGGAAGTGGAAATTATTGGTTATAGAATTTTAATAATATTTGGGGCAGATGTCATAGAAAAGTTTGAGGCGTTGTTTTCTACGATATATGTTAAAAAATGAAGTTTCTAGTTTACCCTACTTATTTTCCCCTATTCATAACCTACCACCTCCCACCCCTTCAATTGAATCATTTCAATCAAGTGTCATTACAATCCACTACGTGGATGTGGAAGTAATTTCATAACAATGCTTTCATTGTTCCATCTCTACGACAACGCAAATTTATTTTCAATTATACAAGGTATCACAAAAACGAGTTACACAAGAAAGAATGATTTTTTTAATGGAACACCCTATATTTTTTTGACGCCAGATAAACCACCAAGGGCCCTGTATATTTTGCCAATCGGATGAAGCGTTGCCAAGTAATGATTTTTTTTTGCATTTTACAAACAGTTTTTTTAACTGCCACATCTCTACGATTTATTAATTGTTTTGTCTAGAAATGTAGTTGATAATGGTGTATTTACTGAAATACATATTTGACATAATTATCATTGTAAAGGATGTCCAAATTATTTTTTTTATATTTCTTGATATTTAATTATTATTTGTCTCAATTTTTTTTAAATGGGTGGCCTATAATTTTTCTACATGGGTAAATAAAGCATACAATTCCTCACATTTTAATATCATACACTTTATTTTTATTTCAAACGATTTTTGCGTAAATTAAGTGAAGAAAATGAGCTGGCTATAACTTTAGAGGTAATCGATAATCCTACGTCAAGTGTTCGGGAGTTAAGTAGGTATTTAGAGGTCAGTGTTTCCCTGTCTTCGTAAAAATAAGTTTCACGTCTATCGAATACAGCTGCATCAAGAACTTTTGGATGTGGTTTTAAATTGTGGATTAAATTTTTGCCAGTGGGCTCAAAATCAAATTTCCATTATAATAACAGAGAATGCCCTCATGTGCAGAAAAATCGTTACCAGCACAACTGGAATTTAAATGTTTGGAGAGGAATTATACATAATTATGTTACTGGTTCTCACTTTTTTGAGGGAAATATGAATGGAGCAGCCTCTTGGATTTTATGCAAAATACGTTTCCACAAATGATATATTACAAATATTACAAATAATGATGGTGCACCACCACATTTTAGTAGAAATGTTCTTCAGGACATTTGTAACCAGTTTCCTGAAAGCTGGATAGGAAGTGGAAGTCTGCTATTTTAATAGACTGTTAAATTATATCTAATTTATTATTTCATTAAATTATGTTAGGTCCCATTTCATGGCCGCCTAGGTCACCCGACCTAACATCAATGGATTTTTCCTTTGGGGATTTTTGACGTTAGACGTTTATAAAGTAGAACCAATGAATAGAGAAGATATGATGGAAATGATTCGTCAGTGTTTCAATCGTATAAATGTTGATATGTTATACAATTTAAGGCGTTCATTAACCAAGAGGCTTCAGTGTTACGTGGATCAAAATAGTGGAGTGGAGAAATCGTTAGGCTAGTTTCAATATCGTGAAAAAAAATTCTCAAGAGCCGTTTATAACAGAAAGTGTATATCGAAATGTGAGAAATTGTATGTGTAAAAAAATTATAGCCAATCCGTTTAAAAAATTGGAAGAAATGTAAAACAAAAGACCAAAGCCATACTAGATTTTAATGCTAAAACAAAAATTGCCTCCATTTTCGCAAGAATTATTTGAAATAATCAAAATCATATCTCAAAAACCGTTTGAAATAATAATAAAGTGATATTAAAACGTAAGGAATTGTATGTATTATTTATCCATGTAAAAAAATTATAGGCATTCCGTTAAAAAAAAAAATGAGAAAGTTAATAATTAAATATCATTAAAAATTAATGTTTTGGACATTCGGTACAAAATAGTTTATTTCAAAAATATTAAAATACATCATTATCAAATAACGTCCTACACTTTTAAAAAATACAATTAATAAATCGCGGAGATATGGCAGTCAAAATAATGTTTATAAATTGCCTCGAAAGACATGAAAAAAATCATAACTTGGCAACGCTACATCCGATTGGCAAAATATTTTAGCTGGCTCCAAAAAAATACCCCCCATTTAAAAAACCATACTTTCTTATGTAACTCGTTTTTGTGACATCTTGTATAATTGAAAATAATTTTACGTTGTTGAAGAGATGAAACATTCAAAGCTCTGTTAGGAAAGTTAGTCGTTTTTGCACAATCTTCAGAGGGACCACTAACTGTACAATCGGTTCAAGTACAGCCGTATTTGATTGAAGAATTAAGTGTATTTGTGATTCCCTTCGTACTTCTTTCCTCTCATTTATTGAGGTTCTGAAGAGCCCATGTTAAACCCACTACTTATTTACCCAATTTTTCTAGAAATAACGCGGTAAAGAAGTTTGAAAACCTTCACATACTTAATCTCCAGTGTGCCTCCTTAAATTGTACTTTGTGGTGCCAGTTCTCATTCATAAATATATATCATTTTTTTTTGAACTTTGATGATTTAAGGAACAACGTACGTCGTACAGCTAATTGGCAAATATCCTCAGACTATAACATTCACACGGGGATACATTTAATTAGTCAGCACCGCCCAAAACCGACCTTGATTGATATCTTTTAAATAATGTTGTGTAAACACTGATTTTATTGTATTTATTTACATATTTATTAACCATTACTATCACAATTTATTCGGAATAAAAGCAGTTGTTGAATAATTTATTAGTTTTATTATATTAAAAATTACAAGGTGCTCCTGTTTAACATAACCAAATTGAAATATTCGACCCAATCCAAGACACAACTTACATAATACGTTACTTTCCCGATTAAGATACCATACTTGTAAAATTATCGGCAAAAATACCAGTCTAAAGATTAAATAATTCGTAATAATTTTTTAAAAGATTGGGTACACCGTATTAATGTTTCTTTTACTGACATGTTCTGTTAAATTTATAACGAAATGATCAATTAAAAGATATAAGGAATCAAATCATGCGTGCGTAACTGTAGGTTTTCCCAAGAATAGATATTAAGTTTCGGTTTCTATTCGGAAGGTTGACTCATATTAACACCTTGTTTGTTGTACCGACTGTAATTGCTCTAAAAATAAAATTTACCAACACTCACATGTCATGTCATTAAAACTTAGACGCGTATGCACCTCATACGGCGGTGTACCATGGTACCATTATGTAAAGGATGATCTGTTAATTATAAAAGTGAAGTAAGAGGACAATGTATTTATGTCACCAATATTTTATTGTATGTGTGACGAAAATGTTAAATGTCCTCTAATTGAAAATGTATCTATGGTAAATGCGAGTTTTATATTTATAACCAACATCGAAGAATTGGAATAAAGGTAATTAAATACAGAGTGTCGCATTCTTGTGTCGTTCAAGTATCTCTTGTAAAAGGTACCAACATTTTAGAAAAGACAGAATGGTAGAAGGAACGAAAGAGTATACATGCTGTCTCGCCGGGAACCAAATCGATCAATATAGGGAAAAGTGTATAAAAAGCAATTTTGAAAATGTTGGGAGTTATTAGAGTCACTGTGGCCAATCGAACCAATATAATTACAAGCATGTGGTACTGTTATTGAACCATATAAAATGATCCATTTTTAAAACATCAAAGGGTGTAGCCGGATAAGCACTTGGAAAATGCCCATAAAGGAAATAACACCAAAATACTTCATCGAATGTAAGAAAATTTTTGCTATTGTACTATTGTAAAAAATTAAGAGGGAGTTGAGATTTTTTAGGAAATATACTTGTACATTAAACATTTCTTGCAGCTTCGATTACAAAATTTGAAAAAAATACGGAACGTAGAGACCCTTCAAAGGAAACTCAGAAAAAAATATTGTGTCATATTTGGCGCAAAATTCAAATTTTTAAAAAATTAATCATTTTAAAAACTGCTCTTTCCACCATTTTTTGAAAGGGTGCTATCATATCTTTTTTACATAGATGCATATTTGCATCATTATTATTCTCAATTTTTTTGATTTGGTGGCACATGCTAAAAAAAATAATTTCAACAGAAATATTTTATTAAATTTTTCAATACAACTGTTGTAAACTAAATAGAGAAATAAGTAATCCTCGTCGCTTTGTTCATCTATCACTGGACACTATAATTGCAGTCTCATAAATATGGTACTGTTATTGAGCCCTGTAAAATGATCCATTTTAAAAACATCTTATTAAGAAAATTAAATTTAGACCGAAATACAAGCATCGCCATCAATTGGGAGTGTATATTTAAAATGGAAACAAAAACTTCTTATTTTAAATAATGCATTGTGCCGTTGTATAAGAATAATACTACAGTGAAAGTGCCGATAAAACATTTATAATATTGCCAAAAGATAAGATTCGTCGATCAAAATGACTAAGAGCATGTAGAAGAAATGAAAAAGACATTTCACAGAGCAGTAAGTCTCTACATGTACGTGAAGATCATTTTAATTTAAGTACATTATTAAATACTATTAATAAATAATTAGTTTATGTCTGTCTACTAGTTTTTCGCAGGAGAGTAATAAAATACTTATATGGGTAGTGTTGTGTTGTAAATAAGTAAGTTTTTTAGATTTATTTTGAATAGTGTACCATGTATAATAAGATGAAAAAAATTCTTGCTAGAAATGCTATATGCTATAAAATTGTAATAATTCCTTGGTACTGTGGGGACAAGCGTCCTCCACTACTACCTAATTGCGGTAATTGACCAATGGTGATAACGGTTCCGAATTATTGAATTTTAATTAGAGTAGGATTAAAGGAAAGATGTTTATACAATATTAGAAAATAAGATTAGTAGATAGAATGTAATTTAGTGATACTATGTAAAGGTAATTTCCCGGTGTGAAAGTAAACAGCTATTTGTTCTTATACTCTTCGCAAATACAAAACAAAGAGTATTTTGTATAAAAGATGCCACCATAAACATATCCACTTTCGGCAAATTATAAAATTGGCCCCTTGAAAAACCTTCATCAGTCATTTTAAAATATCTGTACAACTACAATAAGCGATACTATAAAACACAATTATATATTTATATCAGAACAGTCACTAACAAATCGCAGTCTAATAACACCAGTAAACATCTGATTGTGTTGCTTCCCGGCGCCACTACCGAATATTGTAGGGTGTGACGTCACAGCTTGTTCTGGGCCACTGAGCAATTTTATCGCTATTTAGATCCTTCATACTGATCGCGTAGAATTAGAAATCTTATTTTTTTGTAAAGTACACGTTTTATTACAACGTTACGCTATGTTTTTTTAGTTATTTTAATTGTTTAAATTATAGGCAAGTTCCCTATTAACTAACGAGTCTGCTGATCGAAACAACAATGTATAGTATACGTGAATAAACTTTATAATAAAAGTTACCTACTGACTATTATTGGATGGGCGAAAGAAAGTGAGAACCTGAGTACATTGCAGGGCCAAACCTCGAAATAAATTTAAAAACATAAATTTTATCAATTTTACAAAATTAAAATTCGTAACTTTTTTTATAAAAATTCACTACAACAAAAAGTTTAGAGCTTGACGCAGCTACAATAGCTTCTTCTGTGTGGTGGGGTCACAAAAGTTTACCTGGACTCCGGAGCCAAATCGAGCCAGTCCAACACTGTCTAAAATTATCCAATATGCGTTTTACAGAGTAGCAAATGTGTTACATGTTCTTGATATTACTTTATCACATTCTCCATAAATAATAAACAAATCTAGACATTAATGATTGTTTAAGTATAGATTATGCTACATGTCCTCGAGTCAGAATTTTATGGTCATATCGAAAAGTCGAAAATATGTAGGGATGTTCCATTTAAAATAAGCAAGTTGGTATCTACTTTCGGTATAACCGGAGGCATGTTTTAATTTCGGCTTGCATCTCGGCACTATAGACTAATTCAAATATTTCAATTGGCTCACAAACGTTGCCCGGATGAATGCTGAGATCAGGGTCGGAGTTAGCTAGTAAGTGCCGAATAGTATGGTATAATTGAAACTATTAAGAAGGAGCAAAAACGAAGCCGAATTCCAAAATGTCAATATGTCATATACTAAAATTTACTTTTATATACATATTGTTTCGGCTTAAAACTTGCACATGTCTGATAAACATTTACTACGAAAAAAAAGGGAAACAACACACTCTTAATATAAAAGTTTAATAACAGCATTACTCATATTTTCATATAAAACTTTATGAAAATAAACAAATATGTACATATTAATGTCCATGTGCATTTGGCACATTATTTATAACATTAAGTTGCTAATTCCTGCGCCTCTTTAACTTTTTCTTCTGAGGGCAACCTCCTGAAAGACGTTTTGGCCCACACGTTAACCCTTTTCTGCGACTTATTGTCGTCGGTTGTACTTTAATTGTAACTCTAGATGAATGTATTCTTGGTAAACTACTTCCTGCAGGAAATAAGTAAGAATCCCAAGCTGAGCGTGTAGAAATTTTTTCCAAACATTGGAAAGATTGTTTCATTACATTAGAAGAGGTACGTGCTATGAGGAGACTAATAAACTTACGAATTCTTAGAATGCCACTTGATAATAGTCGTTGGTTTCTGCAGTAACTGTCGTGGCACTTGCTGGATTTAAATCAATATCTACAGTTTTTTCAGAAGCAGTCGCTTCACGAAATTTATATGGAATTATTGTGGGTCGTAGTGGTTCATAAAATGCAACTGGTATAGCGTTTTCTTTATCAAAGGTAAGTTTAGCCATTAAACATTTTAAATCTGCAGTTGTGGCAGACGAATTAGGAAATACTTCTTAATAAAGCCTGTAAACTCCTGCTTGATGCTTGCAAAATTTGCTTAATTTGTCGTACTCGCAAGAGCAAAATCCTAGTGCAACTTGAGCATCGTACATTATATCTGGGTTATGCTAGCCGGGTATCTTGTAAACATTCGGATCTAAGACAATAATTACTTCGAATGCATTTGTCGTTAAGACATGTGCTATTAAAAGTAATTAGTAATTTGTTCATAGATAACACAACGGCATACAGCACGTGTTAAATCTGTCGGCAGTCTCAGCACACCCATGTTATTTCCGGCCACGATCTCGGCACTCAGTCAGATGACATCTTTTAACCAATGAGAACTTTTCATTTCCGAACGGTGCCGAGATAGATATATGCCGGAATTAATACATGTTAACCGCATGTACCACATGCCTGTAATCATTTTGTTTCGATTGGCCATATTGACTATTTTCAAAATTCTTTATTACATGCTTTTCCCTATATCAATCAATTCAGTTCCCGGTGAAATACACTGTAGATTAAAATTAAATTGTTCACTCGATACATATTATTCCAGTTTTGAATTCTTCCTTTAAAGACGTTGAAGAGTTGACGTACGAAAATATCGGAAAATAATTAAAGCAAGGTGGTAAGGTAAAGTAACTTGACATTTGGTGTAAATACTGGAAGCTAAGGCTTCAAATAGTTCTATTACATTTGTCACTCCCACCACAACTCCATATTTTAGAGGTATGTCGCTAAAAAATATAATAGTAACCACCTGAAGTCCCTTGCACCTGAAAAACTAAGGCTTATAACATCATTTTCGGGATATCACTGGCCGTTTCAAGTTTTTGCTGCAATAAAGTAAAAACCTTATTGCCTGCCTTGTTAAAAAATTGTCTCCCTAGTTTTATGTTAAATGCCAAAAAGGCAATTTACATTAAATTACATCTTTCCACTAAAAAAATTGTTTTCTTATTATTGTATTTATTATTTTGAATAATATTTTCCAAAGCTGTGTGAACTAGTTCAGTTTATGCAAAATGATATACTTTGTGTACACAAACGAATAGTTGCATATGACATTTATTTTAACTACAGTAGCTATATTCGTAAAGTGCCGCTGCAGTAATTAATTTATGCATAATACTACACTAGTTTCAATAATAATATTTCTTGTTATTACCCGGATCTCCTTTTAATGTATTTTAAAACTTGCTAATCTAATTAGATGATGACTAAGAACTATTTCTTCCTATATGCAAGTCTTGTAAACATGTGTTGTGTTATGATATTAAAAAAATAGAAATGTTGCATTATTGCATTGGTACTGACTAATGATTCTTGAATGTGATGAAGACATGCCCCTTTTAATTGAGGCAATTTTATAAAGGCGTACAGATAGCGTAGTCAATAAATAAAAATTAATCTCTTTACCATCATTAGAAAAGATTAAAATGTGAGTACGTAATTTGATCAGAATGGGAAATATAAAGGAAAAAAATGTAAAGGAATTCAAACAAGACATGTTTATGGACTAAGAATCAGTGACATTTTTCAGTGATGATTTAGTTAAGGTCTATTTTTTGAGAGGATGTTGAGGGAGGTATAACTAAGTGTCATCCGTGAGAATTAGTCCGGATTCCAGTCGTAAGGGGGTGGCAGAACGCCCCCAATGTGTAAAAAAAACTGCATCTTTTTATTATTTAGTTAAGTCTGAAATTTTTTTCAGTACTCCTTTGATAGCCCATAAACATCGATCTAATATTGGCAGAACTATTGGCCAGTCTTAAGAGGGTGGCAGATCACCCCCAACATGTCGTGGGAGTAATGAACTTTTTATTATTTAGTTAAGATTCATTTTTTGGTATGTTGCTGTAGCAACTATTCCAAGTATATACGCAAACTGGCAGAACAAAATGGCGGTCGTAACTACCTGACAGAACGATTTAAATGTGCCGTATGCGCGCCGTGACTTCGTGCCTTCGATCGCAGATTAATTTTTATTATGAATGCTTTAAATATTTAGACCCTTTTTGTAATCACAGACCTTCATTTACCTTAGGAGCTGGTATTTTAATACTCATTCGATGGAAATGCGACTTAAAAGATACAAAAATTTGTTTTTCATTCGAGAATAACTTTGCAACTATGAGGGACACGAAAAAGTTGTAGGTGCCTACTGTTGTTGGAAATTCAATTCTCTATAAAAAAGGTCTCTTGACATTTTTTCGTATATTGCTCAGTTTCTGCGATATAGTGAAAATAAAAATAAATTCAAATATTTTTTACATTCAAACGCAAATATATTTTGAACTATGCTAGATACGAAAATATGACTAGAAGACTTTTTGTAGAAAATTTGATTTTCTAATTAAAAGCTTTCTTAATAATTTTTCGTATCTCACTTCATTTCGGAGATAAAGTGAAAATAAAGAATTTTTTTTCGGATTTCGGAAAAATATAATCAGTATCGACTGAGAACCACAAATTATGATGTATATTATTGTAATTGTATTGTCATAATAATTGAAAAATGCGATTTTCAAGAAAGGAATTACTAAAAAAATTTAAAAAAATTGTGATTATTAAAGTTCCCTGTTCCAGATAGATAAATAACATTGTGAATATATGTAGGATAATTTATATTATTTTGAATTATAGCAAAAATGTTCCGAGACAGGAAACACATAAATATGTTTCAAGAAACATCGCTATTAATTATTGCAATGCTAGAAAAAATTTGAATAAATCGTGACACGTGAATTAATAGAATATTTCTAATACATTTTTTTATTGAGAACTAATTTTGAAAAAAATTATTTGATGAAAATCATGAAGTATATATATAACTTCATGATGTTTATCAAATCAATATATACGAAAAAATGTCAAGAGACCTTCTTTTTTGTAGAGAATTGAATTTCCAATAAAAAACTACAGTACAACTTTTCGTGTCCCTTATAGCTGCAAAATCATTCTCGAATGAAAAACAAATTTCTGTAACTTTCAACTCGCATTTCCATCGAATGAGTATTAAAATACCAGCTCCAAAGATAAATGAAGGTCTGTAATTACTAGAATGGTTCTAAATAAATGAGCAAGATTATCGTTTATATTTAAAGCACTCATAATACAAATTAATTTGCGACCGAACTCACGATGTCACGGCGCGCATACGGCACATTTAAATCGTTCTGCCAGATAGTTACGACCGCTATTTTGTTCTACCAATTTTCATATATACTTGGAAAAGTTGCTACAACAACATACTAAAAAATGAAGCTTAACTAAATAATAAAAAGTTCATTCTTCCCACGACATGTTGGGGGTGTTCTGCCACCCTCTTAAGACTGGCCAATCGTTCTGCCAATATTAGATCGATGTTTGTGGGCTATCAGAGGAGTAGTGGAAAAAATTTCATCCTTAACTAAATAATACAAAGATACAGTTTTTTAACACATGGGGGGCGTTCTGCCATCCCCTTACGACTGGAATCAGGGCTAATCCTCACGGATGACACTTAGTTATACCCCCCTCAACATCCTCTCAAAAAATAGGCCTTAGCTAAATCATCACTGAAAAATGTCACTGGCTCTTCTACTATTATTATAACTTATCGCAAATACAAAACGAAGATTATATTGCATTTGATCGTTAAATTCCTAAAACAGGTAATATCGCTCGTATAGAAGAAATTTCCATATCACTGTGATCGAATTCTGAACAACTTTCAAAACGACCGTTCGTCTGTCTCTGTCTGTCCGTCCATCACGTTTCTCGTAAGCACAATAACTTAAGAACGAAAAGGCCGATTGTATTGAAATTTGGACAGTAAGTTAGTGTTAGCTAGAGAAAGAACCCTATTGTTTTTGAACAAAATCGATCAATAAACAAAAAAGATGTTAATTACTCAAATTTAAGAAACATCATAACATTTTCATGCTTTGTAATTAAACAAAAATTGTCTGAAACTAATATTATTTACAAAAAAACTGGGAGGAGTACTTACTCTATAGAATGTGCAACAATTACATAAAAGTGTAGTAAATCGGTGAAGAGTATAATGGTTAGCCCGTTTTATTTATTAATTTCTTTATTGAAAGACCATCCTGTTAAGACAGACTGACAAAATTGAAAGGCATTATAGTAGGGAACAGAGGCATCCGAATTTCGTACCTTGTATACCACTTGAAGACATAAAGAAACTGAAAATGACCTGCTGCACCTGAATTTTTTAGTCGCGAATTAATTTGGAATTGCGAAATCAGTGATATGTAGAGTTTTTGTGTTTTTTTTTAATTTGAGATTTTTTTGTATTATTTTTAACTTGTCATATTTTTTTTATTAGTACGTTTATTGATCTTAAATTTAAAACAGGTAATACTCAGATACTTCTAAACACGTTGAAATGAAGTTTAAAAATTTAAGATAGTTAATGCCCCATTAATAAAAGAAAAAAGAAATACCATAGCTTCCTGTAATTTGCAGCTTAAAATGTAGTCACTTTTTAACTTTATTATTATTAAAGATAACTAGGTACCATCACGACAAAATTGTAGCCAATGAATCAAAGAAGTTTTTTACTAAAACACTTTTTTCATAATCTGTTTAGTTTTCGAGAACTCCATCGTTAAAGAGAACGTGTTTTTTGCGCACTCGCATATGACCGGCACATTTCCAAAATAGGTATATAGTACAGGCAACTTAACAATTTAGGGTAACAAAAATTAATGAAAGGATCATCTCTGGGATTTAAGTAGGTAATAACCCGGAGAATGAGATGATGCATTCTTTGCACTTCCAAGTTCCGGGAAAATTTGGAAAAACTTTTTGATTTTCGTTTTTTTTGCTCTAGCGGCCAAAATAATGAAAATAGAGAAAGAAGTTCCCAACAAAAGTTGTAGCTCGCCTTTTTCTCTACAAAAAAGGTCTTTACAGATTTTTATCTTACTTAAGCCGTTTAGAAGATAAATCGAGTTTTCCACTAGTTTTAAGCCGCTTCGAAATGCGCGATAAATGAGAATTCTCCAGGAGTTACGTACGACCGGGCTCATCGATCGATAATTCTTACTAATCAGAGCCCCTAAAAAATGAAAATAACATAAAATGTAGAGAAAAGTCTCAGCTTTAATGTGGAACTAATCACAAAATTCATAAAAAAATTCATCAAAGAGAGAAAGTGTCAGAAGGTGACTTAGTGAACTTTGTACAGTTGATCCACAGATTTATTCATATCTTTGCCGGGAGTCGTTAGAATGATAATTCATTTTGCTTGTATATTCTTATATAATGATATATTAATCCATTTAACATTTTGTTGCAATTACTTTTGTTGGAAAAATATGCCTTGCGGTCAAAGTAGTGGGTATATTTCTCATCGATCAATCACATCCAAATTTTGGAGTTCAGTTCGCTATATCTTAAGTAATAACAATAGCACAGTCTTAATTTTTGGATTATAAGTACAATAAAACATATTCTTTCGAATGACTTTAGAGTTTTTTAAATGCGCGCAGGGCTTTTTGAATTTGTCTACATTATTCATACACGTTCAGAAAATGCACAATTGTACAGTAAAACATCTACAACTTATTCGTTTCTTAATATTCTTCAATGAAATTTTCACGATTAAAGTGCGTGGAATCGAATCCATGTAGTGAAAAAGCACGCACTGTTACGGGAGAAATAGGCAGGATGTATAAAACTCTACTAAAGATGTAAATAAATCAACTGTATAAAGTTTACTAAGCCATCTTCTAACACATTTTTCTCTATGATAAAAATTTGTATGAATTTTGTTAATAGTTCCACATTATAGCTGAGACTTTTCTCTATATTTTACGTTGTTCTCATTTTTTTAGCGGCTCTGAATAGTAATAATATTGATCGATATGTCCGGTCGTACGAAATTCCCAGAGAATTCTCATTCTCCGCACATTTCGGAGCGGCTCAAAACTATAAGTGGAAAACTGGATTTATCTTCTAAACGGCTTAAGTAAGACAAAAAATTGTAAAGACCTATTTTGTAGAGAAAGAGACGAGCTATAAATTTTGTTGAAAACTTTTTTCTGTATTTTCATTATTTTAGCCGTTAGAGCAAAAAAACAGAAAATCTAAAAGTTTTTCCAAATTTTTTTGAATTTTTCCGGAACTTGGAAGTGCAAAGAATGCATCATTCCATTCTACAGGTTATTAACTACTTAAATCCCAGAGATGATTCTTTTATTAATTTTTGCGAGGTTTTTACAACATACTGGAGCAAATGTATATGGTGTTATATGGAGTGGTAAATATTACAGTGGTGATGATATTGCACATAAAACGAAAACAGTTTCACAATAAAGTACTTATTATTTCGCGAGTAGGTACGAAATTATCAAACTACGTGTGTTCCGCAGATTTCAATGTAATATAAACAAGCTAAACATTGTACTCTTCGCCGATTTACTGCACTTTTTATAATTGTTGCACATTCTATAGAATAGTCTTCGCAATTATTTGCAAATAATAATAGTTTTATACATTTTCTGTTTACTTACAAAGCATATATATTTTTTAAAATTAAAATAATTAATAACTGTTTTGTTTATTGATCAATTTGATTAAAATATAGTACGGTTTTTCCTCTAGCTAACACTAACTTACTGTCCAAATTTCAATACAATCGGCCTTCTCGTTCTTGCTAAGCGTTTGATATGGCTAGATAAACAGAGAGCGCGCAAAAGACGTTTGGGTTTAACTTACTATAATTTTTGTTACCCTGAAGTTAGAGACACAATTTCTTCACTAAAAACAATTATGGTATTTTTGGAGAAATGTTGTCGCTGACTTCATTTTAAATTTCAACAAATAACAATCGTTCCTCCATGACTCAAAATATCACTGCACAAAACCGATAACGACTTATAAACTTGTAATTTTCTTTAGGACGGAGGACAATCGAATCCAATTTAACAGCACCAGTGTTATTAAAAAAGTTTTTCAGACGGCTCGGTTCCCTACTATTAATTTTCGTAATTTATATCTACAAAGAAACTAAACACAATAATACGAAAAGATGCCTAAATTGTATTATTATCATGGTTACATTTCTCTGAAAACTGGGGATATTGCTAAGTCTATTGTCCTAAATATTCGACATAAGTGAGGGTGTGGCTTGAAATTCACTTATGCCACCATACAAAATTTTAAAATTATTTTTGAAAATTTATAACTCCATGTGAGAAATGATATTAAATTAATGTATACTGTATGTTAACCTAATTTCTCCTAATTCTGTTACTAGTGATAATAGAAGAAGAAATAGCCGTGTTGTAAATCTATCTAATGCCTCCCACGATCTAATTATATTTAATATTTTGATATCCCTCACTTGTCCAAGGGAAGTATTTAATTTACATATAAACAAAGTAGTGTAAAACAAAGACCACAGCACAGAGGAGTGGTCTTAGATCATCAAGAAGGATTTCCTGCGGATTTGCATAACCTTGGTTTGGAATATAAAGACTTAAAGGCTATCGATCGAATAAAAAGACCAAAACGGAAATTTTGTAATAAGCTTTAGCTTTAACTGTTTTATTTGAACGATTATTATTTAATTATGTTTATTACTCATCTCAATATGTTTCTTTGCAAATACCTGGAAAGGAATAATTCTGTGATACTTATTCACCAGGTATCCTAAAAGTTTTATCAGTAAATCAAAAAATGTTGTATCACAAAAAAAATTTTTAAGTGTAAAACCTGATTTTACATATGTACGTTTATTATTTTCACATTCACGTAATACAGTGGAAGGATAAACAAATGTATTTAGAATGTCCAAATTTTAAATTTGAGAGAAGAAATAATTCTGTCGGTCTGTAATTTTCCTTGTGCGTACAGATATTGCCTTAAAACCTGGTTCACATATGTATCATAACGAGATCACGAACTGGATTATATTTTGAGATGATTCCGTTGAAGGGCTGTAGGGCAAATGGGGGTAAATAAATAAAGCAAGCTACTAAGAGTCTAGAAGCTTGAGATTAGATGTATATACCAGATCACATTTTTTATGACATCTGCAAATAAGTAACGCAAGCTAATGCTCCGGTCTGAGACTACTTTGACTATACGTTTTTTAGGTCGCTGATTACGAAAGCCGGGGTCCCGCAATCCTAAAAGTTGAGGAGCAACCCAAAAAACGTAAAAAAATCATTTAGAGGTATTTTTACGATAATTTTAATAAAGATCAAAAAGGATCTTATGAAATCCCCTTTCTTAAAACAAATTTGCAAGGGTGGTTGATTTATACCAAATATAGCCAAATTATACGATTAAGGACAATCAGAGATGGTTATAACCACCACTATATCGACTTAATGTAAGAAAATGGTAATTTTTTTTCTACTTTTTACTTCAAATTTCCGGGCAAAAGTTAAGTATTGTCATCCCCCCCCCCCCCCCCATAAGGGGGGCAGGCTTTGAAGAACGAGTAAATCCTTTCTTTGCATTTTCATTTTATATTTGATTAAATATTACTACAAATGTTTTGAAACTAATTCTAACCATTTTGGGGATTAAACCACCCCTATATTGAAATAAAATTAAAAAATCGGTAAAGGTATTTACACAGAACTTCCCTCTTTATACGTACAAGACGGTCAATCTAAAAAATTATTAATTAAGAGATGACATGTGAGAATTATAATCGCCATGTAGTTAGCCCTATTATTATAGAGCTTTTATATAACTTTTTTCCATCATCTACTATACAGGGTATTTCACTTAAAAGTCCCCAGGCCATTATCTCTAAAACTAATAAAGATATTTTATTTTTGTAAATGGCAGATGATTGATACCAAAGAAAGGTTTAAATAACGGTGATTAGAATTTTTCCTCAACAGCACACAGAGATGGCGCTGCGATGCAAAACTATTTTTTGATGGCTGGAACCTTGAAACATAAGTCATGTGATTAAACAATAATTTGTGAATAATTTTGATGGTATAGAGAATTTACAAAAAAACAAGCCGTTTTGGAGTTACATGAGTTTCTTTCATTAATGCCAGTACACGTGAATTTTGATAAATCCCTATAATTTATTTATTATTTATTATAGAATATTGGTTACCAAACACTTTTTTTCAAGATAAGGAAAGTGATATAATACACTATCATAAAATTATGTTTACCACTTCCGGCCAAACCGGAACTAACATGATGAACCAATATCCATATGTTCCTACATATTACATTTTTTTTTCTAATAACGCTTCTAATAAAACGGCCCCCAAAACTTAAAGTAAGAAAGACAACAAAGAAAATACACACTAATTTAGAATGGGCTAAATTTATATTAACAATTCAGTAAAGAACGTAAACAAAAGTTTTATAAACAAACATTTAAAAACTACCGAAATATTATTAAAAATGAAATTAAACTAATTTCTTTCTTATTAGTAGGTACTTATTATATTAAATGTTCAAAATTTCTCCCTTCTTCATGAATACACATATTGTACCGTTTCAGTAACTCTTCATTGCAAACTTTTTGTAACGTATGTCTATTTATAGCAGCAACACTTGCATATATTTTATTATACAAATCGGCCATATCCTCAATGGGTTCAATGTACACTACACTTTTTAAATACCCCCAAAGGTAAAAATCTAATGGACTCAAGTCAGGTGATCGTGCTGGCCATCTGACTACTCCATTAGTACCAATCCATCTCTGAGGGTACATTTCATTAAGACAATCTTTGACTAGTACTGAGTTATGGGGTGGTGCACCATCTTGGTGAAACCAAATATTCTCCTGGTTATGAGGGATAGTCTCTAATAATCCTGGCAATACATTTCTCAAAAATATCTCATATTTTCTTCCATTTAAAGTCCCATGGAATAGATATGGTCCAATAATATATGAATTTAATATTCCACACCACACGTTAACTCCAAAAGTTACCTGATTTCGGGTCATTCTCATCCATCTAGGATTATTTTGTGACCAGTATCGGCAGTTATGCTTACTCACAACTCCGTTGTTGTGAAAACGGCTTTCATCGCTCCAGAGCACATTTTTTTAAAAATTTGGGCATTCTTCAGAAAGAACTGAAAATTCAGCTAGAAAATGTAATCTTCGTTCATAATCACCAGGCCTTAAATGATGGATCAATTTTAATTTGTATGGATGGTATTTATTTGATTTTAATATTCTATGGCACGAAGATATCGACAGATTAGTTTCCGATGCCAATTTCCGGAGAGAACATTGATGATTGTTGACAACACTATTTAACACCAAGGCTGTATTTTCATCGTTTCTAACTGGCCTATTTCTGTTACGAATAGTTTTCTTAAAACTACCCCAGTTTCTTAAATTTTTAAACAGCATGATAAATGTTTTTTTATCGGGTGTAGGTCTATTTGGAAATCATAAACAAAACAATCGTTTTGCTTGGCGGGAATTTCTTTTGCATTCACCGTATATTAAAATCATATTTAACTTATCTTCATTGGTGTATCTAACCATTTTTTTTTTTTTTATTGCATTATTTGGATTAATTTGCTTTGAATTGTTTCTAAGTACACTATTTCTGTTTGAAACTATGATTGAAATGCACCAACTACAAACTTTGTTTAATAACTGTCAAACTTAAAATTAAATCAAAGCCTACTAATATCTCTTAAGTAGATTTTTCATTACCATTCTAAATTAGTGTGTATTTTCTTTGTTGTCTTACTTACTTTAAGTTTTGGGAGCCGTTTTATTAGAAGCGTTATTAGAAAAAAAAAATGTAATATGTAGGAACATATGGATATTGGTTCATCATGTTAGTTCCGGTTTGGCCGGAAGTGGTAAACATAATTTTATGATAGTGTATTATATCACTTTCCTTATCTTGAAAAAAAGTGTTTGGTAACCAATATTCTATAATAAATAATAAATAAATTATAGGGATTTATCAAAATTCACGTGTACTGGCATTAATGAAAGAAACTCATGTAACTCCAAAACGGCTTGTTTTTTGTAAATTCTCTATACCATCAAAATTATTCACAAATTATTGTTTAATCACATGACTTATGTTTCAAGGTTCCAGCCATCAAAAAATTGTTTTGCATCGCAGCGCCATCTCTGTGTGCTGTTGAGGAAAAATTCTAATCACCGTTATTTAAACCTTTCTTTGGTATCAATCATCTGCCATTTACAAAAATAAAATATCTTTGTTAATTTTAGAGATAATGGCCTGGGGACCTTTAACTGAAACACCCTGTATAGTGGTGGGATTTTTTTTAATTTTCAAAAATTTTTTTTGTTGAAATAGGTTAAAAATATAATGAAACGTGGAAATTATAGATTTGAAGAAAAAAATGTTTTCCATCATCTATTCTATTGTAGTGGTAAAATAATAAAAAATAAATAATTATTTTAAATTTTCAAAACAAATTTCTTTCTTAAAATATGTTTAGAATGTCATGAAACGTGGAAATTTTAAACTTGAGCAAAAAACATTTTTCCCGTCACCCATTCTATAAAAAATGTTTTTTAATTTTCTAAAAATTTTTTTTTAAAATTTGTTTAGAATGTCATGTGGAAATTTTAAATTTGAGCAAAACAATTTTTTTCCATCATCCCTTTTATACAAAATTATCAATATTTCAAAATTTTTTTCTGTTTTAAATTTTCATATAAAATTATATTTTTTAAATGGGTTTAGAATGTCACGAAATGTGAAAATTTTAAATTTGACCAAAAAAAAATTTTTTTCATCACCCATTTTATAAAAAAATTTCAAAATTTACAAAATTTCAAAATTTTTTTCTATTTAAAATTTTCAAAAAAATTTTTTTTTTTGAAATAGGTTTAGAATGTCATGAGACGTAAAAATTTAAAATTTGAACAAAAAATGTTTTTTCCAATATCTATTTATTCCCTTTAGACTGTCCACCCTGTATATTTTCCAGTTCTTCGGTGGCAGTGGCGTTAGCTACCTACCAAATGTGACTGTTCTCCGTCAAGTAGTTTAATTCACCAACAGACCGACAGACAGACAGACGGAATTGAAAATCCGTAATCTATACAATCTGAAACGTGAAAATCCGAAAAAATCTCTGAAGGTGATTTTTTCTCGAATACAATAGGGATGTTCACAAAAAAATTAAATCCTGTTTAAACATCATAAAGTGGTTAAAAATAGTCTTATAATAATATCCACAAAGTTTTACAAAAATCAACAAATCCGTTCTATGGGAAAACCCCTAAAGAAATTCGAATATTCGTTGAATGCGCGAAACGCTCCTTGATTGGTGTGACGTCATGTTGCTCATAGTTAAACGCGCGCGAATATAGTGACTAGGCTTTCATGCACGTTTCATATGAGACTTAGAGATGGCAAAAAAAAGTATAATGTATCTCGATATATGAATCATTTGATACATCACAAGACTCAGATCAATATATTCGATATATCAACAAAAAATTATCGATATTTTGTAGATTAACATTTAATGTCAACCATTAATGAATATTGCTTAAGATATAAATTAAATTCGGCCGGGGTGTGGCGTACCTGACAGTACAATATTTATATCGATTATAATTTCGAAGAGCGGGGGGTGATATTCTCGCAATAAAATTTCTATCTCGATTGAAATTTCGAAGAACGGGGGGGGGTAATATGCAAGTTGACCCTTTTCGATATATTTAGAAAAATATCGATATTTCAACCCGATACATTGCAACAAAAAAATTATATGAATATATTCATGGTTTAGGATTAATATATCGACATTTATTTTATATCGATAAGTCGCTGCCATCCCTAATGAGAATTAGTCTGCGTTTACTGACTTCTGCGAACTGTTGTGTCCGTGTAGTTCTTCGTTTTGCGACTTTTAATTTTAATTAAGGCATACTTCTAAAATGGAGGAAGCTTTTCAAAAGGCAGACTCACCATAACCTGCTAACTGTGGACGTTACCATGGTTTCAGAATTTTTGGCCATGGTGATAGACTTCAATCAGCCTCAATCTAGTGGTGTAAAAGTGAAACAGTAAGTACTGTTTTATATAAATAAACAACAAGTACTATATAGTACGAAACCTTTAGTAGTACATTATACAATGTATTCCATATTAAATGTGCTTTGCTACGTTGGAAACAGGGATGCGAAAACATTGTATAATCGGAGACCGATATTGATAAATGCTTTTAAGGTAATAAAAATAAAAATATCATTGGTTTCAAAAAGGACCAAAGCTTCTTTTTTTTTAGATTTTGTGGGTTATTTACTGATGTATTTGTACATCCAGGAACAAAACAACACTTGTTTCTATTAACTTTCACACTTTGAGTCTCCCATCATTACAAAAACAGAGATAAAACAATACTGAAACGAACAATTCAAACAATCACATTAGTATACGAGTTCCGCTATGAGCATTATGACATCACGCGCGCTACTATCACTGCAGGGATCGTTTACTAGCCTCGTTAATTTGGGAGTTTTTATTTTTAGTTTATTTTCAAGAAAAAAAGTTTTTAGGCGTTTTCATGGTTATTACGTGTTTCTGTAGCCTTAAAACTATCATGTTTTATTACAATTAAAAAATAGAAAATATCCCTCTTCTCTTCGGTATGCGAGAGAAGTAAAAACATATTAAAAAAATCGGTAAAGGTATTTACACAGAACTTCCCTCGTTCATGGCAGTCTCTCAAAAAAATAATAATTACGAAATGACATTGAGAATAATAATCGGAGTAGAGTTAGTGCTATTATTACAAAGAAAACTTGATAAGTTTTGGTCAAAAAAATATACAGATTGCTCATCCAACAGCAAAAGTTCAATACTAAATAGCAGGTGCCACATATGGCAGGCTTGCGCAAATACCTTTACAAATGTCCACCATGACTGAATTATTTCTTGGGATGACCACCCTGTACATTTTTCAATAAAAGTATAATAGGTGCATATGCCAGATGTTATTGCCATCTGTCACATTTTCAATCCAACATTCACGTAATGGAGTGGAAGTATAGTGGTGGTTAAAAAATTTCATTTTTTTAAAATTTTTCAAAAGATGGTAAAATAATTTTCAATTTTTTTTCTCCTGAAATAGGTTTAAAATGTCAAAGGTAGAAATTTTAAATTAGAGCAAAAAGGAAAGTTTCCTTCTGTTCTATAGTAGTGCTAAGAAAAGTTTAAAAATTAAAAATGATGTATTTTTAAAATAGGTTTAGAATGCTATAAAACGTGAAAATTTTAAATTTGAGCAAATAAAAAAAAATTCGATCTATTTTAGTGGTAAAAACTTTTTGAAAAATGTTGGTGAAAAAAATTTTCAAATTTTTCTGAAATACCTAGGTTTAGAATGTCATTTAAATTTGAGCATTCTGGTGTTAATTTTTTTTCCAAACTGGTAACAAAATGTTGCAAATTTTTTTTTCCGAAATTGGTTTGGAATATCATGAAACGTGGAAATTTTAAATTTGAGCAAAAAAAATTTTTTCGTCTGTTCTATAGTAGTGATACATAAATGGATTAAAAATGTTTTCAAATTTTTTAAAAAATTCTTCAAAAACATTTTTAAATTTGTTTGAATAGTTTTAGAATGTCATGGAAACGTGGATAGTTAAAATCTGAACAAAGAAAGAAAAATTCTATCTTAGTGATAAAATTTCAAAAAACTTTTTTTTTAAATCAGGCTTAGAATGCCATGAAACGTGAAAATTTTAAATTTGAAGAAAGAAAAAAAAATTCATTTTAGTAGCAAAAATTTTTTCAAAAATATTGGTGAAAATTTTTTTTTTCCTGAAATAGGTTAAGCGTGTCATGAAACGTAGAAATTTTAAATTTGAGCAAAAACAAATTTTTTTCAACTTGGTAAAAATTTTTTCAAAAATGTTTGAAAAAAATTTTCAAAAATTTTTTTTTCCTGAAATAGGTTTAGCGCGTCATGAAACGTGGAAATTTTAAATTTGAGCAAAAAAAAATTTTTTTCATCTTGGTAAAAATTTTTTCAAAAATGTTTGAAAAAAATTTTTAAAATTTTTTTTTTCCTGAAACAGGTTTAGCGCGTCATGAAACGTGGAAATTTTAAATTTGAGCAAAAAAAAATTTTTTTCACTATTTATTCCGTTTAGACGGTCCACCCTGTATATTTTTCAGTGAAAATTCTACCAGTTCTTCGCTGACAGTAGGGTTAACTACCTACCAAATTTGACTGCTCTCCGTCAAGTAGTTTTTTAGTAAATACACCAAAAGACAGACAGACAGACTGACAGACAGACAGACCGACAGACAGACAGACAGACAGACAGACAGACTGACGGAATTGAAAAACCTATATTTTCGGAATCTACGTGTTCTGAAACGTCAGAATCCGAAAAAATCTCGGAGGGTGATTTTTTCTCGAATACAATACTTCCCTTCGGTATGCGAGGGAAGTAAAAATATTTTTTTACTTTTGCTTCAGATTCTCCTATATTTCCGCAATATATCATAGGATTCTTTTTAATGTTTATTGAAATAATCGTGAATAACCCTCTAAAAGGGGTTGTTTTTGGCCTTTTTAGGGGAGTTCCCCAATTTGTAGGATTGCGGGAGTATAATAAGAGTCCATATATCGAGGAGGTCAGAAGTCGGAAGGACATACAAATATCTGCTACTCGTCCAACTTAGTCCCCCCCCCACGTTTTCGAGAATGCTGAAACCGGTTCCAAAAAGTTTTTGTCCCCGGCTACCCTCCGAAATGGCCCCAAAACCACCCTTAAAGTCTCTTTTCTGGCGCAGACATCAATTAAACCCTGTATTTTGGTGAATTGGCACTTCTCGTAACTTAAGGTGGTAATTCTAGAGGAGGATGAACCCAATCACCCCTACTCATCGATTTAACGCCTACAGGGCGTGGAATTTTTGCTTTTTTTGTAAAAAACATTTACAATTTTTAAAAAGAGGATTTGTTCGAGGGAAGATGAAGGTGACCAGGGTTATAACCAGGGGTGGCTACAACGCCTCCAGGGGATGGATTTTTTCTTTTTTGTTTTGTAAAAATTATTAAAATTTTTAAGAAGGGGGTTTGTTGGAAGGGTCTTTCGTCTTCCCTCCATCAAACCTCCTCTCTAAAAATGTTGAATATTCTTTACAAAAATAAAATAAAAATTCCACGCCCTATAGGGGTTGAATCGAGAGATGGGGATGATTGAAGTCATCCCCCTCTAGAATTACCACCTTAAGTTATAGGGAGGACCAAGTCACTAAAATACAGGGTTGAAATGATGTCTGCGCCGGGAAAGAGGTTTTAAGGGTGATTTTGGGGCAATTCTGGGGGGTAGCCGGGACCAAAAACGGAGGGGGGGGGGCTAGATTGAACGAGTAGCAGATATTTGTAATTTTCGAGCAAAATCCCGACCTCTGTCTTCCACTAATATTAGAAGCCAAGGCCTCAATTTTTTTTATAAGGTCTTCATATTCATTCTTATATATTTTGTCTTTTAATGCATTTTAAGACATGCAATGGTTAATGTCTGGGCCCCTTGGTAGCCGATTTCGTTTTTCTTTCGCAATTTATGGTGACTGTTTTTAAAGACTTTTTAAATATTTTTTACTTTGTTGATGGCCTCTTATTTAGTTTCTACAGAGTAAAGTAAATATCTTCATATGCTAACTCTCATGTAGATCTGTAAAGGTTAGGTAATTGTGGCAGCTCTGTTGGATTCGTCATTTTTAACTTTTAACATCAGATTCAGCATTAGCTACTCGGGAAATGCCTAGCTACCAATTTTAACACAATGTTATCCATGGCGGCTATCATCGAATAGAAATGTTTTTTTCCGCTTATTGTTCGCCTTATTCTTGACGTAGCTCGACGAAACTAATATGAGACCACCGCCAAACCATACTCTTCAGTTTGCAAAAAATTTCCACAGAAATCGCTTAAGCCATGCCAGAAACCAATTAATTTAATCTTGTAAATTCCTTATAACGAGGTATCCACCTTGAATACTTACAAATAATGTTTGGGTAGATGATATAAACATTATGCATTTCGCCATAAATTAAATATTACCCACAAAAATGCCTTGCTAATTTCGCTAAGGCCAAGGTTTCTGAAAATACGAGGCAAGTGACAATATATTATAATTATAACTACGGCGTTAATAAAATATGTAACCGAAAACGATCCTCACAGCCCATCAACCAAGCGATAAAAATGTAGAAACCCGAGTAGCCGGACTTACATAACATTACTCACGTTTGTGTGGCCCAGTCCAGTCTCTCGGCTTACGTAACGCCGCGCCGTGCCAGGTTGACCTGTATCTGGGCGATTCGCACTGATCACTTATCATATTCTGTCCACCTCGGTTGACTGTCCGTTTACCAAAAAGTCAATGTTTGTACAAGTCGTTTTAAAAGGAAAATCATCTTGCTATAATTGTAACCGTACAGACATTTAAACTATTACTAACACTATACAGGGTGTCCGATAAACCTTCTTGAACCAGGGAGGGTCTATCCTCGAATCTTTATTACAATTGTCTACCACAACAAATGGGCTGATCATGGGCTTGTTCGGCATTTTTTTTTTTTTTTCATAAATCGAAAGTGTAAGTATAAAATAATGGATTTGCAAGAAATCAGAATTTTATTCGCACGTTTAGTGCCTTAAAAACAATAACAAACCTCCACCTAGCGAAAATGGGGCGTGGTCAGGCATTACGTCACAATACGCATAGACTCGGCGATCTCAGTCCACTGTTGCTTTTTAGTTATTATTCTATTTACTTACTCTAAAGTAGTTGATCTGCGCCCCTCTAAAATTGCGTATCGGACCTATAAAAGGCTTTTCGTGGGGCGGTTTTTTGGGAAGCGGTCGGTGTCATTCGATTCGGGAATAAATTCTACATTGTTTAGGATAAGTTTGGAAGGGTTCTTTTTAATGGTTTTTGAGTAATTAATGCGCAAAAGTCGGCTATCTCTCTCGTCTCTTAAATTTAGGAACGGGCGGTCGGGGGATTGTAGGTCAGAGCTGGGTAATTCCTGGTGAAAAAGTAATTAACAATTACAAAAATAGCCGTTATTTTTTCGCACAGACCTAGCTGAAATTACGATTTCCACTGTGAAACTTACGAATGTGCATGTGGATGCCAATCTTCCTTTTCAAATAGAGGCCAAAATCGATCCTCCACTACAAGAATTAACTTAGAGTGTTTACAGATTTGATCTCTTCGAATTTTTTTCTCGCTCTTGCAGAGCCTAATTTCTGGATTTCCCTGTACAATTTGATATCAAGAGAAAGGGACAATCTTGTTCTTTCCATAGGGGCCTAGAACGGACGTCCGTTCCACGTATTTACTTAGTTATGAATTTTTGAAAATTTGATGTTTTTCAATTTTTAACACAGAAGCAATCTTTCGTTCACACGTGCCACGCCGGATTTCCGGTTTTGCTCATTTAAAATCCTGTGAAGAATATGTTTCATTACTATAAGCAAACAAATAATAAATAATTCACTTTTAAACATGCATAGAGTATATAGGCTCCAATACTAGTTAGCTAATAGATAGGTAATAATAATAATAATAATAGTTTATTGTGTAAAATATACATATTGGACACAAAAGGTTAGCAAGTACAGTATGCACTGATGTAAAAACTACTAACCTAAAAAAAACATATTATATAAAAACCTAGTGTAAACACATACTTTAAAACATATTAAAATTTATATTCAAATCATTGCTTAAAATCAGAGTCTTAAGTTGTTTTTTTAATGTATTTTCAGACATAACGTGGTACTGCTGGGGCAGATTATTGTAAACGTACATTGATATATATGTAAAAGATGAACGAAATATTTCATATTTAGGTCGTAGTGTATGTAAGTGGTCGTTAGTATATCTCAAATTCCGGTTGTGAACAGAATTTCTCATGAGAAGTTTATCAGATAGATAATCGGGTTTTTTCAATGTGATCACTTTTTATAGCATAGAGGTGAAGTGCACGAAACGCCGTTCATTTAATTTTAGTAAATTTAACTTTCTAATGTAAGGTGTAACATGTTCATAAAACGAACTATTGGTAACAAATCTGACACAGATGTTTTGTATTTTTTGTAGTTTATATGCTTCTGTTACGTTTAATAAATGTCCATAAACATAATCACAATAATTGATGTGTGATAAAACTAACGATTCACATAGCAGTAGTTTAGTATCTCTACCTAGGATATTTCTCAGACCTGAAATCTGTCTAAAAGAGCAGAAGCATTTTCTGAATACTGCCGAAATATGAGGAATAAAGTTTAAGTCCTTATCGAGTGTCAATCCTAGGTTTTTAACCTTATCAGCTTGTTCAATGATTACATTGTCCACTGACAGTTGAAAGTGTGAGAGAACTTTTAATTTATTTGAAGTGCCGAAAACAATATTTTTACTTTTGTTTGGATTTAGAACAAGTGAGTTTCGTACGGTCCAGTTTTTTATTTCATTCAAGTCATATGATGCATGTTTCAGCATCTTTAGATCGCAAAACATCAAACGAAAAATAGAGCTGAACATCGTCAGCATACATATGAATAGAACAGTACCTTGTGACGAGAGGTAGGTCTGCAGTATAGATATTAAATAGCAAGGGCCCCAGTATAGAACCCTGAGGCACTCCAGAAAGTAGCATGCGTTTATAGGAAATTTTTTCCCCACTTGCAGTGTCAATACAAGTGTACTGGTAGCGATTAAGTAGATACGAGCTAAGCCACATTAAAACACTGTCATTAATACCGTAATAATTTAGTTTTTTTTATGAGCAGTTCAGTGTTTAGCGAATCAAAGGCTTTTGACATGTCTAACAAGGTCAAAGATGTTACTTTATCAGAATTGATTGAAGTCAATACATCGTCAAGCAAAGATATTAGGACAGTGGATGTGCCGTAATTTTTACGAAAACCTGATTGTGTCTTGGGTATCACATTATTGTTGAACAAGTGGAGATCTGTTGTTTTTTATCAGTCAATGTCAAATATAAATATTTCATACTTATTCATGGATATTGCCTTGGTTTTGCATGAAACATCGCTATGAGTGGCTTTGGGCTATTCTGATGAGTCCACAATAAGGACGAAAAACGTTTCAAAGGCTAAGCATTTCCAAGAAACTGATTGAGATTTTATGAAAATGTAATTCATTAGACTGAAAAAATGTTTAAAGACACGTTGGTAAATAAATTAATTTCAGGCCTTTGTTTTCATTTTTAACTGAATTTACATATCGTAAGGGATCATGTAGATACTGGTTTAATCTGCCTAGTCGTAGGGAACTATGTTGCATGCTAGTGTTATGATGAGAATGGCAAATAAGAATTTTTACTTGTTACCATAACCAGAAGTCAGGTTATCGAAAGAATGCAAAGATTTCATTAATATTTTTACATACAGTTTTTCTTTTAGTTTTCATAGATAGTTTTTCTTTCCGCTGTTTGCAAAATCCTATAAAGAATATGTTTCGTTACTAGAAGCAAACAAATAATAAATAATTCACTTTTAAACATGCATAGAGTATATAGGCTCCAATACTAGTTAGCTAATAGATAGGTGAAGATCTGTTGTTTTTTATCAGTCAATGTCAAATATAAATATTTCATACTTATTCATGGATATTGCCTTGGTTTTGCATGAAACATCGTTATGAATGGCCTTGGGCTATTCTGATGAGTCCACAATAAGGACGAAAAACGTTTCAAAGGCTAAGCATTTCCAAGAAACTGATTGAGATTTTATGAAAATGTAATTCATTAGAATGAAAAATTTTTTAAAGACAAGGTAGGTAAATAAATTAATTTCAGGCCTTTGTTTTCATTTTTAACTGAATTTACATATCGTAGGTGATCATGTAGATACTAGTTTAATCTGGCTAGTCGTAGGGAACTATGTTGGATGCTAGTGTTATGATAAGAAATGGCAAATAAGAATTTTTACTTGTTAGCATAACCAGAAGTCAGGTTATCGAAAGAATGCAAAGATTTCATTAATATTTTTACATTTTTCTTTTAGTTTTCATAGATAGTTTTTCTTTCCGCTGTTTGCAAAATCCTATAAAGAAAATGAAGATGTTTCAATTCCGTCAGTCTGTCTGTTGAAGCTATATCTAAAAAACTTCAATGCGTGGAAGTTACATAAAAGCAAATATATGTTTATCACTCAACATAATGACATGATGTGTGTACTATATCAATTTCATTACTATTTTTCTAGATCCTGGACAGTAATACAAATAATTCATATTTTGCTGTGCTAATGTATAAACAGATAACAATAATTAATAGTAATAATAAAATTACTTCATTGAGAATAAAAGTTTACAGTGATTATTACTAATACTTTAGCTTAGCGCTACTCACCTTAATATTACTTTATAGGTTCCCAAAGGATGCTAATATAAGAGAACTAAAATATGGTATTCTATTTTGGGAAGAGAAAATATTGACATCACCAACAATAGCTCGATATGCTCAGATCACTTTATTCCAAGTGAATTTATAATAAAGCGGAGTGTAATAAAATATTTGAAGAATATTTACCAAATACAATACCCGATGGAAATTAAAAAAACTTATACTTAGCAAATATTTCAGTATCAGAATTCATTATGAAACCAGAAAATTAAAACATGTAGGAGAAACCAGAATAAGAAGTGTTTTGACAAAAACTGTACTGTTTAGAAATCAAAAAGAATTTGTTTTGGTATATACAGGGTGTAATTAGTTTCATATCATTATAAAAAAACTGGTAATAGGGACCGACTAGACAAACAGAAAACCTATATGACCTTTTTCTCTAGGGGCACTTTGAAAAAAATTGACATGGGTTACATTTTTAATGTTATGGTAGGAAAGATTTGAGAACCACTGTTTTTCAGGGTCAATGGATGTTATAGTTCCGAATATTAAAAATAATAAAAAACTGTAATACCCGACTTGTGTTCCCGTCGGTAGAAGTGCGGCACTTTGATGGGATTATTTGTATTAAACTTTTTATACCACTAATTATGAAATTGTAAATAATTCCTTCTCTTTCGGCACAATGCAAGCATAGCATGGCCGCAGGGGTTTAAATAGGAGTTGTTTACATGTTTTTTTTAATTTGGAACAAAGCTATTGTAGCTTTTATTGGCGTTTATAAGAATTTATAAAATTTAAAAGTGGTTTATTAACATTTGTAACATTGTGTTAAAAGCTTAAAAAATTAGTAATTGTTTTATGAAATTGGAAAACGAACAGTTAGACGTCCGAGATACGATAACAGAAATTAGTTGTGTATTTTAAGTTAGGAAAAAATCTGATTTTTTTAACGAATTGAGCTCATAATTTTTCCCAATCAGGTATCGAAAACTAAAAATCAAGTCTTTGGTCTCTATGAAAATCAATGTAAACAATAATAAACAGATAAAAACAAGACAACGAATACTAATAATAATCATACCTTTAATGTCCAGTAGGTAACACCTAATAACTGAACAATTCTTTTGAATTTTTTACAAAAATTATTCGAAATGACCTCCATCTCCACGTATACACATTTCAGTACGTCGCGCGTTGAACTAATAACATACTTACTCCGTTCAACACATTTGGTAAATTAGGATAATTTTTTATGGTTTCTATGCACATTAAAATACGTCGTTGCAATTGTTCTAAAGCTCTTCCGCACCAGCTGCATTTCCACTACTTTCTCCATGCACCAAGTCCATATCCGCGAGCTCTGGATAAGTGTAATCTCCCATAATGTCCAAAATCTGCGTTTTAAAACACCACACTAAACTGTAAGTTAACGTTATCAATAAAGAAAACAAAAAGAAAAACTTGGTCCAAAATCCAAAAAGTAACACAAAAAAGCACGAACGAGGAGTAGTGTCTTACGTAACCAAGCACTAACAACTTGAACGATAAGTCAATGAAATAAATCTTAACATAAGTGGCACAAAATTCAAAAAGAATACAGGCAAAACCAAGGAACGGGTACGTCTCGTCATACGTGCGTTCTTTACCAAGTAAGGACAAAACTGAAATTATTACTTGAGAATATTACAAGGGAGAGATAGCACGCCTAATAGGATAATTGGCCGCGAAGAAGCAAAAAACATGGCGATGTCCTCTGTCGGTCGCTTTTAACTGCTTTGTCGGCATACTTATTTGCAGGAATGTCAGAGTATCTCGTGCGACAAGACGCGAGGCAATAAAACCTACCCCAATATGCCAGCAGTTCTCAAACTAGGTTATTAAGTATTTTGGAAATTTTTGTTTATTTTTGTTCTCCAAAACTATGAGCTTTAGACCCCATATTATATAAAGTTTTTTTGTTTGTCTTGTCGTTTCCTACCACCAGTTTTTTTTTAATGACATGAAACTTATTACACCCTGTATATGACTTCCTGTACATCCGATGGTTGTCAATATTTGACCGACTTGGTAACTCGGTGAGCTAAAGGGTGTTGTACGTAGCATATTTGATACCATGTTTGTATTATTTGAAATATACAACTCACTCCCAGACAACCATGACACTGAATTTGAGGCTTGTATAATTTGTGGTGTGTTTATTAAATATGAGTATTTATATTTTATCAATATGTAAACTTTCAGAAAGAATAGAGAAATGTACGAAGGCGTGGAAAGGACATAGTAAAAATATTTTTATAATTGTCAGTTTAAACTTGCAATTATCTATAATTGCAACTTTAAACTTGCATTTATCCATAATTGCAACTTCAAACTTGCAATTATCTATAATTGCTACTTTAAACTTGCAATTATACATAATTGCAACTTTAAACTTGCAATTATACCTAATTGCAACTTTAAACTTGCAATTATCCATAATTGCAACTTTAAACTTGCAATTAGACAATTATACCTAATTGCAACTTTAAACTTGCAATTATACCTAATTGCAACTTTAAACTTGCAATTATCCATAATTGCAACTTTAAACTTGCAATTATCTATAATTGCAACTTTAAACTTGCAATTATCTATAATTGCAACTTTAAACTTGCAATTATACATAATTTCCATTAGGTATAATTGCAAGTTTAAAGTTGCAATTATGTATAATTGCAAGTTTAAAGTTGCAATTATAGATAATTGCAAGTTTAAACTTGCAATTATGGATAATTGCAAGTTTAAAGTTGCAATTAGGTATAATTGCAAGTTTAAAGTTGCAATTATGTATAATTGCAAGTTTAAAGTTGCAATTATAGATAATTGCAAGTTTAAACTGGCAATTATAAAAATATTTTTACTATGTCCTTTCCACGCCTTCGTAGAAATGTAATTCTTATGATTATTATAATATATTTTTACGCCAATCAACATAACCTCTGGAGCTAGCTCAAAACAGAAAAATCTCAAAGGAGAAGAGTGTTTCTTTCCGCTTCTTAATATCAGAAATTGGCAATTTTTCCTAAATTTTCTCACGTCATGTATGGAAGCCCTAAAGTGCGAGTTTCAGTCTATTTAATGGATAGTTTAAGTTTATAGTATTCGGCTTATACCGGATGAGTCACGAATTGCGCTCGCCCCGATATTTCCTAAAATATTTGGAATAGAAAATTGAAATTTGGAGGCCTTATCACATGACTAAAATGTCATCTTTTCAATGAAAAATCAAGTTTGGTGCACATCCGGTTTGACCGGAAATGCCCACAACTTTCGATTTTTAAATGGAACACCCTATATATTTTTACATTTTTGTAATCTAGAGGAAATTTTGAATACAATACATCCATTTTGGTCACGTTCTGATAAACATTAAAAATTTTATTAAAAAATCTATTTCTGAATCCAGAGTGCTGTGGTGCCCAAAATATATTTTAGTTTGTGTGCTACGTTACTATAAAAATAAAAAAAAAATATGATTGCATTACTTAATTCTCTAGAGGCGTTTAAAATTTTTTAATGTGATTTTTACCCACTAACTCGGTTTTTTTTAATAGGAATTTAATCGTTCACCAACATTTTTAAATACCTCATTTTCATACGAATCTAATGACACCAAAATTTTGAAAATCCGCTCAGAAATATTTGAGATTTCAGCCAAAATACAATGCAACCAAGCTTTTAGAAACATGCGGCTAATAGATAATAGATTAGTGGGCTTTGGAAACTAAAATGGCACATTTCTGTGTAAATCTGGTAACCTAATAACATTGGAAAAATCATAGTAGCCATTGAATGTAATAAAACAATATCAGCTGTCAGACAGACTCGTGTAGTTATATCTTGAGCTATCAAACATTTAATAATTGTGAGCGCAAAGAACGTTACAATTAAGTTTAGCATAGGTATGTGGAGGTAAACACAATTACATCCACAAGGACATTTGCAATAGAATGCGACATCAGTTCGGTTTTCAGAGTTTTATTTAAATGAACATAAATATTGGGCCTATCAATAAATAAAAATCAATTCCGTTTTGCTGATATTGTTTTATTACATTCAATGGCTACTATGATTTTTTCAATGTTATTAGATTACCAGATTTATACAGAAATGTGCCATTTTAGTTTCCAAAGCCCACTAATCTATTATCTATTAGCCGCATGTTTCTAAAAGCTTGGTTGCATTGTATTTTGGCTGAAATCTCAAATATTTCTGAGCGGATTTTCAAAATTTTGGTATCATTAGATTCGTATGAAAATGAGGTATTTAGAAATGTTGGTGAACGATTAAATTCCCATTTAAAAAACCGAGTTAGTGGGTAAAAATCACATTTAAAAATTTTAAACGCCTCTAGAGAATTAAGTAATACAATCATATTGCTCTTTTTATTTTTATAGTAACGTAGCACACAAACTAAAATATATTTTGGGCACCACAGCACTCTGGATTCAGAAATAGATTTTTTAATAAAATTTGTAATATTTATCAAAAAGTGACCAAAATGGATGTATTGTATTCAAAATTTCCTCTAGATTCCAAAGATGTAAAAATATATACCTAGTGTGTTCCATTTAAAAATCAAAAGTTGTGGGCATTTCCGGTCAAACCGGATGTGCACCAAACTTGATTTTTTATTGAAAAGATGGCATTTTAGTCGTGTAATAAGGCCTCCAAATTTCAATTTTCTATTCCAAATATTTTAGGAAATATCGGGGCGAGCGCAATTCGTGACTCACCCGGTATACCTACAACATTATTAGCATAATATTACATTCAAGAAGTATATTGCATATACCATTTGCATGGAAATCCCAATGCAATTAATACCATAAATATGTGTAAAATTACCAAAACTACTTCCAAGAATAGCAATTACGAATTTTATTTCTCAATTAAACTAGGCCACATTATAGTTCTAATAAAACACTATATACTATAAAATAAGCGTGTAATTCTCTTCCAATATATGTAAATCAGATCGTTACAAAAAACGAGTTTATTTAACAAAAAATACGTATGAGATACGATTATGGTAAACTGGTGCTATTACATAATTTCTTAAGTATGTGCTACCAATCCTCAGACATCTACTTTCTAGTGACCAAATCCATTAAGTACGTAGGCGTTTGACGGACTTGTTGTTTTATGCAAATTTGATATTTTACGTTCTCAGGACGTTATTTATATGGTTCCTCAGGCCTGAACTAGTTTAAAATAAAAGGGAAGCATTTAAACTTTAAGCAGTAAGAGAGGATGGAAATTTTCAAATGGTAAACATAGACTAGTATAGAATGGGATTTATTTGAAATTCTTATAATCATAAATTGTTTTCTGGTCATAATAATATAGTAGCATAAAAATAGAATATACAAATATAAATAAAATACACAAATATAAAGAATAATAATCATGAGAAACTACATTAAAAACACTGAAAATGGGTAGTTTCGAGAAATTCATTTCCCGAATACGCTGTTGATTCCTTATCTGTTAGATAATTTGATGTTCTTATGAATATGAGAAGCCAAGTCTGTCAATGGTTTTGTGTATTTCCAAGAAATCACAACAAATGCAACCACAATTTCTCATCTGGCTGCCGAGGAAGCTATGAAAGCGTAGCAACCGGTTAGCTCAGGGCTGGTCGAGGGTCACTAGGTGATATATTTTTGTTTTTTAACAATTATTTGCTTGTCAAATTTACCAAACAAAACTTTAATAAACTATAAAAATTTGGACGCCAGCGTATTCAGTAAATTTAGTTTAAAAAAAATATATTAAATCTGAAGATTAACAAAAATAATTACAAAAGGAAACGATCAACTGGTTTACAATTTTTCTTCAGACCAAAAGTTGAATTTTGCACATCAATTTGGCTACTTATCTTAGCGGAGACGTAGAATACCGACGAGGTCTGGTCCTGAAGATGGCCACGGGTACCCGGGAAGTAGGACGTAATATTCAGGTCCTGACAACGCTGATTTCCAGGAGACGCTGCGTCGGAATGATATCCAGTACTTTTAGGATAACTCCAAATATTTAATTTATGCCTCGTGTCTTGCTTCAATGGTGTGTAGGGGACGAAATACGAGATGAATGTATCATGGTTACATGTTTCAGCGGTTTTTTGAAGAATTTGCCGAGCAGGAAAAAAAGGGTGGAAAATCTAAATGACTCACACAGTATATATTACTGTGGTCAATCTCAATATGTGGATTTACCCAAAGCAATTTTGTTAGATATAAACGTCAACCAGAATTGGCGAAAGTCGATATGCTGTTACTAGTATTTGTTTCTAAATATAATCGTTATTATATATTTTTTCTCCCAGTTTGTAAAATATGCAAATGGCCCGTCTAATTGCTAGTCCGGCAAGATAATGATGGAAAGTGAAGTTAAATGGACGACATAATTCCTTGGAATCAATAAATCACTTATTTAATGGTGGCTAAGAGATTTTTCATATGACAAGTAGAATATTTTAGTTTGTAATACATGGCAACATTAAGTAACATTAGAAAATTATTTATGTCACCAATACAATTATTGTTAATTGCAAATACGAAGTTATTTCATTCCTTAGCACTAAAGATATGTTAATAATAATGATTGGCCATTTTTTTGCCAGTTCCTTCCAATCGTCAGACATGCATCGACAAATTTAAAGGAACAGAGAAAATTTGGCATTTTTTCTACATATTTTTTCTTTTCCTAACAAAGAACCTCGCACCAAAAACGTGATAAATTTCGAAGAGCAGGGGGTAACATTCATAATAAACTATTTATTTCGAAAAGCAAGGGAGAGTATTCCTAAGAATTAAATATTTATCTCGATCGAAATATAGAAGAGCGGGAGGTGATATTTCTTAAAACTAAATATTAATCTCGATCGAAATTTTAAAGAGCGGGGGGGTGGTATTCCTTACAATTTAATATTTATCACGGTACACATTTTAAAGAGCGGAGGGCAGACAGACATTCCTTTGCCTAACAAATTCATATTTATCTCACACTAATCATTTGAACGTATACCTCTCTCGTTTTACCTAATGCAAATGCAAATCTCCGACTTCGGGTAGAATCCGGGCCCCTCAAAACCCACCGGGCCCAAGGGGAAACACCCCCGACTCCCCCCCTCTGGACGGGCCTGGATACATTTTAAAATTTTCAAATTTAATTTTGTTGATAAAGAATATACAAAGTTCAAAAACATTATATCGCTGGATAGGGAATTAAAAACCCTTTCATTTGATACACACGCACCCTCCTTTCATTTCATTTAAAGGGGTAGCTGTCACTCCAAGGGGGTTGAAGGGGAGGTATAAAATTATGTTCAAAAAATTTAAATTTAGAATAAAGAATTGGCGTGTTTTAGGATTTTACTCATAAATTCTAAGTAAATTACGTAGATAATAAATGTATCCGTTACTTATGGACCTCACAGTATATCCTTTAATAATCAAAATGTAATTCAATGAATCATACCTCGGAACAAAATAATCAAAATCAACTTTCACTTGTTTCACTTGTCAAATAAATAAAAATATTTATTATATAGGTAAACGCACACAGTCTGAAACATATCTGTCAATGTAAATTGTGCAATATTTATTTATACAGGACTATTCGCACTACGAAATGGCATATGCTTCAAAACAAATCATTCTAAAATGGGTGAACAGCATGTAGTAAATAATTTGTTGTGTGTACCGGATTTGTTACAGCCAAAGTGGGAGGTACCGAAGTTGTAAAATAACTATATAATATAGTGGACGCTGAGCGTGAGGTCCTTGGCCTGGACTATATTGTCTTGTTTCTGCAATTAATGACCGGATTTGTCCGTAATACGTTGAAAAAAACAAATTGTTCTATGAGCAATTAGCTGGCAATCGTACAATCTAATGCAATTTGTTAAAATTAATAAATACGATTGGCACGGGTAGGACAAAAGAACTGAAAGATACTTTTAAAATGGATTTTACCAGGAGCTACAATTATGCAACTAATTGTATATACAGGGTGTTCCTTAATGACCTGGGTATCATTCCTTAGGTCATGTTATGAACAAAAATTCATATGAACATATGTCCGCAACAGCTTAAATTCTTTGCTACAGGATGCTTTTTTTATCGATAAAATAACTTTTCCAACTAAAATATGTAATTTTATATCCAATTAATTCGTACGAAACTTTAAAAATAATTTCTAAAGTACTTTCTGAGATGTGCTCTTATGAACTTTTCTTCATAAAATGACCCAAGGAGTCACACACCGAAATATTAGCACATCATTAAGGAACACTTTGTATATACATACGTTTCTATGCTATTTTCTGTAACTACAACTTTCTCAGTTGACTGCTGAGAAAATCGGAGTGACCATATCAACCAGTTAGCTCAGTAGTCGGTTGAAGGTTCGCTGTGTGTAAAATTGTGTGTAATTGTCAGATTATTAACAAAAACCTTTAGGGCGCCAGCGTATTCAACTATTAATCTAATAAACAAATCACTAATATTTTTGCAACAAATTTAGGAAACAGTCAAACATACAAATTCAAACAATAATATATTAACAACGTTTAAAATTTATAAAAACTTTATAATTAAATATATGAATTAAACTAATTGGAAATGAATATGTAGAATACAACAACAAAAATGATTTATGTTTAAATTGAATATTAAGAGAACAAAATTAGAAAGTAATTAAAAAAGAAAATCTCTATCAAAAAAATTAAATTGAAAAGATCAACTGGTTTACAACAAATTTCTTCTGACCAAAAACAGAGACACGGTGATTATGGCTTATGTAACTTTGGCGGTGGGAGTGGAGTTCAACGAGGTCGAACCCTGGAGACGGCCACAGGTACCTGGGAGTGAGGACTGATTGATCGCGTCCTGGTCAACGATGGTGTTTCAGGGAGACGCTGCGTTGAGTGTTACAGCCAGTTACAACTCTCATCCAGCCAGTAGCAAATCTACCATGTACTTGATCCAATGATTTAAATTTGAAACGAATCTAAATAAATTATTAATTAACTTTAAAACTTATTAAAAAGAACTATCAAGCAGAATAAAAAAAATCAATGCCACTGGTTTAGCCAAGGTCACAAATTTTATAAAACCACAAAAAAACTAGAATTTGTAAAATGTATGCACTGAATTAGAAAGACTATGGTCGAGGACCAATAAAAAACTCTACTACTAGATTATCAAAAAAATTCGGCACTGACGCTCTGAATCAACAAAGTTACTATAAATTATGACAAAAGTTGAGTTATCACAGCAAAATTTTCCAAAGTAATGAGTATGTTAATAATACAAACTGAAATAAGAAAATATGATATTAAATTTAATGAATTAACTTTACGTCTCGCTTTTCGACAAATTCAATAATTTGCAATTAGTATTCTGGTTGTGAAATGAGACTATCTAACAAAGAATTCTAGAGCGACCCCAAATACAAAAAAATATATAAGTATATATATTATTAAAATACGGGCAACATTCCTGGCATAGCACCTAAACACAAAATATCCAGCAGCAACTGTCCAAAATGACAATTAAATAAATTACTGCTTGGGCAACCCACTAACAAGTGGTTTCTATTGGCCACGAGGTTAACCTTAAATGTGCTATAATAATTCAACTAAATACCAGCTTAAAATTCAATATTGACCCAAAATAACTACGTTATTATCCTAATGTAATAATAATCCAATAATAAAAATAAAAATGTCAGCAAAGTATTATAGGATGGCTCTAATACTTTCAAATCTTTTAAGTAAAAATTAGAAAATTCTCAACTCAAACGACCACGAAACGGAAAGTGAAACGTTCCGTACATGGGATTCACAAGAGGTATTTTGTCCGAATCACAGAGCATGAAAAGGGAGTATGGCCGGTGTGTTGATAAATTTCAACACAACGGAACGTAGTGTTACATTTCTTTGCACACAATGGCTTTGAATTTTATTTAGAATCTCTTTTACTTTCTTCTTGCCTGGAGATAGACAAATACAGAATTCTATTTCGGCTAATGCAACCAAGGAATTTGTGGAAAAAACAACCGTAACAGGTGGCATGGTCCTGTGAAACGTACCACACAACAAGGAAAAGCCAACTAAAACAGTACACGAGTCATAAAACGTCTCTCCCATTGGGAATAGGAAGAAAACTAATAAGCTACTGGGATTATTCAAGGCGGCATATTAGCTTTCAGATAAATTAGATCTTATATTCAATTTCAGACCTGAGAAATGACGTCGCAGAACTATGAGAAAGGCATCAGCAATGCCAATTTTACCATATAGTATCTATGGGCTGTCTAAACGACGCAGTAGAGTCACACCTGTCATCTTCAGGTTCTTGCTGCTAGCTACCTACTGCTGCCTCTCATTGTGTTAATTGAACTGACATTTTGCTCATTGTGTTGGCTCCTTATATATAGCATGATCTGGTATACGCATGAGCGTCTGGCGTTGCATTATTGGTCGTCCTTTGTTTGGGGCGGAGGGTGGTGTAGCAGGCGCAAACGGAACGAGTGGCCTTGCTGAATCTTCATATGCTTTGATCCTGACGATGCAGATTATTGTACCCAGTCTCCTCTAATCGTTGAAGGTTGTCGTGTATCTCCGTGATTATTCCACACTCAGCTCTGTAGATTCTTATAATAGCTCCCTTTTACGTAAGTTTTGTCTCTTCATAATTGGTTGGTACTTCACCGTTTCTGCTATACCATTCATCGGTCTCCGATGTAGTACAGCAACTTCCTGCCAACCGTTAAATATCAATTTGAAAATGGTATTTAAATGGGCGACCTCTACGTGACTTCTCACCTGTTCAAATTTTGTAGTCTTTCTTCTATTTCTATGGTCTCTTTGATGATCTTGATATGTGATGCTCGACATTGGGTACAATTTTGGTGTTGTTGAAGTCGATCTTGCGTCCTATAGTTACTACATGCTGTGCTAGAGACGATATTGTCTATTTTTCGTGCTGTATTCACATGTTCTTCTCCTCTTAGTCTTATCCGCCTGTTGGTCTGTCCTATGTCCAATTTATTGCATTCCTGGCATGAGATTTCGTATGCTGTTTAACTTCCTAAGACAGTTTTGGATTTTGCGTTCCAGTGAACTGTACTGAATTTTCTGCCTGATTTGAACGTTGTCTCTAATCTGTGTTTGCATAAAAGTTTGTTAATTTTGTCCGTTGTTGCTCTCACTCATGGATACACTTTTACAACTGATTTCTCGGGGTTCTCTTGGGCTTTTAGTCTGGTTAACCCTTGTAATCTCTGTATTACATACTGAGAGAAACGGTTTTTCTTCAACGTGTTCTGGAGTAGTGACATCTTTTCGTTGATATGATCGACAACTGTTAACCTCTAGGAGAGTGCCATGAGAGGACTGACTAAAGAATTTAGTTGTGCTGGATGGTAGTGTAATCCTGCATTTAGATATCTGTCCATGTGGATGCGTTCTCTGTGTATATACGGCCCAGGGATTTCTTGTTTCTTGCCCTTTTTATCTGCGTACCACCTGTTATCAGGTAGGTACTAAATACGAATATGAGGTTGCTTCAATTAGTAATTTGCAGGCGAAGGTTCCTGAGAAATAATTCAACTTATATTATTTATTTGGTCAGATCTTGTCTACATTACTGAAAAGGGAAAAAAATTGCGAACAAATAGTACTTAATATAAATAATATTATACTGTTACACAGGTTTCGAAATTAATATCAAAGTTTTGCAAACAACACTTACGCACACCAAAATACGGAAGTGTGCCTTTTTTACATTTGCGCATGCGTAATCCTGGCTTTACATGATACGAGCTCAAAGCATGTTGAAAACGCGTCTTGTAGATTTGTCCAATGTGAATACTAAAGTCCATCATAATTTTGTTCCTTCCCTAACTGGTTCATGAGAAGTTCCGAATTTGCACTGACAGTCTGGTCCCTGTTTTTTTTTACATGCTGTGTAAAGAGCAGCTCTTATAGGAGGACTGTTTTATACATTAGTTATTATTTCACATCTTCTATCATACAGAAAATAATAACGATGAATAGACCATCTTCTGCAAGATGAGAATAATCCAGCTCAACTAGACGTCGTATAGCATCCCATTAGAGTATAAGAGATCGAAAGAGGGTTTCTGGTGGTCCAAGACTATCTTGTTAGCTAGCAAGTACCTTTCTCATGCTGAAGTGAACCAAAATCTTCCTTAACTCTCGGAGTCCTTGAGATACAAATACAACCTGAGTCACTCCGTCAGTCTCCTCAGTACGGTGATGGCCATTCTTGGACATATGAACAGAATGCAATGGCAAGTGTGTATCATTCTGCTTATAAATACACAGAACAACTAAATCAACGTTCTTCCGTCATAAATTAAAAGCCAATCAAATCAAACCCTACGAAAATAAATGTAGCTGCTTATTGAATATGTAAGGGCTCAAGTGACCAACATCGTAAAATGACCACTACTCAAGCATCTTCGTTAGTTGTAGTTTTATCAGTTAGTTTAGAAACACTCTGTATATAACACAACCGCGATGCAGTATCCAGTTGCATGCATAAATAATTGCACAAATACGTCCACGAACAACCCACAAGCAAATTCTTGATTTGCAACCCGTGGGATAACATTTTTTAAGTTAATTAGCAATGTAATTTAATCGAAAACGTAAAATAACAACTTTTAACAAGAAGTTCGACCCCGTTTCTGCAAAACGATATTTCTTCTACGTCTGATCAAAATTAAGGTGATCATCATCGAAACAAGACTAATTAAAAGTTGATCTTGACCCACATTTTAAAATGTATCAGTATGTTGTTTGGCCTGATATACTCGACAATCACTTAAGTAAGGTATGCCGGTGATAATAACCGTCTAAAAATGTGCGTAAGTGGAACTTTATACGAGCTGATTATGTAAATCTTTTGGGTGCAACAGAGTCGTGTACTTACGGAGATATAGACCGGGAAAATGCCTATCAAAATAGGTGTTCTTCTCCTTATTCACGTCTTGCTACCCATGAATTATTCTAGCGAGCCTCTTTTGCTGTACGGAGCGTCTAACAGCACCACATCATCTGTCACAAGAAGAATTTATCCAGAAGACATGAGAATAGTATGTAAATGTGTATCTAAGGCTACCGAGAGCTTTTGATAATTTGAAATGGAATAACATGTGGGCTGTATTACTCGAGATGGGAATTTCATGGCCATTACGGGAATCATGTTGTTCGGTGGGTGACTGCGGCTGGGTAGTAGCTGCAGTGGTTGTTTGCCCTGTTCTATCAAACTGAGCCGAATTACAAATTTAAAATGAGCAATCTCATGGAACACTTGATTCCTCGCTTCCAGGCCTAACGGTTCCTAGGGGTGTGTCCTCGAAGTAAATCCTACGGTGAGTCGTTGTAAACCTAATCGACTTTGCTGTTCCTACGTTACTTGAATGTGGTAAGGCTACCATACTATTGTGTTGTATATTATTTAAGTTTAACTTATCAAAGATTGACTATATTGAATTTATATTTATGGTTGAATAAGACAGGAGAGGAGAGTCGGTTTATATTCATCGAGGACGAACGCGTGTGTCACGCTCTCGGAAAAGCGCAAAAGGCACCAGTTAAAACTCCACTAAACGCGATAAAATTTAAGTCATCGGTAGATTAAATAAATTATGTGTAAAATGAAGTGTGATAATAGAAGAACAAAGCACGCAACAAATTAAAAGTTGACAATTACTGTAAAATATTTGTTAATAATAGTATAAAATAAACATACACCCGCGTCCCATACGCGGGTCTATGTTACGTCGTAAACGGAAACTACCTGGGACCGGGCTTCAAGACCCCTGAAGTGGATTTGTGTGAGCAACCTCTGTTTATAAGGCAAGATACGCTACGAGTGGGGTATTTGTGGGAGTCACTATATTTTAGAAAATATTCATGATATTGTTTAACATATGTTAGTGATTTTAAAATCAAAATACATTGCACAGCTAAAATTGAATATTTTATAAAATAAGGTTTACATGTCTTGAAATCTTAGATTAAATATCAATCTAATGATTCTCTTTTGACTGACAAATATTCGGTGTGCATTTGCGGAGTAGCCCCACAGTTGAATATTATAACTATCCTAGAGAAATTTTATTTCAGAGCATCTTTTCAAATTGAGAAGGCTGTTTATGTTTTTAGCTAAATTATTCTGTCCAGCTTAATTGTTCATCAAGGTACATCCCTAAGTACATTAATGGTTTGGAAAATATAATTGGTAGGCCGTTCATTGCTAAGTTTGTATCTGATATAGGTTGCTTTTTGTTGAAAAAATTTATACATGCCATCTTCTCGGTATTAGACGATTTTTTGTTGCTCATTGACTAATTTCTTTCAGTATAGTCTTGAGTTGAATTTTAATAATATCTGGATCTAAAGGAGACACAATTAAGCTGATATCATTAGCATACATTATAATTTTACAATATTTTGGCTTATGATTCAGTAAATCATTCGCAAATAAGAGAAAGAGCAGAGGTCCAAGAACAGACCCTTGGATGACTCCTAAGTCTATATTAGAAATTTCTGATTTAGTTTTGTTCAAATGCACAATAATTTTACCGTTGGATAAAACCTATACACAGGACTCATATAGCAAATACCGCATGTGGTTTCTTCTATTAGATTCTACATATTTTACGTTGCATTACCGATTCCATCAACATTTACAATGTTAAAAAGGTCTTTAATTGACCTACAGAGCGATTTTCTGTCATTCGATTTATGAGATTTTATCGAATTTGTACAATACTTTACGGGCGCGCTGTATAATTACATAATTTAGTTTTAGAATATGGCACAGATAATCTGTGCCTATAAAAAATAGTCATATTTATCGCAATAGTAAAAAATCGATTCCTCTCGTACGTTGTGCTGGTCACTCGTCAATCAGCACGGAATTTGGGCTGGGTCCGGACGGACAACATGCTATTATGCAATAAATATTGTATAAGTCGCCGGCTTTCATATTCTTATTTTAATTTATTTCCATTTCACTTTTCTTCCAACTGAATGGAGCGCTCGGGTATCAAAAATAAAACAAGTAGTCCAACCTAATAAAATGTAAATTTATTTTGCGATAATATTTTACGTGATACGTTCACCCAATTAATTACTACACTTTTATTTGTATACGTAGTTGGAGAAATATTGATTAGATGTGTGGTTGAGGTAATTTAATTTATGGACAAAAAACATATTTGTGAAATTAATCTAGAGTACCCTATTAAACATAGCAAAATTTCCAAGTTGAAACTAAATTAAACCAAAGTCGAAATATGTGGATATCTGCATAAAGTAGAGCGCACTTTATAAGGTGTAATTAATTTCTTTTCTTTAAAAGAACTTGTATGGATAACTGGAAACAAGAAATCATTATAATTTCCTCTAGGGCGCACTTTTATAAAACTTGACCTAGGATAATAATATGAACAGTTAGCTACGAAAGGTTTGAATACCTCTGGTCTATGTGTCCTAGTAAATGTACGAGAAATTTAAAACTAACCAATATAGGATTGTTATATTTTATATATTTATTTTATATATTTATATAAATTATTCAAAATGATGCAAGAATAATGGAATTATGCCTCAGTATACTCAATATCCTCTAAATTTTAACATGGCGGCACGCAACTGTTTTCATTTTGCAAAAAAGGATAATTCGTTTCCTGTTCAATTTTTTTACTATACTTCTTGTAGCGTTTACTACAAGCAAAAAAATCTGTTGCAAGACAATTCCATCTTAGGTGATTTGAACCTAAACTAACGGATGTCTGTAAACTGCATCATATATTAAAAATTATGTGTACTCCGTTACATCGTCCAGCCATTTCTCGCATTTTTTTCTGGAATTATCCACCCTTTTCCAAGATATCGGTGGCCTTTCCAGCCAGTGCTTCTCCTCTTGTCTAAATGCGTCAAAAATTGGCGGAGTAACTTTAAAGTCTGAGGTACTATTTACCAACATTCTTTTCCAGACCTGGGATTCGGTACTGCTTTCGCTTTCCTTGTCTTTTTCATTTTCAATCATGATAGGTGATCCCCTTTGGTCGAGGTTAACGTTGTATACCATCGGTTTTCCTTTTAGAACTTCCTCGACAGCTTCTTCTTCGTCAAATAGTGGCCTGTTTACCTAAAATTTAATGATTAAAGAACTTACTTCTAAGGAAGTTCAATCTTAATTATATGAGGAACCACATCCTCTAGACCAACTATAGGAACGACCCCTGGTGCGGAACAGATCACTAGCTTAAAGCCTAAAAACGTATCTACCAATCTCCCACCTCTCACGCCGACCCATATTCCCCATTATATCCTGTGTGCTGTCAAAAGATTATTCTATTCGGATGTGATTCCTCATATAATTAAGATTGAACTACTTTTAATCTTTAATTATATTTCGGAACCACATTCTCCTGACCAACTGTAGATGTTTTCCAAATCGAATTGACGCGAAGATACGAAAAGATTGAATTATTCTGAAGTAAACAACCTTATTTTGGCTGCAGTTTTTTTTGTACACTTAACATAAATAGCAAAAAATGAAACATATCTGCAATATATCTTTGCAAATAAAATTATTCAAATAAATTTATTGGATATAAATCATCACAGGCATACAAGCTCTGAATGGATCAATTGCACATCTGCAGTCAAGTTGGGCCTATTCGGGTGCCTATTATTAAATGTCTCACATACCTCTCCCAAAGTTCTATCATTATCTCCTCTAAGGAGCACAAGTTCAATTTTTTCTACTACATTTCCATAATTTTAACTTCAAACTAATAAACTAATACTTGATAATATTATTGATCAATTTTATAATTTCAATAACAATATACTCTGAGTATATGCGTATTTTAAAGATTTGACGTCTGACTTTAAAATTTGTTTTCCATGGCACCCTACTATTATCTGTCATTACTCAATAAAACGACAACATTTATTAAAACTATCCACTTAATTTATCTTTCTATTGTTTATTTTTCATGGGCTACTTAGAAAAAATCATGTAAAAGTTATTATAAAATATTACCTGCATTAATTTTGTCATAAATCTGTTATTATTTAATATTTTTTTACGAAATTTTGGATTTACCCATTTGAGATGTTTCTGAATCCAGTGGTATAGTTAGATTTTATAAAAGAAAATCGCTAATCAACTTTGTCCGTTTTTGCCATGGAAAAAATCATAAATCGTACTAGGTCTTGAAAATTGAAATTTATCTCTAAATTTGTGTCATAAAGTAGATCTTTCGATGGCCTATCTTTTAAAAAAAGCCACGTTAAAATCAGATAATAGACACATTTTTTACAGAGGTGCTTCCATTCAAAATGTATCACACTGTATATAAAATGTTTGTTTTAGATAACTTGATAAATAAGTTTGTTCTTTCTTGATATTAAAAACCGCTGCCTAAGGAATCACTACTTCCACATCCAGATTATTCGTATAAGTCACTTTAAAGAAAACATCTTGACTATATTTGCACTCTAGTATGTGGAAATTATTGGTCATAGAATTTTAATAATATTTGGGGTAGATGTCATAGAAAAGTTTGAGGAGTTGGTTTCTACCATATACGTTAAAAATTAAGTTTCTAGTTTACCGTACTTATTTTCCACTATTTACAACCTACCACCTCAATGGAGTCATCTCAATCAGATGTCACTACAATACATACGTGTACTAACTTTCAAGTGAATATCTCAATTTGATGTTATCAATCCCATTAATAATGAAGCGGAGATGGTAGAGTTTGAAAAATATTAGAAAGAAATCTGAGGCCTTGGTTTCTAGTATATACACCGAATCCCAAATTTCTGTAGTCTTACCAGCTTGCTTTACTTTTCCCCTATTTGCCCCTATTTAACCCCCAACCCTTCAACGGCATCATCTCAAATTATGATCTAGTTTCAGACGTCGTTATAATACATACGTGTACCAAATTTCAAATGAATATCTCAATTTTATTTTACCAACCCTTTTCAAATTGGAGTAGGGGTGGTGGGGGTTGAAAAATATTATTAAAAAATCTGACTCTTTGGCTTCTAGTACATACACCGAATTTCAAGTTTCTGTACTCTTACCAACTTGTTTTACTTATATTCCTCTATTTACCCCAAATTAACCCCCAACCCTTCAACGGAATCATCCCAAAATATAATCTAATTCTAGACATCGTTATAATACATACGTGTACGAAATTTCAAATGAATATCTCAACTTTATTTTATCAACCCCATTAATGGGGTAGGGGTGGTGGGGGGTTGAAAAATATTATAAAAAAATCTGAGGCCTTAACTTCTAGTACATACACCGAATATCAAGTTTCTGTACTCTTACAACCTTGCTTTACTTATTTCCCCCTATTTACCCCTATTTAACCCCCAACCCTTCACCGGATTTCCTCAAAAAATAATCCAATTCCAGATCTCGTTATAATATATACGTGTACAAAATTTCAGGTCAATATCTTAAACCGTTCCGGAGAAAGCGTGCGGACAAAAAAAAGTTACAGACAGACAGACCGACAGACAGACCGACAGACCGACAGACAGACAGAAAATTTTTTTTCGCTCAAATTTAGAATCTCGACGTTTCATGACATTCTAAACCTATTTCACGAATAAAAATTTTTGAAAATTTTTTTGCGATTACTATACTTCCAATCCACTACGTGGATGTGGAAGTAAAATAATTGGTAATATACAAAATACATTGTTTTCAGATCTTTCAGATTATTAATTGTTGATAGAATAAATACAGCAGTTGTATCTAGTGAAATTCTTTGCCAGGATCTGAAAGGGCCCTATTCCAATAATGAATTAAAGAATAGATTAAAGCAATTCAATTATAACTCGATAATCAAAATTTACAAGATTTATTCGAACATATTTTTTTACTTACACCCAGCTCCTCTCTTACTAAGCGCATTGTCCTCTTAAAATCCTCAGTAAAACCCTCCACTGTTTCCCTGTCAACCTCCTTCTTGGATAAATACTTTTTATTTGGTACCGCGTATGGTCTGAATAAGCTATTTTTGTGAAATTCCTCAAAAACATCTTGGATCTCACTAATGTCACTGTTCGATTCCAAAGATAAGTTATCAACTGGTTGTAGCAATTCTTTTCTTTCTTTAGAAACAGTTTCAGACGATTCCGTCATTTTCGTAGAGGCAAATTTCAACAAGTGCAGTCTATGGATTGGATGAGATATTGATCAAACGAGAATACGGGATGGGGTGTTGTTTTTAGGTTGCTATAATGTAGCCTATGAAGTAGCTCAGAACACAATACTGGAGGGCAACTTTCAAAGAATTTATTTTGCAAAGGTTGGAGCAAAAGATGCAAGTAAAATCCTTCGACTGTAATTCATGTTTTGAAAATTCATTGTATATATGACTACCTATTTATATTAGACAATACGAAAACAAATGGATTTAATACAAGTATTAACTAGGCTCAGTTGTATGCATTTTATTGATAAATAATATTAAATATTTTATGAAAACTATAATTGTTAACATTTCTCTGTGGTAAGTTTTAGACATCTTTAATAAAATATTGTAAATTCTTCACCGATTTATTGCACTTTTTATTATTGAAATAAAATTCATTACTCTGAAATAATTTTTAGAAATCTATTATAGTACAGGAATTTAGCACAAAATCTAGGCTACCGTAAATAAATTAACTAAAGTATATTCACGGACGGCTGAGACCAACAAATATGCGTGATTGCCTCGTGATCGTGGCGTGTTCCATCCCCATTGGTTGCATTTTTCAGGAGAATGCCAGCGGTTTTCTCAACTTCAGTTGTATGTAATTTGCGTAAAATGTATTTACATTTATTCGAACATTTGAATGAATATAACTCATAAACGATTTAGTGAATCCATTTAAAATTTATGGTAGTGTATTATCAAGTTTAAAAGAACAGTATCCTAATATCCAATCGTTCTAAAATCGATCAGGAAACTCCTTGTGTATTCTTAATAATTTTACGCACGAAGGGCTCTGGTGAACTAAGCGCACGTGAACAGCACATGTATTTGTTTTGACGCGGTGTCAGCGGTCTGAGAATATACTATATCTTTATATTCTGATACATAGAAATTTTCCGAATCAACTCCGACAAGATACCACGTGGTCGAACCGAAATTCACTTAATAAAGGGACTTAGCTGTGCGGTTTGAAGCACCTCATGAAGTGTTAATGTAAGTTTAACATTTCTGAACCGAACCGAAATACCAACGTTCTGATTATTTCTGTCTGTCCGTCTAGACAAAATAATCTCCGCCGTAAGCTGATACCGAATCCGAAAACCGTTTTATTTTTCCGATCCGAGTGAAACTTATGTTACACACCGCACCGAATCCGAAAACCGTTTCATTTATTTGGTATCAGATTGATTTAGTTTTGTCAAGTTCTTCACACTTACACTCTAACCATTTATTGCTGTAGATAATCTTTCCTGGTACTTGCACACTGCCTGTTTTTATCACCTACTGTATTTTTTTATTACTTTTTTTACCGCTTACCTTTTTTCCGAACTAGTAGCTGGCTAACTTCCCACCGCCTGGTTCCTCGTTTTCTTAGCTCTTCATGTAATTGAAATAACATGACATAACTTAAGTTTTTTTTATATATAATGAACTCCGTAATTTTGGTACCTGATCATCTTATTGCTGTTGTAAATTCTATTATGTTTAATAAACTTTGTCATTTACCGAGATGTGTCTCTTACTGTTGAATGTGAGTGAATCTGCCGTCCGAACCCCTGGACATAACCGTTTCTCCACTGTAATTATTTCAGCCCTACCTTTACCCCACGAAAAAAGTTGTGAAAGTGGAGCTCGAGATAACCGAATTAAACCAAAATCAACCTCAGCGCTAAAGTGACGCTTCCACTTGCCTATGCGCTGGGCAACTGGAAGAGAGCACGTCACATAACAGTTGTTTACGATACCGTTCAGATAAATGAATATAAAACAAGTTTCTGCAAAAACTCTTCATCTCAACTTATACATAAATAGAAAAAAATATATACTTATCTACCAAAGTCATTAAAGTGTACCAATGCCGAAAAAAACTATTCTTAATATATGCAGTAACACTGATATAAAATCTGAAGTTTTTCAGGAATGAAAGCAACAAAGGTAAAGTCAATGCGTAATCGAAGAATTATATAAAACGAATCAGATCTGTATAACACACATGGCAAGTTTGGGACATATTCCAAGGATGTCCAAACTCAACTGCAAAGTTATAACGTGTTATAACAAAATTTCATAACTCTAGCTTAGTTAGAACTACTCGAAATTTCGATTGTAAGATTTTCCGAACATAGAAAGTGAGTTATTAAAAGCATTATCACAACTGATGGTACCGAACACTAATTGCGCAAGCACGACTTGATCGGTTTTACAATGAGCAACATGCATGAATTTTAGAAATGCAATAATTTATTATTTTTTCGTTATATATGTTATATGTGTTGAGAAAGTAATGAAGAAAAGGTATAAAAAAAATGTGTAGCCTAAATAAACGACTTTGAAATTCAAAATTTTATGGGAACATATCCACGTGACTGAAAACACCACGCTATTGGTCTGATGTCATTCGGCATAATATCTAATGGTCGTCTATCTACCAAGGGGTTAAATCGTAAATTGTTTTGTGTTTTGTAAATGTGTATTGATATTTTCATAAAAGAAATCATTCATTTATTTATTTATTTTAATTATTAAGTGGTAAAAATGACGGACAGTGGGTTTTTACGGGACCAGAGTGACAATTTGCCCGTTGTTAATGTGTTTATGATGACAAACTTTTTTGCTACTAATACCTACTGATTTTATTAGTGCAGAAATTGGAGGTACTAAAGCAACAAGGTATGTGTTATTATTCTAAACATTAATTCAATTGTGCCCATTTTTATCCTTTTACTGTTAAATATAACAAATTATTTATGTACCTAACCTCAAAATAGGTAAACAAGGCAATGTTTTAATGTTATATATTAATTTATATTTTTCATCTTAGAATGCTTTACCTTTTTATTATATAATAAATACCTCCCGTCACTTACTAAGTACGTACTTTTAGGAAGGTAGGTACATTGATAGTAAAAATAACTGTTGACATACATAGGTATATATAAATATATAACTGGATAATATGTAGAACGTCGAGAAGTTACATTATTCCCACCGTTCTTATACATTTATACATTTTAATTCAAGGTTCCTATTAACAGAAGTTAGTAAACTTTTGTATTCCTATAAATAGGAAAGTGACCAAATTCACCATGATATGTAAACAAATTATCACAATAATATTAGGGTTAGGTACATATTTTCATAATATTATTATAAAATAATTAGTTTTAATGGATAAATTTACATCAAAATGATTCTGGCAGCAATATAATCATGAGGATGACGATAATTCTGCATTTCGGTCGTCTCGTCTCATAGCTCTGCTCCATTTCTTCCTAACTTTATCGCGTCTAGGCACATTAAAAAATAACTTCTCTGGAGTTTTTATTGTAGTATTTGTACATTTGGGTACAATACAATATTTATAGCTACTTTTCTTTGTATTTTCCATAACACAACATAAATAATGTGTACACATTCGCAATCACAATACGTTTTCCGTCGGTGCGACGTGCCCGATGACGTCACACACAAGAAGCGCGGAAACTTCTCCATTTAAACGCAGTTAAATTGACAGCTGCAGTAAATAATTTTTTTAACCTTTAATTAGAACATAAAACAAAAATAAAATACTGGAAAAATAATGTTTTTTAGTGATCTATTCATCTGTGATGTTTAAAAAAATTATGCATTTTGCTCATTGTCCTACATTTAATTTACAATAACGATTCTTTTCGCTATTTTGACTCTTTAATTTGCTCCGATACACCCTGTATATATTTGTTCTAATTTTATATTTCATAATAGGTACAAAGTTTTTTAAGGCTAAGTATGTGATCCATCAAATAAACAAAACACGTTTTTCTGGCAGCACTTAGTTCTCTAGAACATCCTGTTTGAAAGTGCTGCAAATGATATAACATTTAATTCTTCCGATATTTTAGTTTTTTATGAGCTTTAAAGTGTCAATTAATGTAATTTATTATGTAAATCTTTCGAATTGGATCAAATATCGACAAGAAAAGATTGATAACATCTACTCATAAAACTAAACCAAGTAAACCTGTTTTTGTCAAGGCGCTGGTTTTTATGTGATTATTATTTATATTAATTATTTACATATACTTATAAATTCTATACTTGGCAAATTGATATAGATGTTCAAGGTTTATCACTTCATCAAACAATACAATATTAATAAGAAAGGCGTGTCTTTCTATTTCCCGTGGAAAAAATAACAGTAACCTTAATAATATTTTCATAAATTAATTTTTTAAACCACGAATAATTTTCATAATAGATAAATAAATAGTCAACTATTCAAAACCTTGCCATAAGCAACCGTCTAGACAATTTTACACAGTTAGTAAAAATCGTGATATAAATGGAACACCCAACTTCTTGAACCTGGCACCACATTTTATTGCAAAATTGTGCATACTTAAAAAAATATATACTTCGCGGTCTACTGAAATTCACTCATGTATGACCTAAAGGTCAATAACGGGGTCTGAGGTGGTAATTCTATAATAAGGTGAAAGCTGAAATGGTGAGCTTAACAAGATAACGAAGAGTATCTTACTACTTCCACATCCACGTAGTGGATTGGAAGTATAGTAATCGCAAAAAAATTTTCAAAAATTTTTATTCGTGAAATAGGTTTAGAATGTCATGAAACGTCGAGATTTTAAATTTGAGCGAAAAAAATTTTCTGTCTGTCTGTCGGTCTGTCTGTCGGTCTGTCGGTCTGTCTGTAACTTTTTTTGTCCGCACGCTTTCTCCGGAACGGTTTAAGATATTGACCTGAAATTTTGTACACGTATATATTATAACGAGATCTGGAACTGGATTGTTTTTTGAAGAAATCCGGTGAAGAGTTGGGGGTTAAATAGGGGTAAATAGGGAGAAATAAGTAAAGCAAGCTTGTAAGAGTACAGAAACTTGAAATTCGGTGTATGTACTAGAAGTTAAGGCCTCAGATTTTTTTATAATATTTTTCAACCCCCCACCACCCCTACCCCATTAAAGGGGTTGATAAAATAAAGTTGAGATATTCATTTGAAATTTCGTACACGTATGTATTATAACGATGTCTAGAATTAGATTATATTTTGGGATGATTCCGTTGAAGGGTTGGGGGTTAATTTGGGGTAAATAGAGGAATATAAGTAAAACAAGTTGGTAAGAATACAGAAACTTGAAATTCGGTGTATGTACTAGAAGCCAAAGCGTCAGATTTTTTAATAATATTTTTCAACCCCCACCACCCCTACTCCAATTTGAAAAGGGTTGATAAAATAAAATTGAGATATTCATTTGAAATTTTCTACACGCATGTATTATAACGACATCTGGAATTAGATTATATTTTGAGATAATTCCGTTGAAGGGTTGGGGGTTAAATAGGGGTAAATAGGGGAAAATAAATAAAGCAGGCTGGTAAGACTACAGAAACTTGAAATTCGGTGTATGTACTAGAAGCCAAGGTCTCAGATTATTTATAATATTTTTCAACCCCCACCACCCCTACTTCATTATTAAAAGGGTTGATAAAATAAAATCGAGATATTCATTTGAAATTTGGTACACGTATGAATTATAACGACATCTGGAACTAGATTATACTTTGAGATGATTCCGTTGAAGGGTTGGGGGTTATTTAGGGGTCAATAGGGGGAAATAAGTAAAGCAAGCTGGTATGAGTACAGAAACTTGAAATTCGGTGTATGTACAAGAAGTTAAGGCCTCAGATTTTTTTATAATATTTTTCAACTCCCCCACCACCCCTACCCCATTAATGGGGTTGACAAAATAGAGTTGAGATATTCATTTGAAATTTCGAACACGTATGTATTATAACGACGTCTGGAATTAGTTTATATTTTGAGATGATTCCGTTGAAGGGTTGGGGGTTAATTTGGGGTAAATAGAGGAATATAAGTAAAACGTTGGTAAGACTACAGAAACTTGAAATTCGGTGTATGTACTAGAAGCCACAGCGTCAGATTTTCTTATAATATTTTTCAACCCAACCACCCCTACTCCAATATGAAAAGGGTTGATAAAATAAAATTGAGATATTCATTTGAAATTTGGTACACGTATGTATTATAACGACGCTGAAACTAGATCATAATTTGAGATGATGCAGTTGAAGGGTTGGGGGTTAAATAGGGGCAAATAGGGGAAAATAAGTAAAGCAAGCTGGTAAGACTACAGAAATTTGGGATTCGGTGTATATACTAGAAACCAAGGCCTCAGATTTCTTTCTAATATTTTTCAAACTCTACCACCTCCGCTTCATTATTAATGGGATTGATAACATCAAATTGAGATATTCACTTGAAAGTTAGTACACGTATGTATTGTAGTGACATCTGATTGAGATGACTCCATTGAGGTGGTAGGTTGTAAATAGTCGAAAATAAGTACGGTAAACTAGAAACTTCATTTTTAACGTATATGGTAGAAACCAACTCCTCAAACTTTTCTATGACATCTACCCCAAATATTATTAAAATTCTATGACCAATAATTTCCACATACTAGAGTGCAAATATAGTCAAGATGTTTCCTTTAAAGTGACTTGGACGAATAATCTGGATGTGGAAGTAGTGATTCCTTAGGCAGCGGTTTTCATAATTCAAAGAAATTATTGCGTTTGAGTAACATTTTATTAGCAGATTTGCTGTGTTAGTCGTCAAACAAGACAAATTCGATGCTGAAAAATGTATTTGCAGTAACTAGGCTAACAGAAATGCGAGGAGGTATTTCGGATTAGTTCATTACCACGTGAGAGTAAAATGCACATAGAGTGCTATTAATGAATTAGAGACGAATTCATAGCGTATGCCTCAATAGTTTGGTGGTCGAATTGGCTACAATAAACGACCAAAGCCAAACTCTCTGGATTGCAGGGACAACCATGCTTGGCAATAACTGGTGCAATAAGTGCCACACCGTCAGCTGCTCTGGAAGTCCTCCTGGAACTGTCTCCTTACCATATTTACTTGGAGAGAGAGGCTATTGTAGAAGCAAATTTTTTGAACGAATTTTCAAAAAATTCTTATGCCCAAAAAAGCGCAATCACGAACTCTCTCGATCGCCAAAGCTAAAAGTTAAATAAAAACACGACTAGTATTTTTTCGGACATCATATGCCAAGACGTAGCACCGGTATAAATTAAAATTATTTTTCATGCCTGTCTTAGCGCGTCAATCTATTTTTATTATTAATTACCCCTCGAAACCGCCGTCGCGCGTGCAGACAAAGAACAATCAGATCTAATACGTTATTCATAATAATATTGCACCACCTCGCACAAGAACGAGCCCGCAGAATCGTCGGTCCCTGTGACCATCAATGTCTCGACTTTACAAAAGTATCTATTCATATTTTTGACAACCCTTTGAAAAACAAAGCAACGTTCACCGCCGCCCTCAATAAATTTTATAAATTAATTACTGACAGCTTCGAAAAAACATATTTTTCTTAAAGCCACGTGCCGACTACCCTTTGTCGCGTTCAAGAAAAAGTAATAAATCGATATCCATAAATCGACTATTGACACGAAAAAAAATAGATTTCTCAAAGAACTATTCATCGTCAAAGAAACAAAGAAGCTCAATGCACCCTTGTTTAAATTTTATATAAAAACTCGGCCGCGCCACCACACAGTCAGTTTTTAAGCAGTAGCAGTACAGTTAACAACGCGTAGTTAGTAAAAAAGTAGTGCGCGGCGACCGACCCCCGAAGTAAGGCAGAACTCCGCGATTAATAAAAAACTTTGTTTTCGGAAAACCAACCCCCATCGAAGTGAACATTCGCGACCGGTATTAACTAATCAGTAATAACTACGGCTTACTGAGATTTCTCGTGTTGTGTGTTTAACCGACCCTTGTCATTAGTTTAGTAAACAAATTGTGTTCTACAAAAGGCTGTGCTAAACCAACTTTGTAACAAACTCTGAATAAATCTATTCGCAAACCGAATCCGTTAAACAAATTAGTGTTTTTTATTTCAAGAATAAAACGAAACAAACCTCTTTTATTCGCCACGAACGGAAAGCCGACTCGACTAGCTGAGCAAATCTTAAGGGTAGTTCACCCTTATCCAAATTCATCCCTCAGGCCGGCCCTGGTCCTCCTGAGACCCATCTACCTTAACCTAACCACCACTTACGATAGCCAGAGGCGAAATTTCTGAAAGAAGGTAGCAGGAGAGCAGAAGTGAAGTGTCCAGAATTATTCCAGGAGGGGCTGATCATCCCTCCCGTCGACAGCGACTGCCCCTAGAGAACTTCAGAGAGCTCGCCGAATTAAGGTAGGAAAATTTTTTCAATTAACTAACCCTCCAGTGCTAAAACAACGAAGCCTCAACAGTGGTCAACTCCAACAGCCAAAATAAATCAAAAGTCGATTTTTTCGAAAAAACCAAATCAAAAAAAATTTCGATAACAAAAGACAAACATTTTTCAAAATATTTTTTCGTTCGTGCGTGAATATGGCGCCCAACGTGGGGCATTGCTGAAGGCTCCAGAATCGCTATACCACGCGTGCAAGGAAGAAATCCTGTAGGAACGAGTAGAGCCATCCCCCTGAAACGCCAACAGGGTACGATACAGACTTTACGCAGGATATTCGTGCTAGAATTCCCGTCTCCGAAAGAAAGTATACACCGAGCACGTTATGGACGCATACACAGGGATGCTGAAAACCCTAAGGGAAGCCGCCGCCAGTCAGACGGTCGAGGCTATCCTTAGATCCGCCCAGGATATGGAACAACCCGCAAACTTGAGTATGGAAGCGCCTGGAACTTTCGGATCTTCTCATGACAGAGAAGGCTGCCCCATCGACCCACAAGACGAATATTCCTCAAATAGCCCAGGACACGTAAGCCCCTTGGCCCAACGATTTTTCAACACACAGCACACGCAAGAACGTACAATGAACAGAGAACAAACTGCCCCGCCAAATATGCAACACTCGACGCCGCACCACTCCCAACAACAACAACAACACGCGCAACAAGCATCTTTTCTCAATACGGTGGAACTTAGCCAAGTAATAGCAGGTATTTCACAAGCATTTCAACAAGTCGTACATACTGTAGCTAATCAGAACAATGGAGGAAAAATCGAGAAAATTATGCAAGCTATAAAAAATTCGCCAAGCTACACTTTTCATGGCCTAGAACATGAAAGCGCAAGCACGTATATTTTTAAAATCGAAGAACTCCTACGCAAGCATAATATCGAGGACGACAGTGAAAAGCTCATCGTGATAACTTCGCAACTTAGAGGACAAGCTAGAGAATGGTACGAACCACACAAAAATCTCATTTACGATTATTATACTTTTAAATCGCGACTATGTCAGACATTCGATTCCATCACTAGAAGGATGCAAGCAGAACGCCTTCTACATACTAAAATGCAATCCAGGAACGAATCGGTGACAGTTTTTATTTCTAAGAAAATAGGACTTTTTAATAGAATCGACCCCTCTAAGCCCGCCAGTGAACAAGCGTATTATATTTACTCTCAACTTTTGCCGGAACTAAAATCGCAGATTAGACGCAGAGATTTTTCCACCCCTGAAGAACTATTACAAGTAGCCGCCGAAATTGAAGAAGATTTACCTGAAACCCCGTATTGGCAAAGGACACAAGTAAATAATTCACGTAACTTTTCTAATAATTCAAATCGCTATTTAAATAATACAAATAACTCGAATCGAAATTTCTACACGTCAAATAATCGCCCGTCGGATCAAAATAGAAATTTCCAGCAAAATCGCTCTCCGACGAGCCAACGCGCCATTCAGTCGGGTCAGGAACAAGGATCATCAGCAGCCCTCGCATCCCGACCACCAAGGGATTCTGCAAACGCCCCTTCGAGACCGTGCCAATTTTGCAACGAGTGGCACTGGAACAGGGAGTGTCCAATAAATCCGTACCGACAGAATGGAACCCAGTCGGGAAACGCCCGCGGGGCCGGCGCTCCGCCACGTTACAACAATTAACTCTAGCTGCCGGCCCGCCAACTTCGCAATCTCAAACGACGCCACGCACACCTGCGACACCGTTTCAACCTCCTTCGGACTCACCAGTTTCAACAAGTACCTCGCAAGCTCCAACGACGACTCAACATACATCCACGGAACCGTTTCAGCCTTATTCGGACTCATCAGTCCACACTCGTTCGCCAGAAAACTTCGACGACGTACTTGATCTCTCTTGTTTATTCATCGAATCATCACCTCAACCCTCTACCCCTTCGCTCGGATCTGCAAGTCACGCCCTGCAGTATTCCTCGGCAGGTCACGCCCTGCCTCAACGGTTAGTCAGCCACGCTCTGCTAACCTCGGCTGAGGACCCAGCTCCCCAACAGCCAACCACGACGTACCCCTCGCATCAGCATGCGCTCGCTTCAACTGGTCTACACTGCACCATTGAAGAAAAATCAACGGCCCTAGCGCCTAAACAAGAGAACAATACTTCGCCCGAATTTTCTACCGAAATATTATCACTGTCGCAACACGACCAGCAAATATTACCACGAATTGATGTTCGAGTAAATGGAAAGCCAGTCAAGGCTTTCATTGATACTGGAGCTGCCAGCAACGTTATCCGAGAAGGTTTTCTAGATATAAACTTACAGAATAAACCACCAGCAGTTTTTACTATGGCCTGCGGAGGTCAAACAATTCAATCACAAGGAAATGTCACCCTCACTCTTGAGATACAAGGAGAGCAAATTCAGGAAGAATTTGCAGTCATTCGAAACTTAAACGAGGACCTTATTTTAGGTTCACCCTTTTTGAACAACGAAGGAGTTCACCTAGACTACGAACGTCACTGTATGTACGTAGGAAAACAGACCAGAAAAACCATTTACTGGAATCAAGAAGCCAAACGCAGTCATCAAACCACGGACCTAGGGGGACAAAATACTTATACCACCTTATGCCAAAGCTTACCTGAAATCCACCTTCAGAGACTTCGCAGATATCTTTAGTGAACGCCCTACTAAAGGAGTCACTACTACGACAACTCAACATGTTATTAAGCTTTCTACTACCGAAGTGATACATCAAAAATGCTACCCTATGTCGCCACATAAGAAAAAAATATTCTACGAACAAATTGACGAAATGCTCAGAGCAGGAGTCATTGAACCTAGTAATTCGCCTTACAGCGCCCCGCCTATTATCATAGAAGTACCAGGAAAAAAGCCACGTTTCTGTATAGATTACAGAAAATTAAATAATATCACAATAGACACTGCGTCGACTTTACCCAAAATTCACGATACAATTAATACTTTGGGAAAGGCAAAAATATTTACGCTTTTGGATTTAACTTCAGGTTATTGGCAGATACCCATGGAACCACAATCGAAGAAATTTACGGCCTTCACCACGCCAGACGGAGGTTCTTACCAATTTAACGTTATGCCATTCGGACTAAAAACAGCCCCGGCAACTTTCCAAAATTTCATGGTTCGCGACGTGTTAACCGGTTTTATACACAAATTCGTACAAGTCTATCTGGACGACATAATAATCTATAGTGATACGCTAGAACAACATAATGAACATTTAAAACTAGTTTTCGAAAGACTGCGATTACATAATCTCAAAGTGTCACCGGACAAGTGTAAAATCGCGACCACTGAATTAAACTATCTCGGTCATAAAATATCTCGTGAAAAGACATTACCTCAAGAAAAACACGTGTTATCTTTACAAAATTACGAAGCGCCCAGGACTAAGAAACAACTACAGAGTTTTCTTGGAACTTTTAACTGGATACGCGAATACATACCCGAAGCCTCGTTATTAATTCATCCCCTTACTGAGCTACTACAAAAGGATGTTAAATACAAATGGACAGAAAAACATCAAAGTGCTTTCGAGAAAATAAAACAAGTCGCATCACAACCCCTCGAACTTCATCGACCGGACTTTAATAAACAATTCATATTACAAACTGACGGTTCCCTACTAGGGATATCCGGAGTGTTATATCAACTCGGCGAAAATAACGAAAAACATATTGTATCCTTCGCGAGTTCATGTCTCAAGCCCGCAGAAAAACGTTATCATATAAACGAAATCGAGTGTCTTGCGGTCATTACCTATATTAAAAAATATAATATGTATTTAGAAAACAATAGATTCCTATTACGCACGGACAACAGGGCCCTTTTATGGTTAAACAAACACCAGGATGCCAAAACGAAACTCACCCGCTGGTCCTTGCTGCTCCAAGAATATTCTTTTGACATCGAACATTGCTCCGGGAAAGAAAATGAACTACCAGACTTTTTAAGCCGTCATCCAGATCCTAGTGACGAACGTATCGACATAGACGAAGAAAGAATGGTGCCACCCCCCTTGACCATTCAAACCCTCAACCTGTTCACCCGAGCTGATCTATTTGAAGAAATACAACGCAGACAACGCGAATCCCGCGACATTCAAAGCCAAATAACGAAATGGGAGAGAATCAACAATCAGGAGAACAGAAACGAAAAGGAGCAGAGATTTATAGACCAATACACTGTAAAAGAGGGATATCTTTGGAGAATTTACCAAGACGACGACAAGTTAGTAGTTCCACACAGCATGATTCCGCATGTGCTATCCAACTTCCACGATGACGACATTGCCGCACACCCAGGAAGAGATGAGACCCTGCGACAAATCACTCGTTTTTACTTCTGGAAAAACATTCATCGAGAAGTCGCGAAATATGTCAATCAGTGTAAAATTTGCCATGAAGTCAAGACTCGACAGTACCAGCCCCCGGCTCCATTCCAGGCCCACACAGCCAAGAAAGCTTTCCAGATGATAAGTGTAGACGTACTCGGCCCATACAAGGAAACCCCTAGGAAGAATCGCTATATATTTATAGTGGAAGATGTTTTCACTAAATGGACCGAAGCCAAGTCATTTCCAGAATTAAATGCTGTCCTAATCACGCAGTATCTAGAAGAAGAAATCATTGCTCGATACGGAACTCCGAAAGTAATCATATCCGATAATGGAGGACATTTCGACGCCGCCCGATACAAGCAATGGTGTGCCAAAAATGAAATTATGATCAAATATTCACCTATATACCATCAACGAGCCAATCCTATAGAAAGACGAGTTCAGGAATTTAAAAAAACGCTGCGAATGCTTAACTACAAAAAAGCACAAAACAACTGGGACAGACAAGTTCACAAAGTCCTTCAAATACTCAGATCCAGATATAATGCTGCCACCAAAATGACGCCCAGCAGAGCCCTCCTTGGTTACGAAATCCCTCAGCAAGGAGAATGGAACCTGCCCCAGTATGAACACGAAAGAGAAGCTCTGGAAGAACAACCTTACGAAGATAGACACCAGGAAATCGACAATAATCAAAAACAATATCAAACTGGTTACTCGCCACCAGGCTCCAAACCCCCTGTAGAATTCGAAGAAGACGATATGGTAATGGTTAAAGTCAAACGAAAACGGCAGGACGTTTTCTTACCCATGTGGACAGGACCACATCAAATAGTCCATAAAGTATCCCCCGAAGTTTATGAGGTACAACGAGGACCCAATTCGTACATGATACACGTAGACGACCTACGCCCTGCACCCGAGGGCAACGATATAATCGACATACCCACCGAAAGCGATTCAGGAGATGACCAGCCACCTGATGATGCCCAGGAAGTAGACGAAATCCTAGAGGTGCCCGAATTGCCCAGGCCACCTCCCGAACCACCAGACGAACCCGATGTCTCAACCCCTACGCCATCCCAGGAAGAGGAGGACGTAACCGAATCAGTCCAGCCACCAGACGAACCCACCGGATTAATCATTGATCCGGGACCTTCAACTTCTTCTGTTTTAGGTACCTCTCAATCTATAACTGACCCGGCCATGCCTACAGGACCGGCTCCTCCGCCATTTCAAAGAAGAAGACGACGAGCTAGACTCGTCATCCAAGACGAATAGTGGAAATTATTCATCTATTTTTTCGTATGTAAAGAATTCATCTTTCATTTTACTTTTATTATAATACTTACAATTTTACGTACACATTTTCTGTGTCTTTACTATATAAATTTTATTACATCTTAATATTACGTATATTCAATGTAAAAAACACGACAACACTCGAAACATCAGTCTCAAATCGGGGCGTATTGTAGAAGCAAATTTTTTGAACGAATTTTCAAAAAATTCTTATGCCCAAAAAAGCGCAATCACGAACTCTCTCGATCGCCAAAGCTAAAAGTTAAATAAAAACACGACTAGTATTTTTTCGGACATCATATGCCAAGACGTAGCACCGGTATAAATTAAAATTATTTTTCATGCCTGTCTTAGCGCGTCAATCTATTTTTATTATTAATTACCCCTCGAAACCGCCGTCGCGCGTGCAGACAAAGAACAATCAGATCTAATACGTTATTCATAATAATATTGCACCACCTCGCACAAGAACGAGCCCGCAGAATCGTCGGTCCCTGTGACCATCAATGTCTCGACTTTACAAAAGTATCTATTCATATTTTTGACAACCCTTTGAAAAACAAAGCAACGTTCACCGCCGCCCTCAATAAATTTTATAAATTAATTACTGACAGCTTCGAAAAAACATATTTTTCTTAAAGCCACGTGCCGACTACCCTTTGTCGCGTTCAAGAAAAAGTAATAAATCGATATCCATAAATCGACTATTGACACGAAAAAAAATAGATTTCTCAAAGAACTATTCATCGTCAAAGAAACAAAGAAGCTCAATGCACCCTTGTTTAAATTTTATATAAAAACTCGGCCGCGCCACCACACAGTCAGTTTTTAAGCAGTAGCAGTACAGTTAACAACGCGTAGTTAGTAAAAAAGTAGTGCGCGGCGACCGACCCCCGAAGTAAGGCAGAACTCCGCGATTAATAAAAAACTTTGTTTTCGGAAAACCAACCCCCATCGAAGTGAACATTCGCGACCGGTATTAACTAATCAGTAATAACTACGGCTTACTGAGATTTCTCGTGTTGTGTGTTTAACCGACCCTTGTCATTAGTTTAGTAAACAAATTGTGTTCTACAAAAGGCTGTGCTAAACCAACTTTGTAACAAACTCTGAATAAATCTATTCGCAAACCGAATCCGTTAAACAAATTAGTGTTTTTTATTTCAAGAATAAAACGAAACAAACCTCTTTTATTCGCCACGAACGGAAAGCCGACTCGACTAGCTGAGCAAATCTTAAGGGTAGTTCACCCTTATCCAAATTCATCCCTCAGGCCGGCCCTGGTCCTCCTGAGACCCATCTACCTTAACCTAACCACCACTTACGATAGCCAGAGGCGAAATTTCTGAAAGAAGGTAGCAGGAGAGCAGAAGTGAAGTGTCCAGAATTATTCCAGGAGGGGCTGATCATCCCTCCCGTCGACAGCGACTGCCCCTAGAGAACTTCAGAGAGCTCGCCGAATTAAGGTAGGAAAATTTTTTCAATTAACTAACCCTCCAGTGCTAAAACAACGAAGCCTCAACAGTGGTCAACTCCAACAGCCAAAATAAATCAAAAGTCGATTTTTTCGAAAAAACCAAATCAAAAAAAATTTCGATAACAAAAGACAAACATTTTTCAAAATATTTTTTCGTTCGTGCGTGAATAAGGCCAGGTGGGCAACACACAAAATCCATCAAGCGGTAGCTAATATGCTACAGTCTAACATCATGGAGCACAACAGGCTTTTGGATGACTTAAACTGTCACAGGGAATACCTTCAGATGTGATGCATATCTTGATCAACTGAACATGAACTGCCCTTTAAAGTTCTGTTTCCTGGAAGAAACGAATGGGATCAGAACAAAACCTACCTACAAAGGTCATACAGTTGTTGGTTCATCGACGGCTCCAAAACTCCTGAGGGAACTGGAGCTGGTGTATATAATCGCAAACCAAAGGTAAGAATAACTTCGAACCTGTGTGCACTGAATTTTTCATGCGATTTCATCTTCCACCCCCGAAGAGGGAACATCCCTGGTAAGTTTCTATGTCAGATGTGGACTCAGCGACTTCGATAGTTCTTGGGAAGCGATTCTCACGAGATTTTCACGACTTTGTATCAAATTCTAGTTTTTCAAAAAATTATGCACTTTAGATGCATTTTATGCACCCCTATGCAATTTTCTTCGAACAGCTTATTCACTATATGTAGACTTTGTCCTAATATTTTTCCGAAAACGATGCCGAAAACCACATCTCGGTCCGAGCTGTATGTCAAAATTTAGTTATTCCGGGCAAATTTGATCTAATTTCCTTGCTCTAGTAGGCGACTCAATTTTTTCCGTAAAATATGCGTTATAACCTGTAACTAAAATTTTAGCCGGCAATGTATCTTTATCTAATTTAAAATTATTTTTCCTGTACTATTAAAAAGGGCGTATTTTTATTGTACACTCCTTAAATAAGTCCTAAAAAATATGTAATCACAATTGTCACCTTAAATAAGTGCACAGTTCTGTAGACCCTGTCATATTTTAATCTAACCTTTTGTTTCAAACAACAGCCAAACCTTAGCTGGGACTCGAACTCCGAACCTTTCAACTAATGACCTCGACCTTATCTTTGCCAACATTACTCATATCGTTGACGAACTCCCATGGCCGGCATTTGAGATGAATAACTTTTCGACAGCTACAGATTACAAGCAACTATAATCCAGTCAAATTAGGTTAAAAAATGCTCAATCTGAATATAAATGTCTACTCGGCTGAATTTGAGTGTGAAGCATATTTTCGACATTTCAAACAAAATATCAAAAGTAATTAACGATATCACTGGCGAAAACAAGAAGTCAAAATTCAAAAAACAATTTTCTGCGAGTACCCCAAAACTATTAACTTTACGATAAAAATAGTTGATTGATTTGCCAGCGTATGGTGGGCATTGCTGCCAGTTCCTGGCATCCATGGAGGTTCGTTCTAACACGCAGCCTGGTCGTCCGTCGAATACGCCCAACGGACGGCCAAACCTCGTGCCGGAACCAAATCTCGGATGTTTTATATACCGCCGGACCAGCTGCATACGCCGGGTTGGACATTGGACATTCTTGTTGTCAGTAGCGAGAGCCGCATGACCCATGGAGTGGGAATATGGGATGGGAAGTTCAGGTAAAAAATTGATTCCTAATTAAAGAAAATCTTGTTTATTTTTGTACCGATTTGTCATTCTTATTATAAAACTTACATAATCAACTGTTGAAATCGTAATATATTCTAAATTAAGCGGCTTGGCATGCGTTCGGTACTGCATCAAGTACCTGAAATGGGTTTTTTCGTTTGGTCGTTTTTCCCTTATCAGTATATGAAAATTTTGCTCCAGAACACAATTTTACTGTTAATATCTTTTTTAATTCATCCGCAGTGATGAAGAGAGTTAAGATTTTATATTTACATTACTTAAGTTATTCCGGTTCCGCTCCGTCCTATTCTTCAACTGCCACGATGCTTCACGCCGTGGATGTCTGACAAGTTCCCGACACGGGTGTCAAATGTTCCATGTAGTACATTAAATTATTAATTTTGTTTGGATTGATTGATTGCTTCAAAGAGAAATGCAATTAAGCTGGTATCATGAGCATACAATATAATTTTACAATATTTTGGTATTTGGTCGTTTGCAAACAAAAAGAAGATGAGAGGTCCAAAGACAGTCCCCCGAAAGACACCTAGGTCTACATTATAATTTTTCGACCTAGTTTTGTTCAACTGCACAATAATTTTATAGTTAGACAAAAAAGCATTTATTTTCCTTAAGGCGCAAAACAACATAATAGAAGACGTAGACAGTAGGAATTTCTTAAAAGCTACGAAAATAATAATAATAATAATAATAACATAATTTATTTTCCTTTAGACTTAGACGATGCGTTTATATAGGAAGAGTCAGTACTTCTCACATACTAGGTATGTCAAATTTTTATAAAAATTTACCTAAACTGTAAGTAATAAAGTAAAATATTACACTTCTTCTTTTTAAAAAAACAAGAAGTCACAAAAAACAAAAACTTACAAACTAACACGTATACAAAAAATTCGATATAGAATATAAACATTTATTTAGTAAAAATTCTTTTAGTTTAATTTTAAACAATCTTTCATTTTTAATAAATTTTATTTCATCCGGCAACAGGTTAAAACACTTTGGCCCTGGACAATGAGGTGATTTATAAGTTATTTTTAATTTAGCAAAGGGAACATAAATATTATGTTTCTGTCTCGTGTTTACATTATAGTACGGGCTATTTAATATAAAATCTTCTTGACTTTTCAATATATATGTGCACATTTCAAAAATAAATACACCTGGTAAAGTTAAAAGTTTATGTTTTTTTTTAAATTTCCCCTACAGGAATGGGTATTTGAAACACCGACAATGCCCGTTACAAATCGTTTTTGAACTTTGAAAGTGCAAATCCCCTCGAAGCAGACACCATATCTTAAACGAGATTCAATTTGTGCGTAATATAAACAGAGAAGTTGTTGTGTACACGGCATCGGTCCTGTATTTCTAAATAAATATGTTATGGATGCAAACCTTGAAATTATATTTTCACATTCAATTTTCCAGTTAAGATTTTTATCTTGTGTAAGCCTGTATCTGCTTCGATACATAAATGAGTATCATTTATATTAAAATTTAACTTTTAATCTGTTTTTGACTGTTATGAAATTTTAAGACCTGGGTTCTTTCGACATTAAAATGTAATAAATTTTGGGAAAACAATTCACTTAGTTTAAGTAAGCTATGGACGTCGAGTTCTAAACTTTCATCTGTTTTATTTGAATCAACTAAAGAGGTGTCATACATCGTAAAGCGAGTATTAGCTGATATGAAATCTTCTTCATTTACGTATAATAAAAATAGCACAGGACCCAAAGCATAGCCTTGTGGAACTCCTAATATCAAATAAGACCATTCAAAAGTAACCATATCAAGACCATGTGTAATACTAACACATTGTTTCCTATTCTCAAGAAAAGTCTTCATCCAGTTTAGTGTTAATCCTCTAATCCCATACTTATTTAAATTGGCCGATGATTTCTAATAGTCCAAGCAGTCAAATGCCTTGCCGAAATCACAGAGTATCCCAACAGGGAATTCGCCTGTTTCGAAAAAATGCAATACTTTTTCATAAAATGAATTTACGGCTGTAGTAGTAGACACTCCGCTGCGAAATCCATGGTGACTTTTAGTCATGGTCTTATTTTTATTCAGATATTTTGATAATCTATCCATAAAAGGGTATTTTGGAAACGCCTAATCGCACTGTAATAGGTCTATTGAAAAAAGTAACCAAGAAAATCAGGACAATGGCTAAAATTTGGAAATTTTGGAAGATATTCACTACATTTACTCAGTCATTTTCCTTGTGAAGTGTCCCTTTTACGAAAAACAACTATAGAACCTTTTTTATTGTAAATTTTGCAACCAACAATTTTTTTAATAAATATTTTTGTCATAAAACTAATAGTTTTCGGGGTTATTGTAAAAAACATTTTTTTTTATTTGACCACTATTTGTAATATTTAAACCTCCAGTGGTATCTATAAGAAGTTTTAACAGTTTCATTATAATTTTGTAAACACACGTTGTAGAAAAGATCAAAAATCTAATTTGATTGGACTATTACGGCCAACGTGATCTCTGAGATAAAAATATTACTATCGTAATTGTAACCTTACTTGAAGCCACCCTCACTTTCTCTATGAGAAAAGTAGATCATTGGCACTTATTTAACGACCGACCTTGTCAACTTGGTCAGAATAGGTACCTCATATTAGCATTTTTTTTCACATAATTGATTTCATTTATAATTGATTTTGTGACAAAGCAAATTAATTTGATTCAATTAGATTTGACGAAACAAGAATAACATTATAAATTGGGATAATAGTCCTGCTGGCAGTATTTAATAGAAAATCGAAATTCTCAGAAGACGATCCTAAAATGTGTAACCTACGACTCAGTGTAGTTTTGGAAAACTATGAATATTTTTAGGCGTTGTGCAACTAAGTGTAGAGGGCGCCATTACGTGCGAGAATGCAAAAAAAAACATTAAAAACTGTGAAAATTGATTAATTTGATGTCGCATTTACAAACTTATTTTTAACATTTCTAAATGATTTTAGACTTAGTGCAATAGACCGAGAGCCTATGACCAAGAAAATATGCCCCAAAAGTTACGTGACCCAGACTCCTGAGACGTTGCTGAAGGGGTTAAGATTCATATTAATTGAAGAACATTGAAGGAATTTATAGCACTCGGTCAGTAATTGATGGAATCCTAATAGAAACGTAAAGAAACCCAATCCATTTCAACTAAAATAGTTTTTGAGGTTTGACTTTGACAAAATGTAACGTGAAAAATAGAACACTTGGTATACTATTATGGAATTAGTTTTTATTGCGTCATTTCTGGGTACCAAAAAGCAAAAGAGGATTTCCTACACGAAGAAAGATATAGATATTAGGCATACAATTATTTTCTTGTATTGTGACATCGCAATTGCTTTAGCCACTCCCCCTCCCCTGTCACAAAGTGTCACAACTTTCAGAACCCCCCCCCCTTAAAGCGTGACATCATTTATGGATGGCCACTTAAATAAATTAAGACAACTATAACAGTTATATTTAAAAATGAATTATTATTTGTTTGCTTATAATTGTATTGAAACGTATTCTTTATAGGATTTTGCAAACAGCAGAAAAAATAACTATCTATAACTAAAAGAAAAACTGTGTAAAACTATTAATGAAATCTTTTCGTTCTTTCGATAACCTGAATTCTGGTTATGCTAGCAAATTAAAATCCTAAAATGATATATGAATATTTGTCTGTCTTATTTGACAATTCTCATTCTAACACTAGCATCCACACAGTCCCTGTTGTATCACCAACGATTGATAACTATATAAATAACTGTAGATTGTATTGCCCTTTTCTTTTCATACAATACTCGTTAAACCTTTTTTATAATATATCACAAACTGTCAGATATATTAATTTTTATTGACATTTAGAAAACAAAATTATAATACTGCCACCAAACATGAGAAATCACTAATAAATGTTTATCTATTTGCAACAGTCCCCTACGGCCATGCAGATTAAACTAGTATCTGCATAACCCCCTACGATCATGAAGATTCAGTTAAAAATGAGAACAAAGGCATAAAATGAATTTATTTATCTACCTTATCTTAAATTTTTTTCATTCTAATGGATTACTGTTCATGAAATCTATCACTCTGTTTCTTGGAAATGCTTAGCGTTTGAAAAGTTTTTCGACCTTATTCTGGAGCTCATAAAGCCACTCATAAAGATGTTTCATGCAAAACCAAGACAATTTCTATGAATAAGTATGAAATAATTACATTTCACATTGACTAATAAAAACAACAGATCTTCACCTCTCTATTAGGATTTTAATTTGGTAGCATAACCAGAATTCAGGTTAACGAAAGAATGCAAAGACTTCATTAATATTTTTACACAGTTTTTCTTTTAGTTATAGATAGTTATTTTTACTTCCCTCGCATACCGAAGGGAAGTATTGTATTCGAGAAAAAATCACCCTCCGAGATTTTTTCGGATTCTGACGTTTCAGATCACGTAGATTACGAAAATATAGGTTTTTCAATTTCGTCAGTCTGTCTGTCGGTCTGTCTGTCGGTCTGTCTGTCGGTCTGTCTGTCGGTCTGTCTGTCGGTCTGTCTGTCGGTCTGTCTGTCTGTCTGTCTGTCTGTCTGTCTGTCGGTCTGTCTGTCGGTCTGTCTGTCGGTCTGTCTGTCGGTCTGTCTGTCGGTCTGTCTGTCTGTCTGTTGGTGCATTAACTAAAAAATTACTTGACGGAGAGCAGTCAAATTTGATAGGTAGTTGACCCTACTGACAGCGAAGAAATGGTAAAATTTTCACTGGAAAATATACAGGGTGGACCGTCTAAACGGAATAAATAGTAAAAAAAAATTTTTTTCGCTCAAATTTAAAATTTCCACGTTTCATGACACGGTAATCCCAAAATTTTTGAACATTTTTTTCACCAACATTTTTGAAAAATTTTTCATTACTAAAATAGATGAAAAAATTTTTTTTCTTTCTTCAAATTTAAAATTTCCACGTTTCATTCATTTTTTCAAAATTATTTTTTTCAAAAGTTTTTTCACCAACATTTTTCAAAAAGTTTTTACCACTAAAATAGATCGAATTTTTTTTTATTTACTCAAATTTAAAATTTTCATGTTTCATAGCATTCTTAACCTATTTAAAAAATATAGGTACATATAATTTTTACATTTTAAACTTTTTTTACCACTACTATAAAATAGAAGGAAACTTTCCTTTTTGCTCAAATTTAAAAATTCTACGTTTGACATTTTAAACCTATTTCAGAAGAAAAAATTTTGAAATTTTTTTTACCAACATTTTTGAAAAATTTCAAAAAAATGTAATTTTTTAACCACCACTATACTTCCACTCCATTACGTGAATGTTAGATTGAAAATGTGACAGATGGCAATAATATCTGACATATGCACCTATTATACATTTATTGGTCATCCCAAGAAATAATTCAGTCATGGTGGACATTTGTAAAGGTATTTGCGTAACCTGTCATATGTGGCACCTGCTATTTAGTATTGAAATTTTGCTGTTGGATGAGCAATCTGTATATTTTTTTGACCAAAACTTATCAGGTTTTCTTTGTAATAATAGCAATAACTATATTCCGATTATTATTCTCAATGTCATTTCGTAATTATTAATTTTTTAGAGTGACCGCCATGCACAAATAACGAGGGAAGTTCTGTGTAAATACCTTTACCGATTTTTTCTGCTGTTTGCAAAATCCTATAAAGAATATGTTTCAATACAATTATAAGGAAACAAATAATAATTCAAGTTTAAACACGCATAGAGTATATAGGCTCCAATACTAGTTAGCTAATAGATAGGTGAAGATCTGTTGTTTTTATCAGTCAATGTCAAATGTAATTATTTCATACTTATTCATAGACATTGTCTTGGTTTTGCATGAAACATCTTTATGAGTGGCTTTATGTCTTTCTGATGAGCTCCGGAATAAGGGCAAAAAACGTTTCAAAGGCTAAGCGTTTCCAAGAAACAGAATGATAGATTTAATGAAAATGTAATCCATTAGAATGAAAAATTTTTAAGACAAGGTAGATAAATAAATTCATTTTAGGCCTTTGTTCTCATTTTTAACTGAATCTTCATGATCGTAGGGGGTTATGTAGATACCAGTTTATTGTGCCTGGCCGTAGGGGACTGTGTGGATGCTAGTGTTAGAATGAGAATTGTCAAATAAGACAGACAAATTCATTTTAGGATTTTAATTAGCTAGCATAACCAGAATTCAGGTTATCGAAAGAATGCAAAGATTTCATTAATATTTTTACACAGTTTTTCTTTTAGTTATAGAGAGTTATTTTCTCTGCTGTTTGCAAAATCCTGTAAAGAATATGTTTCAATATAACAGTTATAAACAAACATATATAACTTTATATCATCATTAATTAATGAAAAACTTGAAAAGCCAGAAATATTTACAGCTAAAATTACTTACAAATTTATAGCTGAATACCTTTTATTGTAATAACTAATTTACATGCGACATGTACCACTTAAGTAACAGCAAATTAGGGCACAACATTACACGTAAAAGTTGAAAGGTAAGAATACATTTTTGTAATCATAAGTGTTAAATAATATTGCGGAGATTATTTTTTATTTATTTATTGTGATTAGTGAAAGGTTTTTGCATATCATTTTCATTTAGCAGAGTTTAATCTTGACGTTATTAATTACTACCGATTTATTATGGTTTCTCCGCGGGTTATAATAATTATGATAATTATTTAAGCAAGATAAAATATCCGTGGGATGTAATAATACCACTTAGAACCCAAATAATTGGTACAGTACTCTGATTATATTGGTTTTGAATAGACATCGATTAGTCGTGCATATATTTTTTTAATAACGATAAGTGTCTTAATATATCAAGGCTATTCCTTTAAGGATGTATAAAAACTTGGTCCATGACATTTAAAAATGCACAATACCTCTTCATCGTGAGTAATTTGTGGTAGAGATGATTTGATACACCACAGGAACCACTTTCACGGCGCATCCTTACAAATTACTCCAAAAAAATGATCTTGAATGAAAGATTTAACTCTACTCGCCCAGTGGTTCTACAAATAATTGTGAATGTGTCCAAAATCTTCAAGAATAAACACACAAGAATGGAAGAGGGTGTAATTTTGCATGGAATAAAAAGAAAATATTCAGTATGTTCCAGCTAAAGAAATTCCAATTCCTACCACAGTTGGAATGGTAAAAATATACTGATATTACTAGAATTAGAGAAACTACAGTGGAAAACTATAATAAAAACCTCTTCGTCTCCATTCATTACCAGTCTATTGATGAGTAAGTTTAAACTATGAAAGATATGATGCAAATGGTGCAATAAAAAGCAAAGACAAAGTGGTACAGAAATCTCAACGTAGCATGGGGAAAATCAGTTGTCTTAGAAACTGGAAAAACTATCTACTAACTATCCTAGTGGAAAGTGAAGAATAAGTGATTTATGCGTGCCTAATGAATATTACTACATTATAAGCAAAGGTCGGAAATTTGGGCGTCATTCCAGGTCCGTACTAAGGTAATAGTGTAAAAAAATACGCAAAAGGGAAAACATTTATTATGAATATTTATTGTCAAAAATAATATGTTCATTATTTTTGCAATAACATTAAAGGAGTATTAATGATAATAATACTAATAATAATATAAATAATATTACTATAAGTATTTCAACAGCCACAATAAAATATATTTGTTACATTTAGCCCAGTCGTCAGGGATTTTAAGGCGCCACTAAATGTCATATCGCTGAAATTTTCAGCATAAGTATTTTCTTGGTGTAGAATGTGGAAATAGTATATAATATATGAAGTCGAACATAAAGAGAATTCCGATGAAGTCGGTAAATGCTCCACCATTTCTACAATTTTTAAGATAAAAACCTGGAACTTTCATATATTACTCTTGAAGTAATGTATAAAGAGATCCGATGCATAGATATGTTAAATAATATTTTTTATAAAAGGTATTAACGTTTATTTTACTCCTAGTTTCACGAATTTTGGAGCAAAGAAAAATATTTCTTTTATTTTCGTATTGTAATTTTTAAGGTAAATTCCGAGGGGGCAACCGCTGGCGAAATTATGTACACCTAATACCTATTCTAGAGAAATACCCTTTATTTCCCCTTTAATTCCTTTTAACTCCTCTAATCCCTCACATACCTTTATTTCCTCCTAATACCTTAATATTTTCAGTACAATTACGCCGGTTTTTTACTACCTAATTATCTACATACTGTCTTTGCCTTATGTGTTATACCTACCTATTATATGAATAATAAAATAAAATTAAAAGTTTGGCTTCGTCTCTTTTTTTTGTGTGTTAAAACGGATGTTAAAAAGTGTTATAAGATTTAGAACAAAAATTATTGTGCTATTCAATAAGTATGCAATTATAGTAGAGAAACAAATGAGAAAATAAAAAATGTTTATAAAGAACAAATAACGTAAGTAAAAACTTTAATACAAAATAAACATTTAAATTCATACAAAACATATTAATGAAAGTTACAGCAAACTTTGTTTCTGTAATTTATACTGTTTCTCTATATTAATTTTGTCTGCTCTTTTTAACTGAAATTTATCAGTGCCCATTAAATTTAGACGTCCGTAAAAGATAAATTTTTCCTCCACAACTTCAGAGTCTTCAGTCTTTGGCCAAACAAATTAGTCTAATTCCTGTTTCAGGAATTTGATTTTGTAATATCTTTCATTTTCTATCTCGATTACTCTTCCAATATACCATCTTTAATCATAAAACACGGCATAACAATTATCACAAACTATGTCAAATATTTAAGAATCTTTTTCTAGGCTCTCTTTTTCAGAATCTGATGGTTCACAGTGGTAATCATCGCTCTCGTCATCGCTTGAATCGTTCAACAGATTCTGCACTGCTTTCAACGAGGCTGTCAAATTTAATTTGTTTCCCCTTTGTCTGGCTTGAGTTTACTGCATGTCCTCTTGTTTTATTCGATACAAACATTCTCTCAATCTGTCAGTGTTTACTTTGCCTTCACTTTGATCTAAGAGCCAGCAGTATGACGACTTTTTTACCACTCGAGATTCGTTGTTTCCGAAGACGATTTTAACGTAAGGGCTTGTTTCTGTGACTTTTTTACCTTATGCAAACAATTTTTCAATTGGGAGCCATCACTTTCTCAAAATTTTGAAATTTTGGAAGTGTACATCTCGAAAAATAAATTTTTGACATTTTTTTCACTCGTCGGATCTCTTTATACATTACTTCAAGAGTAATACATGAAAGTTCCAAGTTTTTATCTTAAAAATTGGAGAAATGGTAGAACTTTTACCGATTTCATCGGATATCTCTTTATATTCGACTTCATATACAGGGTGTAATCAGTTTCATGTCATTAAAAAAACTGGTAATGGGGATCAACTAGACAAACAAAAACCTTTATGACTTTTCCCCCTAGGGGCACTTTGAAAAAAACTGACCTTTTTAATATTTTTACCGCCTTGAGGAACCGCCTCAACCGAACTGAGGCAATTATAAAGAGGTAAATAATTCGTTATCTTTTCCTGCACAACTGCAAGCAAATAATGGCCGTAGAAGTTTAAACAGAGCATTTCTTTACACGTGTGTCTTTTAATTTGGAACAAAATATTGGATTAATGTTTATAATTTAGATTATTTAAGTGTGATTTATTAAGTTTGTGACATAAATGAATGTCCTGAGTTAAAAGCTTACCAAAAATTAAAAAAAACTTGGTCCAAAATCCAAAACGCAATACAAAAAGAACGAACAAGTAAGTTGTGTCTGTACGTAATCAAGAATTTAACGACTTGAACGGTAAAGTCAATAAAATAAATCTTCACTGTAAATAATACACAGCGACCCGAAATTCAAAAGTAACAAAAACAATGAGGTGTCATTAAAAAAACTGATGGTAGGGACCATCAGTTTTTTTAATGACATGAAACTAATTACACCCTGTATGTATAGGTATACTATTTCCACATATATTTATTTCTATATTTGAAAATATAATAATCCAATAGCCACATGTTTCTTCTTTCATTTAAGCATTGTTGAGCTGAATTTTATTAATTAGTTCAAAAGTTACAACAAATTTAGTGTAGCGCATCTGTGACCGCGCACGCTTCGCGCGCCCTACTAATGTGTCGCCACGTTCCATTCTCGTGCGTTAAACAAAAAATATCTAAGGCCTACATTTTTGACCGTACAAATAAACTTCAAATACGCTTTTGATGTGAAGTTTCCCCCTCTATCGCCGAGTGCTATTAGTATTTTGATATATGTTTTTTTCATATTTCGAGTTATTGGCCAAAAACCGAATTTTGACCAATATTTTCGATTCTCTTAGGGGTCGCCGGCACCTTACAGCTGTAAACATTTTTTATCGAATTCTTCACCAAAGAAAAATATATATCCTGAAAATTTCAACCATATAACATTTAGTGACGCCTTAAAACCCCTGACGACTGTATTGTGGCTGTTTGAAATAAAGTAATATTATTTTTATTATTGTTACTATTATTATTAGTATTTTATTATCATTGTAAAAATGATGAACACCTAATTTTTGACAATAAATACTTATAATAAATATTTTCCATTTTGCGTATTTTTTTAACTATTACCTTAGTACGGACCTGGAATGACGCCCAAATTCCGATCTATGATTATCAAACTTTCCAAATTAAAATTGTATGAGCGATAAAAAAGTTATTGCAAAAAAAACTGCATTTTGTATAAATTTAATTTTATAAGGACTCAAAGTTAGTAAGACAATCATACTTCAACTTCGTTACTTATTTTTGAAATGTGTATGTTTCAACCTAGTTTTTATTGGTTTAATTTGCTTAAAAAATAAAAAAGTTATGCCTTATGCCTATTAGCGAAAATCAAGTCTTTTTTAAGGTAATAATTGGCAGTGATGCTTTGATGAATTAGTTACTCCTTTTTGCAAAAAAGTTAGTTAGATCTTGAATATTACAAACATGTTTTGTGAATCAATTTTAGCTGAAAATTGCAAGCTCCCCGAGAAGTCAAAATTGCTCATTTTTTCCCTCGGCGGGACAAATAAATAGGATTGTGCAAAAACTACAGCATGTTTTGTGCAATAACTTTTTTACCGCTGGAGCGACCTTAATTTGGAAAGTCTCATAATGTAGGAAATTTAATTGCCCACAAATCACCTATTCTTCACTTTCCTCTATGGACAGTTTTTCCAGTATTTCAATAAACTGACTTTCTGCTCTAATTGTTGATAAAAAACGATGATACAAATTACTTTTTTTAGCTTAGGAAATGAGAAGCTTCTCCCATTACGTCTGCCATCTGCCATTCTGCAAAAACAATGGGGCTACTAATTTATCGAAAAATTGTTTCTATTTTCTCTTCATTTACCTGGCCTATATTAACATCATTATCACCATCATTATTATTATGTTAATTTAACTAAAGGAAAACTTCCTAAAACCCCAGTAATCCCGTGTCATATCTCAAAAAAAGGAAGAAGAGAGGAGTAACGGTAATAAAACTTATAAGCATTATCGCCGTAGTCGTCAACTCCAAGAAGCAGTTTTTATTTTTAAATTTTCCGAATTTTGTTTAAAATATCATAAAAATAAAACGTCGAGATCTAAATTTTAGTAAGAAAAGTCAGGGTCTCTTGATCTGTAACTTTTTTTGTGCGCACGATTTTTTCAGAATGGTTTAAGATATTGACTTGTTTGGTACACATATATTATAACCAGATCTGGAGCCAAATTATGTCTTAAATGCAATGTATACAATAAGTTAAAGTTCTGTCTGTAAAGCAGAACATACAGAAATATAATAATATAAATATAAGCAAATACAATATATTAAGCAAATATTAGTTACAAAATTATAAATTATGTCTATTATTTACTGCCCAAGAAACAATATAATGCATTTTAGATTTATTTAGGTTTTATCAGTGTTTTATAATGACTATCTCACAAACCACTGATGTATGCCAGATTTATTAAATGCCAAATGCACTTAAAGATAGTTTTGCCTTCAAGAAAATATTAAAAGTGCCTTCAAGAACTTACATTAAAACTAAATTAACTTTTACTCTTTATTGGCTTATGATTGAGTTATCAAGGTATTTGTCTAGCCTTCAATAAAACTTTATAGCTGTTAAGTTCAAGTTGGGAGGATTAAGTTTTATAGAGATTAAGCAACTGTTGTGGTTTTATCATTGCTTTATGAGGTGGGTGGTTCTTAATGCTGAGCTATAAATCTAACATGCTTTGAAACCACTAAGTAAGTTTCAGGTGGAACCTTTATAAAACCTGTTTAATTGTGTTTAAATGAAGCAAACAAAAATCTGTAATAAATCAGTCTTAAACATAAAAGGATTTGATTTACCTTTTTCTGCCCAGACTATAATGTTTTAAAATAGGTATTTTTAATATATAACTATAGCGGCCCATTGTGCATGTAGAATAGATTTATTTGCATTTGTTTTTACTTCATTAAATCCGCTCAAAACATTTGTGTATGTCCTTTATGTTTTGATATAGTGCATATCTTAAACCAAGTATGGTTTTGTAATACTCTACTGTCTGAGTAAAGCTTTAGATAATTCATTAAAACTTGAAAGTTTTAATAGTACTTTTAAGAAGATGTATGTAGGCCCTTCTCTAGAATTAAAACTCAATTTATATACTTTCCACCAAAGCAAAGTAGATACTTCACGTCGCCTTGTTCTGTTGAGTGTTCTATTGCATATATGAACTAAATTAATGACAGGTATCCATTCTATTTTGAAACTTGAAACAGCATCACCTACAATTGTTTTGGAAGCATGTTTCAATTCAAGTGAGACAAAAAGACAATTTTCCAAATTACCTCCCAAACTATTCTAATAGTGGAGTAGATCTGGCAGAAAAAAGGGGATAAAAAACAAGTGCCTTTTTTCGAACAACTTTTTTCCATCTTATAGAGGACGACTTCCCTCACTTCCCTGACACTTTCACATCCGAGATCTAGGTGGTGCGGTGGGAGGGGGAGCTGTAAAACATATAGAAAATCAGCTTTTCTCAGTTTACGCGCGACCGGGGAGACGGACAAAAAAAACGTTTAAGATCAAAAAGGTCTCTCCGAGGCGCGTAAATCGGTTTTTGATTTTTTTTAAATCGGCCAATGAGGGCCGGAGCTATGGCCGTTTGAAGGGATTGAGTTTCAGGGTAGGAAAAGGGATCGGACCGGAGGTATGAGGGGTGTTTAAGAGATAAGGGATGGGGTCAGGATGGTAATTTTTTTCTATTGTGGGTGGTTATAGGAAGAGGCCGAAGCAGCGGGGGAGCTCTCTAGGGCAATTAGGGAAGAAGATGGAGGGCGGAACATGCAAAAAGGGAAAACGTTAATATCTCCGGTTCTAATAGGGCGATTTTAAAAAACCAAAGTGGGATTTATTCCTTCTTTGAGCAGCTATAATGTTGGGTAGGTAGAAAATGATTTTCGCCGAAATTAAAAAATGGGGGGCAAAAGAAAAAATTTTTTTTTTTTCAAAACGATTTTTTTTATGAAGGGGGTGAGTGGCGGGGATAAACTGCTTCTAAAAGACGGGGATTCTCATCCCCTTTAAAATGAAAAAATAATTTTTCGAATTCCTTTATTACGACAGGTAGGGCGACAGCTTGAAGCTTAAGCCCTACAGAAGGGTAAAGGAAAGTCCCACGCCCTTCCGCCAGGCCTAATTTTAAAGAGAACGAATTTCCCATTTTATTAAAAAAAAATAAATTCAATCGCAAAGTAACTTGCGCTACGAGCGCGAGTTACACTTGTAAATTTATTTCTTTTGAATCAGCAGCTGCAGCGGCGGGAGAGTAGGTGTGGTCTCTACCCTCTCCACTCTCCCGCCGCTCTCACTTACACACATACAAAGGGAAATCGAAGGTCAGAAATGTAACTCTGGCATTTTCCCCTAATAAAAAAATCGTTTTGAAAAAAATACATTTTTTCTTTTACCCCCGCATTTTTACATTTTCGGCGAAAATTATTTCCTACCTATCCAGCATTATAGCTGATCAAAAAAGGAAAAAATCCTATGTAGATTTTTTAAAATCGCCCTATTAGAACCGGAGATATGGCTGTTTTCCCTTTTTGCACGTTCCCCCCTCCCTCTCCTTCCCTAATTGCCCTAGAGAGCTTTCAACCGGCCATATCTCCGGCCCTAATTGGCAGATTTTAAAAACAAAAAATCAGTATACGTGCCTCGGGGAGGCAAAATTTTTTTTTGAAAAAAGGCACTTGATTTTCAAATGTCAGATCTACTCCACTATAAATGCAACAAAAGTTTATGAGACCTTTTTCTTTTATACAAAACTACAATCATTAAAAAAAATCAAATCGCTATCTCATACCGTTCACAAGATATGAAGGATTGAAGAAAACACCCTTATGGGGGGTGAAGGTTGAAGCTCGCTCATCCGAGGGTGGAAACATGAGTTATCTTAAATAAAATAATGTAACTCAACAGAAAAATTATTATGTTTCTAACTTTAATCATTTATTCCCCACGCTATGACAGACGCGCTACCACTATAAATTATTCAGTGCACAATTTAAATGGATATCCCATGATCTATTTGCATTGCGAGATCCACTTCAAAAATTGTGTTAAGGCTTCTTGCTTCAGCGTAAAAGCCACTGTAAATTTGTGTAATTTGCGTCTAAAATATTAGATATATTACCTAACCTAAAATTATCATTCTCTTTATTACCTACTATCAAAAATTGCAGATGAATATTACATAATTCTAAAAATATCTGATAGATATGGAAATTATAATAGTTAAAGCACATAGTTAAAACAATAAAAAATACGCGAAAATGATAAAGTTTCTGTGTACGTTGTAGCGTGTGATGTTTCCCTTATATCTCACCACCACATCATTGGCCATGTTGAGTGCGTTGAAAAAGCGTATAAGGCAGTGGCTCCTTCAGCCTTACTGGCGAGTTCACGGAGTAGCCACGGAACGAAACGCTAATATTTTCTAACCCCACATACGTCTATGCCATAAAAAGTAACCAGATCATCACAGATTCATAGTTTAGAGATTACTTGTTTGAATTATGTGAATACGGACAACGTTGATTGGTCAGCTGCGCGCGATGGGAGATCTACATATGATTTAAGAAATCCGTGATAAATCCCTAGAAAACCTCAAAACCTGAGATAAACATGATAAAGATAAAATTTAAATTAACTGGTCACGTGTCTTACGTTATTAATGAAGGCCCTGTATAACATATTGTTGCACAATAACAATCTGCATGAATTGTTAAATATATATTGAAACACCAGAACGTATTACAAAAGGATAGAGAAAAAATGCACTAGATTGGTTGAGAATTAATTTTTGCTATTACTAAATTATTATAAACTAATGTATTTGGTTCTAATTTTTACTATTTGTTATTAAAGAAATGATTTAATGGGTTATTAAGCGCATTATAGAAATTGTTACGTAATCCTTAAATCAGATTGGTAATATCAGTGTTTTTAATTGAATAATGAATTTAATGACTTTTAGATACCAGACGCAGGACCCGTGGGTCTTTAACTACGATTTGTCGAATTATTACAAATATCATGTTTAATAAAATAAGCATATTGAAACCAGACGCATTTTTTATAATCATTAAAGAAAAATTGAACAGAAATCTATCTGTTTTCTAACAACGTGAAACTAAATATCTAAAATTATGGGTGTGTATGCGTCTGTTAATATTTGTATCTCTGCCTGTATAACTAGATATCGACTGTTATCGTATTAACCTGATAACTTTATTTAAATTGAAACTTTTAAATTATAGCCCACGTAGCACAAAATATTGGACCAACATGGGTCCAATATTGACATTTATAACCAAAATTGTTCTCAAATTGTTACCAAATATGCAGAAGTCTATATTTCTCCAATCTCTGGCTTACCAGTATAATCTGCAGATACACATCTTAAAAGAAAGTTAATAGAAAAAAATGTTTCTTTAAAATTCTTTTAGCTGAAAAATAAAGTATCGAGATTAACATTTGTTACTATTACTGTTTGGGCCACCTTTAACATTTTACTTTGAGACATGTACACTATTTATACTATAGCCAGATGATACATGTATTTCAGTATTAAGTTGTGGACATCTGTGTAGTAAGTTTCGTAGCTCCACAGTATAACTAGCAATGTCGTCAAATTCTAATGAGGAATTATCTGATAAAATTTAGATTCTGCTTAATATTTGTTCATTTATGGGTTATCACTAAACAGGTTCCACTTATTATGATCAATCTACATATATAACGCACTGTCCAAATTTCGTGTGCCTGATGTTTAGTGATATGTGCACTATTTAACAAACCCTTTCTGTATTATACCAGAAAGTTTAAATCTATTTTGTGTAGAAACAAAAAAGGTAATTATATTTTTTTCACAATTTTTTTAATCAAAGTTTCATAGAAATTGAATAACTCGATAACGGGTAGTCGGATCGAGACATTTCAAAAAAGAAATGGTGCCGCTGGCAAAGCTCTACAAATAAGTATACCAGAGGCTATGTCGAAAAACAAATGAAAATTGATTTTTTTTGCAAAAAACTGATTTTCTCGAAATCGGGGTAGGAAGCACGATAACTGTCCAGAATATTGATCGATTTCCATGAGACTTGGTGGGATCAAAGGTACCCGGCCACAAATCAAGCCTATTGCTGGCGGCCCGGATCCGTTGACCGCAAGTATGTTTTTGCAGGGCCAAGTATGATTTTTCAAATAAATTAATAACTCCCGAACCGAAGGTTCGCTTTTGATTTTCAAAAATGGTAATTGTAGGGCTCGATTAGGTCTATTAGTTGACGTTTGTGAGAAATTTGACAAAACAAAATCCTTGAAAACTTAATTTTTTTGATAAATTCTACAAATTCCGAACAGTTTCCTAATAAAAATCGAAAATTAACTATTCCGTCGATCAATATCTATAACCAGTATAAGGCACGAACCTTCTTGGACAAAAAATCTGAAATAGAGTTTTTTCGAAAAATTTAAAATAAAAGAGTTATTTACGAAAATTCATTCCATAGAATTATTTAAAAAAAATACAAATTGATAAATTCTCCGTGCGATATAGGTGCAAACAAATAATGTAATATTATATATAGGTATATTTAAAATATCATCATTCATTTCCTTATTTTCATTTACTAAATAACAATAGAATCGATGCCCTTTCTGTGTTTCAAAATGTAGTTAGCCTTTACTTTAGTCAATGCAAAAAGCTAAAAATAGAAAAATAAAACATGTCAAAATGTACTGAGTCATCTTGCGACCCTCTGCTGAAAATGTACTGAATCATCCTAATGGCGACAAAAATCAAAATGTAGTTTTTTTAGCTTGTTATATACTCTTTTCACGATCTTTTTGCATCTGCCTCAAATTATTATTGATTTATATATTAATTAATTTGTTAAAGCTTGTTATTTACTCTGTTGATGTTTTTGCATCTGCCTATCATTTTTATTCATTTATGTATTTATTCATAAAGGCCTTAATTTAGAAAAAAATAACGGTTGAAATTCGGCATGCGAAGCATATTATTTAAAAATCCAAAGAGTTTGTATCGGCTAGCTGAAAACTTCTATAATAAATTGCAATTAGTCTGGTATTAATGTTAAAATGTAAGGTTAAAGACCAGATCGCTGTTATAATACTTTCTTAACTCATTTCATTTGATGTAAATAAAAAGTTCACATCAAATGACAATGAAGTTTTTTTAGTATTCTGGTGCAGTAAGGTACTACTTTCCGTTCGCTAATTAGGGAAGTAAAACACAGATTATTGCCCGATCGTACATAATTCCATATATACAAACACTTAGTTTGAATAAAATAAAATATTAAACATAATTTAGAAAAATCACAATTTGTTTCATACATTTTTTTTCTTTTTAGGTTTTCCAAAAGAACAAACATGCACATGAAAGTATTGCTCTGTTCATCACTTCTAATTATACACAATGCCTTGTGTTACGTACGTCAATATAATTATTGGAGTAAAATACAGCCTCACATTTATATTGACAGCATTTTACTTAGAGACCAACTTTTTCTAAACGAATCCAGTTTTGGCAGCAATCGCATGCCGGAATATAATTTCTTCCTCCGAGTAGAGAAATCCTTGATACCCACTATAGCACCAAATGCTTTAAGAACCTGTACCGTCATGGTGGGTGCCATTCTGTCTAATATAGGTATAGAGACAGTATCACCAGGAGCTTTCGATGGTTCGGATCGGTTGTCAGAAATTGATTTATCCAAGAATAAACTCACACAAGTTGACGATGGAGTATTCAATAATATATCAACATTAAAGTACTTAGACTTATCGTATAACAATATCACAAGTTTATCTGCAGGGTCCTTCAAAGGATTGCAAAAACTTAATTATCTCTATCTGCAAGGCAACAAAATTTCATTATTGCAAACCAGTTTATTTGAATCACAAGTTAACACTTTGCTTAAGTTAGATTTATCATCAAATAGATTGCAAGACATAAGTGTAGCGATTACGAAACTGAGTCACCTCACGGATCTATTTCTGCAAATGAATAATATCTCAGATGTAGGGTCTGATTCGTTAAAATATTTAACTTCCTTACAACATTTAGATCTTTCTTTACAATATAATAAAATATCGTTTCTGGATAGCAATGTATTCAACTCACAAAAGAAATATCTAATAACTTTAAAGATATCGTCAAACGGTTTAAGGGAAATAAATACAGAATTCCATGGAATGGGTCTTCTCACTCACCTTTACTTACAAGGAAATAAAATATCCGGTCTAGCTTCCGATTCGTTTCAAGATTTATCATCTTTGCAACATTTAGATCTATCTAATAATTCCATACGATATTTATATGAAACTATTTTTTCAAAATGTAAAATGATCGCTCATCTTTATTTACATAATAATAAAATAACATTTTTGTATTCCAACTTATTTGAATCGCAAAGACATGCTTTAATAATTTTAGACATGTCATCGAATGCTTTGACAACAATAGGTACAGCATTTTCTGGAATGACTCATCTAACCCATCTACATTTACAGAATAATCGGATATCGAGCTCAGCTGCTAACTCTTTTCAAGATCTAAGTTCTTTGAAGTACCTAGACATCTCCCACAATGATTTGGAAAGATTTCAATATGGCCACTTCGACCACTTAGACCATTTAATGTATCTAAATTTCTCTTATAATAAATTTGAAAAGTTCCCCTTTGCATTCCTAAGTTCTTTAACAAACTTAAAAGAACTTGTTTTTGAACACAATAAAATAAAGTCTTTAAATCAAACTGAAATATCACTTCACTTTCCATTACTTGAAAGAATTGGGCTAAGTGGAAATTTTAATTTTTCCTGTTTAAAACTGGTAAAATATGTTAAAGAGCTACGCTTTAAAAAAATAGAAGTACTTAAAGGAAATTACTTCGGAGGAGATAATGTGAGAGGAATGGCTTGCCATGAAGATGATTTCAATTCAGGTGATAAAGATTCTAACGAAATGTATGATGAAATTGATTCCAAATATAGTGACAAGACTATAAGAGATTTGATAAATGTTGTACTAGAAAAGTAGGACAATGGAAATACTTTTATTACTACTTTAACAACAATCAGGACTCTTGCGTTAATTGTAATGACGTGCTTGGTATCCTATTTCATTGTAAAATTGAGAAGAAATACACATAAAGACCATTTAGAATTAATTTGATATCAAACGTTAAGTATTAATAATTTTGCAAGTTACATTGTAATGCAATACTGGTCAATATGTAGTATTTTCTTATTGAAATAAAATTGAAATTAGTTATTTTGCGAGTTTTTATTTTATACAGAAAAAAATTGTATGTAGCTACAACTTGCAGTCTTTGTCATTGGTGTATGTTATATTCTGAAACACCAATCATCAGTCAATATTTATAGGTAGAGAGCGGGCTGTATAAATTTCCTGTGAATAACATACATGAAAAACGTTGTATGAGTGACTAAGTACTACTGCAGACCTACAAATAGCGAGCCACTTTTCATATAAGCAAATTTTGTCCGCTTCATGGAATTTTACCGGAAGTGACGTCAAAATGGGAAGATGCGGGCAAATAAAAAGTGGCAGCCGATTTTTTAAAAAAACTAGAAGGCTTGTATTTTGACGTAAAAAAAAAATCATTATTCGATGACTTAAGAAAACAGAAAAAAAAACTTTAATCGAGGGTGTCTCATTGTATACCTCAAAACCTACATTTTGACGTAAATTTTATTAATCTATTGGATGACACAATAAATCGTGACCGAAAGTGACGTCAGAATCCCGCGTCGCGTGCAAAATTTGCAAAAATGAAAAGTGGCTTCTAGTGCAGAGAAATTAGCTTGAAAACCACTGAAAATTCGGACAAATTTACATAAAGCTGTTTTCACCGGAAATAGGTATAGGTATATGTACTTAATATTATACTAAAAGTCCCCTTATGTAGAAGTGTCGGAACCTTAAAAAAAACGCAATCGTTTAATGAGAGGCGCAAGATTTATGTAGATTCGCGCACTGCGTACTGCGGCCGATCTTTATAGCAGATTACTACTTACTGCTGCTTGTTTTTGTGGCCCGTAGTTATTTGCTAAATAATGAGTATTTATTAGTATTATACTTGAGTTATAATAAGTGCATTGGATTTTATTTGGCAGAGTGATCGTTTATAAAATTTGTTATTTGTTTTTCCCGGTGAATATTTTTAAGACAATATGGAAGCATATACGTGTATTTTATGCAATGTCATGCTTTTAAAAGACGAGAGTGTATGTGTTAAATTGAAAGAACTTGTGACACTAATTAATGCAAGCAAAACGAGAAATGATGATAAGTGGAAACTTTTGAGGGTGTTGAACAAATTTCTGTACATAAAACCTGTAGGAAAAATTATACTCGTGCCACTAGCCTAAAATCGGATATGAAAAATGTAGATGCAGATTTAAATCAACCTAGCTCATCCCGACTACGATCGACTATGAAATATGATTTTTGTTTTAAACAAAATTGTATTTTTTGTGGAGATCTTTGTGAAATTGATAAAAAAATTGGCAGCATGAGAAAAAAGCGCCCTGCTTCTTTAATCTCTACCATAGACATAAAAAGTACAATTGAAATTTTTTGTGAGAAACGAAATGATGACTGGGGTGAAGCTGTTTTAAAACGAATAAATTCTTGTATTGTTTTGGTTGCAGCGGAAGGTAGGTACCATACGTCGTGTTATGGTAGCTTCCAAAAAATTGAAGTAAAGGAAAAGCTGGGAGACCCGTTAACAAATTTCTAGTGGAGGCATTTAATCAGTTGTGTTCATACATAGATGAACATCAAGATGATGTCTCACAATTTTCGATAAAGGAGTTACAGGATAAGACGAAAGAATTTGTACCAAATAATTCAGAAAATTGGTCCTATAAATATTTAAAACAGAAGCTATTTCAACGTTATAAAACTGAAATTATAGAACATTACGGATTTATATGTTTTTGTTGGAAATAATTCGACAATAGAAGGATATTTTCTAATGTTATTGTTCTAGAGTAATAGTCATTTGTTTTGTTACTATAATAAATATAATAAGTGTACGTCAATCTGTTAATTGTCATAGTTAAAATAAAAACGTTTATACATTGAACCAAGTGTCCTCCAGTATTGTTTCTTACCACGACCTCATAATCCAACAGGTTATCAAGCTGGACGACAATGGCATAAGAGGTTTGATGACAGATTAAGATTTTTGGGACTCAAGCCGACTAGTGCAGACCCTTGTGTATATACAAAAGAAGGGGAAGATATATTAATAGTCTCTATTTACGTCGATAACGTTATCATTGCATGTAAAAATATATCCAACATTAATAAATTTAAGAAAAGTTTAAGCCAAGAATTTGAGATAAGGGATTTGGGAGAAATAAATTATTGGATGGATCCTGGAATTAAATTAACAAAACAGGACAGTGTATCGGAAAGTAATACGAAGAATATACCATATAGAGAGTTAGTTGGAGCGCTAATGTATTTGGCAGTAGCGACTCGACCAGATATAGCATATACAGTAAGTTATCTGAGCCAGTTTAATTTATGCTACGGGGACGAGCATTGGAAGGCAGCAAAACGTGTTATGCGATATCTTAAAAGAACTTCAAATCTCGGAATAATCTACAGAAAGACCAGTAAGAACCTAAAAGGATTCGTAGATGCTGATTGGGCCAACTGTATATTAGACAGACGTTCTTATACAGGATACGTATTCGTATTGAGTGGAGGAGCCATCAGCTGGGAATCCAGAAAGCAAAGAACAGTAGCACTGTCATCAACCGAAGCGGAGTACATGGGATTGACAGAAGCTGCGAAGGAAGCAATTTCACTACAAAGATTTCTAACAGAAATGGGATTCGAGGAACTTGGGAACGTTAAAATATTTAACGATAATCAGGGAGCTCGAAAACTTTCGGAGAATCCTGTTTATCATGCCCGAACCAAACATATAGACGTAAGGCATCATTTCATTCGAGAGGTGCTAAAAGGTGAAAGAATGTCAGTAAATTTCATGGCTACCGAAGACATGCCTGCAGATGCCCTTACCAAAGCAGTGACTAAGCCTAAGCTAAAAAATGCCGAAGTTGGATTGGTATTGGAAATATAAATTTAACTTAAGAAAATGTCCTTATTTTGAGGGGAAGTGTTGGAAATCATTCGACAATAGAAGGATATTTTCTAATGTTATTGTTCTAGAGTAATAGTCATTTGTTTTGTTACTATAATAAATATAATAATTGTACGTCAATCTGTTAATTGTCATAGTTAAAATAAAAACGTTTATACATTGAACCAAGGGTCCTCCAGTATTGTTTCTTACCACGACCTCATAATCCAACAGTTTCAAAGGAACAACTGAAAAATTGTTACATGACCAATGGTACAAAGATAAGAGAAGTGACAAAATGGATGAAAAGCTTCGTGTAATAAAAGCTGCGTCTTCTTTTATTAAAGAAGATATTCGTTCTGTTTATTTCGATACTGACTACTATCCTTCCACTGAAAGCATAAAATTGGGTGGATCAAAAGATATTCCTCAAAGCTTACACACATTTATGTCCACTTTAATAAATAAACCATCAGATAAGAACACTAAGAAAATTAGGTCTTTGGAAAACGCTATTATAGCTACTGTACGACCACGTTCATACGTATCAGCGATTCTTACGGGACTCGCAGTGCATATCCATCAAAAATATGCTTCAAAACATATTTTGGATCTTCCTTCTACATTAGGGCTTTGTGCATCTTACAAAGAATTAATAAAATTTGAAAGTTCAGCTGTCCAAAATTCCAATATTAATATTGCTGACGACACATTTGTACAATGGGCCTTTACAGTACATTCGAATTTTGACATTTAAATATGGTGGGTGTCATTTGGGGAAAATAAAATATTTTTTTATCTAAAAATGAGGCGTCTTAGAACAGCAATCTCTGAGAAATAAATTAGCGAAGTACAACAACTTTTACAGGGTATTTCAAACGCTCGAGTTTCACGCGCCTTGGTTGCACACGTAATCCCACCAATTATCATCGAGGACACAACAGAAGAACTTGCAAACCGACAACACTGCGATCACCGAGCGTGCGGATAGCGGATAACCTTAAACTTTCATTTGAGCTGTCGTCTTTTCTGCGGCATTTTCCGTCGTATTTTCACAGAATGGAACAAAACACTGCTTGCTAGACATTTTAATCGAAATCGAAGGCTTTCAATTTACGCTAACCTCAAAACCAGAATGTTAACATGTCAACAACAAGCTGTCAAACGTCAAGTCATGAGCTATATGTCACTGCCGGTGATTAAATCACGGCGATTAAATCACCGTGATTATATAAAATATTAATATAAAGTGTAATTTACATCGTTTTACTTTCAATTCATACTTGTCCAGTGCTGCTTAATGCAGCCATACATTCACACAAACAAATTACGGCGAACGGTAAACATATCAGCTTGCAGATTGTGATGGCGTTAGTTTAAAACCACCGGAAGTGAAAAATATAAGTCGCCGTTAAGGAGTGATTGGAAAATCGCGATATCGCCCATCACTACAAACGTCAATTGAATGCTGATTTTGTACAACGTTGCCGAGTCGCCTTTTACACTATTGGCTTGGGATTGCTGACGTATTAATGGCGCGTTACGGATAATCGTTTAAATTGGACTTGTAAATAGGTGATTTTAATTATTTTTTTCTGGCTCTAATCTGCATCAAAATAGAAATTGAAAAAATACGGGTATTTTAATTTTTCATAAAATTTATGATTCCGCAATAAAAAAAATATGCTGAAAAGGCCCATTTGTTTATGATAATGCGGATTTGAATATAAGAACACTTGATGGTCACGGAACGTTTCACGCTATGAAAGTTGTAATATGTTTAGCACCAGAAGGTTCCGTTAATGTAGAAGAAAAAAGACCTCGTCCGAAAGGAAATTATTTTTTTAATCTGTATTCAATTTAATTGTGTTGTTTCGTTTACAATTAAAAAAAGTATAGTAAATTAGGGGTCATTTTATATATATTTCAATTATAAGTAAATTTTCTATCTTGTACAATTTTGAAGAAACTGACCGTTTACGAGAAAATCTCTAAAAACTATACAATCCAAGATGGCGACTGAATTTTATGAGTGTTCCGGCACCTCTATGTTCGGGGACTTTTAGTATGGTAACAATACGGTTACCTGGAATACATTGCCGTAGAGAACAGCTTTATGTAAATTTGTCCGAAGTAAAATCTTAATGTCACTGTACTATTCCTGTATGTCTGTGGTCGTACTTACTCACTCACATACAAATTTTCTCCTATTAGGAAAAACTAATGCCAGCCCAACCCCTCCTTGATATTTGACTAACTGGCCGAAAAGTCACGCTCGCCGCACAGTGGTCATTTTTCAAGTTCTAGGGGCACAACATTTTGAAAATTTGCAAATGAACAGAAAATATTCATTAGAAAAGAGGAAAATATTGAAAACATTTTAGACAGTAAAGGGGTGGTTTTTGAGGGGGTTGAAAAAAATTTTTAGTTTTAAAATTCTGAAACTTTGTAGAACTGATAATATTGTATATAGTACAGAAAGTCTGAAAACCAAGGGGATGGTTTTGATGGAGGTTGAAAATTAAATATTATTTTAAAGTTGCTTAACTTTCTGAATAAGATTTGTGAATCTACGAAAAAAATGTAAAGTAAATTTGGTGAAATAAATGTAAGCTCTCCAGGGATGGTTTTTGAAGGGGTGCAGACGATAATGTTACATTTCTAGGACGAAGTTATTTCGATTATTTGTTTTCTGTTTTTGGTGCAAAATGGTTATCAACTTTATAATTTTAGGTTGTTATAACTTAACTTGTATTTAAAATTAATTGCTCTATATACAAATACTTACCAGCGATAATAAAAATAAAAGCAATCAAGCAAAAAAATTAGTCGCTATCACTATCATCACAAACAATTTTCTTGGCAGACCAGATGATTTGGAAGTTGATGGTTGTTTAGGCGTGTCCTCTATCAACTCTTCCAGTTCACTAAAATTAATTTCTCCACCCAACCAGGAATAATTAGTCTCTAAAATCTTGACCTTACTCCTACAACTTCTTTGCCATGTTTCAGAAATTTGGTATCCATTCTTTTTAAAATTTGTCCATTATCGAATGTTCTAAAGTTTCTCTACAATGTTGTACGCCAACACGATTCAGAAGATGCAGGTACATCCCATTATTTGTTCCATTTTGTCATATTCCATTGAAAATACCTCAAAGAGACTTCTCCGCGATGTAGCATAAGTAACTAAAATCATGATTACCCCCTTAGACTTTTTTCTTTGGGGTTACTTAGAGTCAAGGGTGTATTTTAACAGACCGGATACCATAGAAGAATTGAAAGACAGAATTGGCTTGGAGATGAGACGAGTTGCCCGTGGGAAATAAAATAGTTTTGGTAAAAAAATTAAAGTGTTTTTCTACAAACAAAAATTGTATTCATTATCACTGCCAAAATAGTTTTGAGAAAGAAGTTATATAAAAAAATATAACCACGGAACTCTATATTATGGGGAATTAAAAAATATTTCCTAAAAAATAAATAACACAAATAAATATTTTTTCTAAAATAACAACTACCTATATTAATCTCTGCTTTGAAGTCTAAATATTTTTATAAATGAGTGGTAACCTGCGATTTTCGGAACTAGCAAAATGGTTGACTACTTCATCATAAAATGAATCGTGTTTCTTCAATTCTGACGTTTTTCTATTGAAATAAGCGATACATTTGAGAGGCGGTCTTGACTCATTTTGTTTCTAGTAAATGTTTTTATGTGTTTAAGTGCTGAAAATGATCGTTCTACAGAAGCTGAGGTTACCGGAATTGTTGACACTAATGACAAAAGTTTGTACAGTTCGGGGAGACAGCTTTTTAAATTGTTATTTTATATAAAAGTAAGCATTTCTTGAGATGATTTTGAATTTGCTAAAAGTTGCCGGTCAGAATACAACACGCATAGTTTATTTCTTAAGGAAATACGGTCAAAAAAGGATAATGGTCCATTAATTTCTCCATTAGACTAGTAGGAAATGATTTAGAAAACGTAAAATTATTAGGATTTACTAAATCGAAACATTGCAAAGAATTTAAATCAGAAAATCTCATTTCAATTTTAACTATAATGGTGTCCAAAATTTCTATAAAAATTTGTTTGTAATGATCTGCCCTGTCAAAGTTATATGTTGTATTTCTCTTTTTACATTGTGGCTCTAGCTCATCGTCATCGTCTACTTTTTCAACATTTTCTAAAAAAATATTGTATAAAGTATTGAAATGTATTTCGGTATTGCGAAATTCTTTTAATTTAGATATAAGTGAATCAAGTCTATTTTAGAATATGTTATATCGGTTAGTTTATTCTGTAAAATTTGGAAAATAACATCAGTTTGCTCAAAAATCATTTTAAAAGCATTTAGAAAAAATATGAAATTTTTATCCAACATTTGAAAAAAATATTCTAACTTCTTTAATTCCGTTACATGCTTTACTCAGAACTAAATTTAACTGGTGTGCGTAACAGTGAATGAAGTAAGCTTGAGGAGGCAATTTCTTTTATTTTTGTTTGGAGTTCATTAAGATGCCCTGACATGACTGCAGCGCCGTTATAAGTTTGTGCTATTAATTTATTTTTCAAATCAAATTTACCAAATTCGTCCATTAACAATTTAAATAAACTCTCCGCGTTTCTTCCACTACTCACATCAAGAAAACCAACAAACCTTTCAATAACTTCTTCATTTATTACATATCTAAAAATTGCGGAAAGTTGAGATTTACAAGTAACGTCCGTCGTTTCGTCTATTTGAAAAATTCGCAATTATATAGTTCTTCATAAATTTTGCCTTTAATAATCGAGCTAACACTCTCAATTAGATCATTTTGAATTGATTTAGACGTTTCGGAAAAAATATTGGCATTATTCAAAAAGTTCTCTAATTTTGGGTCATACGTTTATAAAAAATCTATCAGCTTTTTTAAATTTCTTTTATTGCACGATTCTCGTTCTTCGTCATGCCCTCGGAAAGAATTTTCTTGTGAAGATAAATATATAACGGCATCTATTAACCTCTTTAATATTTCCCTATTTCCACGGACCTTTTCGTTAAAATTTTCTATTTCTTTATGTGCAGAATCTAAGAAATTTACAATATTTTGTTTACCAAACATGTCGAATTTAATGCAAGATGAAATGTGCTCCTGGGAGTTTTCGTGCCTTTCTAAACCTCGCGACAAATTTTGCAAATTATTAAACAAGGTCCTGCCCCAAATTGAGGATTGATCATTAGTAAATAATAAACATCTTCAACAATATAATTTGTTTCTAATTGTTGATGCCGTTAACCACTCGGCTTTTTTATAATTATTATAACAAAACCCTCGGTTTTGTTTACCACTTTTAAAAACTAACGAAGGCATTGCTGGTGTAGGCCTGGCATTTCTTTTAATTCTTACCTTTTCGTCGTAAGTAAGAGTAGTAATAAATCCATTTAATAACTAATAATCCACCACGTCTGGACAACAAGACATGTTGTTGGGAATATTTTCACCTAGAGCACTCATTTCTAGCCCGCCTATCAAATGTTTTATGTATTTTTACGTCAAGTTGATCTTAACCGGCTAAACGCAACTGACAGTTCGTTTTCTTTGTGAATCACCTGAACTCCTGAGTCCTGAAATGCACATGCGCTATAAAGAACTAAGATCTGAGGCTAGCCTCCTACTTGGCTATTCGAAGTGTTGCTATTTTACACAACGCAAAGTAATTCAAGGTCATTAATGTTATAAGTAAATGCGTTAAAGTTGGCAGCTATTTAGTATTAGCCTCCAGCGAACCACAGTGTTCATTCAGTAAAAGACCGGCCGACCGGGAAATATGCATACAAAGACTATCCGGGCTGTAACGTTATAGGTATGTTTGTGGAAAGGAAATGCAAAACTTTTATATATACACTGAAAATTAATTAATGAATTATAAACAATAAAAAATATTGAAAATTGAGATATACCTAAGTAGAAATTTCTTAAGATATTACTTTTGAAGATATGGTGGTTCTTCCAAGGGGAGGCTCAGCCTCCCCTGCTTCCCGTGAAGAGCCGCCACTGGTCTACACCCGTCTTGGTCAATGCCAAATGCTTGGAGGGTCGCAATTTGAACAATGGAGATTATCTTTTTCTCACAATTACTAATGTAAGGTATCAATCAATAAAAATATTTTTCCAAAAGAATGGCTTAGGTAATATCAATTTTTTTCATATCACCAGAAAGCTAAAGGAATATACCACAATACGCAGTAAAAACAGTAAAGAGAAATGTCTGTTTCCATTAAAAAAAATTATGATGGCGTTATAACTCAAAAACCAATGACGTCATAAATTTTGGTATAGTGACAAAATGTAGCATTTACAAAACTAAAATCGACCTATTCGAGGATTTTTTGACAAATGACACATACCAAAGATATGAATTTTGGTCGTTTGTTTAGGTTCACACTGTATATTACAGTTACTCAAGTAATTATTTTATTATATATGACTGTATTCGAAATAAAAATAATCTAATAAATACATTCATTATCTACTTTTGTCCGTGACGTATCAAAAGGTTAATACTATTACTTTTACTAATACAAAAATTATAATAATTAGCATTATTGCATACAAAAATACAGATAAAAATATAAATTACATGACAGGTATATGGGTGAGCGCCACACCCAAGTATAAACACTGATGACCTAATTTTAGAGAAGAACAAAAGATTAGATTTAATCTATCCCAGGTGAACCAATCGCCAATTAAGTTAGGCGTCCATAATTTTGAATACGTTATCATGGATTTTTGTAAAGTGTAATGTGAATAGTATGTAGGTACTAGCTTATTAATCTTGATTTTGCGGGATCTCTGGCATAAGTTTACAAGGTTTAAAATATAATATACAGAGTGCTACAAAGTTTACATGGTGGGGTCAATTAAGACTGAAAGACTTCCCATCCTTTCAGTAGATGAAACATTTTTCAGAGAATGAAAGCGTCAAAACATTATCTACCTGCCTTAGTAACGGTCCTTGTCTCGGATGGAAAAACCGGATCATCAGCAGATCTGATTTTGCAAATTGTAGATTGTCGCTGTGTAACAAGTTTTTTCCTTAACTTCTCAATTACTAAATTAGTGCCAAATATTTTTCATTCAGCACCTGTTGTACATAAAATTTGAATCACCCGCTATAAAAACACCAATCCGAAGTCACCACCGAGCATGCGCGAGCGGAATATTGGAGAGAGATGGAATTAACAGCAATTGAAAACCGGCACTTTCCGTGTCGACGTCGCTGAGGCGAGATTGTTTTAATTTTTACTAAAAAGATTTGGAATTATTAGAGCTATCCTATAAAATTTTGTTGAAAGTTTTACTTTTGTTATTGAATTATTATTGCATTAGAATAATAACCTAGTTATTTTGAATTGATATTGAATTTTAAACTGGCATTTAATTGAATTATTATAGTATATTTGAGGTTAACCACATGGTTACTAAAAAACCATTTGTTAGTGGATTGTCCAGAAGTTAATACTATGTATATGGGTATATATATATGTTTTTTATTTAGGGGGTCTCTGAAATTCGTTATTAGATAATCTCACTTCACGACTGATATAATAATTGTAAATTATTGAATTTGTCGGAAAGCGAGACGTAAAGTCAATTTATCTAAATTGATTTCGTCATAGTAGAGGAGAGCATCTCCAAAAATTTATATTTTAATATTTAATTTTTTCTCGTTTTCAATCTTAATATCTATTTTCTTTGTTCTACTTTGAACATTTTGGTATTATTAACAATTTTTCTTTAGACAATTTTGCTTCATAATAACTTTTGTCATTTATAGTAATTTTGTGGCCAATTTTTTTTTTTGATAATTTAGCAGTAGAGTTTTTTTTTCGGTCCTCAACCATTTTCTTAAATTAATGCTTAAAGTTTACAAATTTTAATATTTTTTGTGTGTAGTTTTTATAAAATTCGTAACCTTGGCCAAATTTTGTATTCTTTTCAATAAGTTTTAAAGTTAATTAATAATTTATTTAGAGTCATTTTAAATCTAAATCATTTTTTTTCTTTGTGTAATTTAACTCACTTAGTATCAATTAGTTTCTGATTTACCACTATTTTCATGTAATAACTGGATCGACCAACTCTGAACCAAGCACATGGTAGTTTTGCTAGTGGCTGGACGAGAACTCCAGCTTCGTGTCATCCTAGAACTTCCTCGTTGACCCGGACAAACAATATAAGTCCTCAATCACAAGTACCTTTGGCCATCTCCAGGAATTGACACACTGGAACACCGCACTCGCCGCCCAAAGTTACGTAAGCTATTACCTACCATCATAGCTTTTCTTGCTCAGAAGAAACAACGTAAACCAGTTGATCTTTTCAATTTAACAATTTTTCTTTTCAAATTAATTTTTTTGTTTTTCTGTTATTAACAAAATGTCATTGTCACTATAAACGTTATATATTGTTTTTAAATTGTAGTAAATTTTAGAAAATTTTTCATTAATTCACATACTTAATTGTAAAGTCTTTGTAAATTTTAAACTTTATTTCTTGTTAATATATTGTTATTTTTTGTTAATTTTGGTTTTGATTGTTTCAACCTTAAACCGTTGCAGGAATATCAGCTGTATGAATACGCTGGTGCCCTTTTTCTTTGTTTATTTTTGTTTTGTAACATTCAAACTATTAAATAACTCTTCTCGCCACAGAGTGACCTTCGACCAACCATGAGCTAACCGGTTGCTACTTTTTCATAGCTTCCTCAGTACCCAGCTGAGAAGTTGTGGTTGCAGCTGGCTCGTCAGGTTAACACCTCGCATTTGCAAAGTATGTGTTCCGCTGTTACAGAATCTGCATTTATCATTTTCTACTTTGCCCACCTTCTTAAGATGATATCTCAAAGGGCGATAACCTGTTAAAACACCAGTAATCAGCTTTAAGTCAGACTTTTCAGTTCTAGAAGCATTGTGGCATTCTTTGTCCAATAAGTTTTTGTTTGTCTTTAATCGCTTGGAGTAGAACCTAGAGCAGGACCTTTTCTATTCCTTTTCCTATTTTAGGATTTCTTCATGTGTCCCTTAGATAAGCTTACAAGACGGTTCGGGTGCAAAAAATGGGGCTTCGGGGTCAGTGTTCACTAGGGTGTCAACTAACTCATAACACATCAACGTAATATTGTTATGTTTAAAAGTGAATTATTTATTATTTGTTTGCTTATAGTAATGAAACATTTTCTTTATAGGATTTTGCAAACAGTGGAAAGAAAAGCTATCTATGAGAACTAAAGGAAAAACTATATATAAAAATATTAATGAAATCTTTGCATTCTTTCGATAACCTGACTTCCGGTTATGCTAACAAGTAAAATTCTGATTTGCCATTCTCATTTTAACACTAGCATCCAACCTAGTCCCCTACGGCTAAGCGGGCTAAACTAGTATCTACATGATCCCCTACGATATGTAAATTCAGTTAATAATGAGAACAAAGGCCTGAAATTAATTTATTTACGTACCTTGTCTTTAAAATTTTTTTTTCATTCAAATGAATTACATTTTCATAAAATCTCATTCAGTTTCTTGGAAATGCTTAGCCTTTGAAACGTTTTTCGTCCTTATTGGGGACTCATCAGAAAAGCCTAAAGCCACGCATAACGATGTTCCATGCAAAACTAAGACATTTTCCATGAATGGTATAAAATAATTATAATTGACATTGACTGATAAAAAACAACAGATCTTCACCTATCTATTAGCTAACTAGGAAGTCAGGTTATCGAAAGAATGCAAAGATTTCATTAATATTTTTATATATAGTTTTTCCTTTAGTTCTCATAGATAGCTTTTCTTTCCACTGTTTGCAAAATCCTATAAAGAAAATGTTTCAGTAATATTGTTATGTTTCATCGGTTTTTCCAGAGACTGTTATTCCCAAATAATTTTAGACTGAAAAGTATAAGTCCTAATAGCTTTCAACGGTGCCTGGCTGTCTGAAAATATACAGATCTTTGCCCGTTTTTATTTATGTATTCCTGAGCAAATACAGCCATAACATAAATTTCTGTCTAGAAGATGGTTGTGGTCCTATCAAAAGGGCTCTGCAATTAAGCTGCGGCAACTTTTGTATGTTTTTTCTAGACAAGAGTCCCAGATAAGTGTTTGATCCAGGTTTCTTGCTAGATATTTAACTCCACTGAAATAGTTCAGTGTTGTTCCATGTGACATAGGAACAGCTGTTTGCTCGGATTGAACATTATGTCTAAAGCAATATTCTTGAGATTTGAAATCATAACTTCATGTTTCCCTCTTACGGTAATGACCAGATTATCAGCATGTCTATGGACGTAGAAATCAGAATTACTTAACTTACCGAGGATCACCTCTTCCATACCACTACTGACTACAGCAAGAGCGGTGGGATTTTAACCTGGTCATGTAGAGCTTTTAGTGTTAATTTGCTACACAAATTGTTTAGAATGACGTGGGTGAAGGTTTCATTTTTAATATATTGATCTAATATTTTTTCCATTGTCTTTAAGAAAAAATATGTTAAGCTAATGGGGCAATATGATTTACGTTCTTCTGACTATTTTTGGAATAAACCTTAATTTTTGGCTAGTTTTCGCGTAATCAATAATTTGAAAGTTATGCTAAATTTAGAATGATTTTCGTATGGCAAAGCTAGGTAGATGTATATTTTGTATTGAATATACGCGCGCTGTACCGACAATTGTAGCAGTATCTTTCATTGTTCCACTCCTCCACCTCTATTTTTCACCGTGAGAAGAAGCATCAGAATGAAAAATTAAACTAAATTAGATATTTTATTTTGAGAGATATATGGGGGGTAGAAATTTTTTTTTAAACTGTAGTAGTAAATGCTTAAAGAATGTTTTAAACCAAATCCCGAGCCGAAATGTTTCCGTTTTCATAATTGGATATTTCGCAATAAATATCAATATCTGAAGTTCTGCTGCTCGAATTTCAAAAATTCAAAGCCTGAAATACTTGTTTCAATAAAATACAATAAGTTATTGAAAGGGAAACTAAATTTTTAATAAATACGAACTTTCGAGTTGTATAAAAATCTTGAAAATTTTCAAAGTGAGTGTAAGAATGTATTGGTAGCCCATCCCAAAGGTTTTAGCGATTCATAGACTTTTCACTTTTTTGAGATCCTCGCGTCAAAATTAGTATGTCCAAAATCAATTCACATTACTTTCTTGAGGATGCTTTTAGCTACCATTAGCTGAATTTTAAATTCAGTCGCATAGTTTTCCACTCTTTTGATATAAAGTTTGGCAGATCAACATATTATTATCAATATTTTTTATATCTTGTTTATATTTCTTAAGTTATCGTAAACAAACATGTTTTTTAAATATTCTTTTTGCTGGAAAATAAAGTATTAAGATTAACATTTGTTACTATTACTTTTTGGCCCATATTGAACATTTTACTATGAAACTTATGTTTCATTTATACTAAAGCCAGCTAATAAATGCATTTCAGTATTAAGTTGGACTCTGTATATCTGTGCAGTTAGTTTTGTAGCTCCACAGTATAATTAGCAATATCGTTAAATAGTTATGAGGAAGTAGCTGATAAAATTTTGATTCTGCTTAATATTAGTCTGTTTATCACAAAACAGGTCCTGCTTACTCTGATCAATCTATATTTATAATGTACTGTCCAAATTTCGTGTGCCTGATGTTTGTTAATATGTGTACTGTTTAACAAATCAACAAAAACTACTATACCAAAAGGATTAAAGTTTAGTGTAGAAATAAAAAAGGTAATTATATTTTTATCATAGTTTAATCAAAAGTCTCATATAAAACTTTGAGTAGATATAATATACCAGTTGTTGCAGCTTGATATATAATCTGTTCACGATCCTTTTGCATCTGCGCAAGATTTTTGTTGATTTGCATATTAATTCATTTGTTATACCTCTTACATTCTTAAAAACCTCAATCACTTTATTTGCATTGTTCTGTAAGGTATAAAAGACACTATCGATTTTTTGTTTTTTACAGTGGTGATTTCCAAGTGAGAGACATCCAATAGGAAAATATTTGTTATTTATGGTCGTAACTTAATACATAAGTGTATTAAAAAAATTATAAGGTAAACTGAGTAAAACCATAACAAGACTATTACTATGAATTTTCACTCAATAATTTCAGTGGTCCAGGAAGATTGGTATATTCTTTAAATTTAAAGCTATTTTGCAAACCACTGAAACTATTGAGTGAAAATTCATAGTAATAGTCATGTTATGGTTCTACTTAGGTAGTCCTGTAGTTTTTAAAATATACGTACTGAGAAAACAAAATTATGGCCAAAAATAATAAATATTTTACTATCGGATACTCTCTCTTGAAAATCGCCACTTAGACTTAGATGAGAAATCTGGACGAGGAAGAGTTTTGGAACATAAGTGTATGCACTTTATTTAAATACCTCCTTCAGTGGCCTCTAGGCACGTTCTCACGACACAATGCTACTGGCGGACTAGATTAAACTTATATCCCAGGAATTCTACTTGATAGAAGCCCGCTTACAAACAACATCACTCAAATCAGAGAGTATAATGCACCAATTCGCATTAAGCACACACTACCATACCAAGCGTTGCCGATTTTCCGACAACATCTATAGCCAATACTTTTTCTCTTCAACTATAATAACAACAACACAATCTCCAATCTTTCACTCTCTCCTCTCCTCTTCGCTTTTTTTTATTAATTTTTGTTTTTATAAACTCACTTCTTTCTAACATAATTTTGGATATAAATTCAATGTTTTATAATTGTAAATCAAGCGGTCTGTCATAGACGCTCACTCTGGCTAAAATACCTGAAACAGGGTTTAAATATTTAGTTTTAAGTTTTTACTCTGTACTGCATACATACTTATTTGTATATTTCCTGCCCTGTAATTAGATGCACATCTGTCTGGGCAGGTGTATTCATAAAATAAAAATAAATAAATAAAATAAAATTTTCCCGTTAATATACAAAATTGCAAAGCATCGTTTTACCATACAGTTTATATATTTTTATAATTTTTTTTAATGTACCTTTTGAACATTTTATTGCTATATTGTTTTATTGAATTGGGTTCCAGCAAAGGGAATACAACTTTTTGTTACTTACACATCCACGTAGTGGATTGGAAGTATAGTAATCGCAACAAAAATTGTTTTTTCTTGAAATAGCTTTATAATGGCATAAAACGTCAAGATTTTAAATTTGAGTGAAAAAATTCTGTCTGTCTGTCTGTAATTTTTTTTGTCCGCACGTTTTCTCCGGAAAGGTTTAAGATATTGACTTGAAATTTGGTACACGTATATATTATAACGAGATCTGGAAGAGGATTGGATGGATTTTTCGAAGATGTCCGGTGCAGGGTTGGGGGGTTTAATAGAGGTAAATAGAGGAAAGTAAGTATAGCAAGCTGGTAAGAGTACAGAAATTCGATGTATGTACTAGAAGACGAGGCCTCAGATTTTTTAATAATATTATTCAAGGCACCCCTACACTATTATTAAAGTAGTTGATAAAATAAAATTGAGATATTCACTTGAAATTTGGTACACATATGTATTATTACAACATCTGGAACCAGATTTTATTTTGAGATGATTCCGTTGAAGGGTTTGGGGTTAAATAGGGGGAAATAAGTAAAGCAAGGTAAGAGTAAGAATACAGACACTTGAAATTCGATGTATATCCTAGAAGCCATATGGCCTCTTATATTTTAATATTTTTCAACCCCTCCGCTACCCTTATTCCATTATTAAAGGGGTTGATAAAATAAAATTGAGATATTCACTTGTAATTTGGTAGACGTATGTATTAAAACGACGTCTAGAACTGGACTATATTTTGGGATGATTCCGTTGAAGGGTTGGGGGTTAATAGGAGTAAATAGGGGAAAATAAGTAAATCAAGCTGGTAAGAGTACAGAAATTTGGGATTTGGTGTATACACTAGAAACCAAGGCCTCAGATTTCTTTCTAAAATTTTTCGAACCCCACCACATCCGCTCCATATTAATGGGATTGATAACGTAAAATTGAGATATTCACTTGAAACCTAGTACACGTATGCATGATATCTGATTGAGATGATTCCATTGAAGGGATGGGAGGTGGTAGGTTGTGAATAGGGGAACATAAATAGGGTAAACTAGAGACTTCAATTTTAACATATATGGTAGAAACCAACGTCTTTTCTATAACATTTGCCCCAAATATTATTAAAATGTCCACATACTAGAGTGCAAATATAGTCAAGATATTTCCTTTAAATTGACTTGGAAGAAAAATCTGGATGGGGAAGTAGTGATTCCTTAGGCAGCGGTTTTTTTTATTGGTTTTCAAATTCGACCTAGCTTCAGTCCGTCCAGTCCTTCAATAGCCACGGCTTTTCGCTCCGTGGACCTTAGGCTAGATCAGGAAATGGGTGCTCAGGAAGGATAAATCGTATGTTTTATAAATTATTAATAAAGTTTGTTTTGATTGATTTTTGATTTAGGAAGTAGTAATTCCTTAGGCAGCGGTTTCTTTCATTCATATATAGAAAAATATAGTTAAATGTATACAATAAGTTTAAATTCGGTAAGTACAACATTAGAGAAATATAATAATATAAATATATGCAAATATAATATTTTAAGCACATATTAGTTACAAAATTATAAATTATATCTATTAATAACTCGATATAAAATCCATTAATAGTAACAACATATTAGCATAACAAATTTTTACACAATAATAACCGGCATGCATTGTTAAATATCTACTGAGAAGCCAGAAAGAATTACAAAAGGTTACAGAAAAAATGCACTAGATTGGTTGAAAATTAATTTATGCTATTATTAAACTGTTATAAACTAATGTATTTGTTCTTCTAATGTAGGGACCTAATTTATTACTTTTTGTTAGTAAAGATATGCTTTAAGGGGTTATTAAGCGCATTTTAGAAATTGTTACGTAATTCTTAATTTAGACTGGTAATATGTATATCAGTGATTTTAATTGAATAACGAATTTAATGAATTTCCGATACCTGCCCCAGAACCCGTAGTCGAATTATTATAAATATCTCGTTTAATTAAACAAGCATATTGTAACCAGATATATTTTTTATAATTATTAAAGAAAAATCCGCTGCCTAGGGAATCACTACGTCCACTTCCAGACTTTCCAAGTCTCCTTAAAGGAAAACATCTTGACTATATTTGCACTCTAGAATGTGGAAATAATAAATAATTAGTTATAGAATTTTGGCAATATTTGAGAAAGATCACATACAAAAATTTGAGGCGTCATCTCAATCAAATATCCTTATAATACATACGTGTAGCAAATTTCAAGTGAATATTTCAATTTCATTTTACCATAATGATGTGAAGTGGGTGGGTGGGGTTGAAATATTTTATGAAGAAATCTGAGGCCTTGGCTTCTAGTATATATCAAATCTCAAGTTTCTGTACTCTTACCAACTTGCTTTACTTATTTTCCTCTATATACCTCTACTTACCCCCCTCCCCACTCCTTCAACGGAATTATCTTAAAATATAATCCAATTCTAGATGTCCTTTTAATACATACGTGTCCCAAATCTCAAGCGAATATTTCAATTATATTTTATCAACTCCTTTAATAATGGAGTGGGGGTGGTGGAGGGGTTAAAAATGCTGTAAAAAATCTGCCTTGGCTTCTAGTGTATACACCAAATCCAAAATCATTGTACTCTTACCAGCTTGCTCTACTTATTTTCCCCTATTTACCCCTCTTTACCCCCCAACCCTTAATAGATAAATTCAAAAAACGATCCAGTTCCAGATCTCGTTATAGTACATATGTATAAAATTTCAAGTCAATATCTTAAACCATTCCAGAGAAATCGAGGCACAAAAAAATTTACAGACTGACAGATAGACAGACAAGACTGACAAACAGACAGACAGAAAAAAATGTTTCGGTCAAATTTAAAATCTCGACGTTTCGTGACATTCTAAACCTATTACAACTAAATAAATTTTTCAATTTTTTTTACTGACTACCTCCACTCGACTATGTGGATGGGGAAGTAATTGAGCAGAAATCTATTTCTGTTTCCTAACGACATGAAACTAAATATCTGAAAAAGGTGGGTGTATATACGTCTGTTAATATTTGTAGCTCGGCCTGTATGATAGGATATCGATTGTTATCCTATTAGGTCGACAACTTTTTTTAAAGAGTGACCGCAAAAATCACTTGTTCTTCACCCTCGACATAGTTAAATTTGGTCCTAAACGATAGTTTATGATAGAAGATTAATCCCTGGCGAGTTGAAAATAGAGCATATACAGTTCCTCAGTTCTAAGACTTCAAAGTTGCTGTTATACACCATCGCATCGGCCTCGTTGTCTGATAGTCTAGTAAAAACTGCTGCCTAAGGAATCACTACTTCCACATCCAGATTTTTCATCCTAGTCCAAGGATACATCTTGACTAGATTTGCACTCTAGTATGTGGAAATTATTGATCATAGAATTTTAATGATATTTGGGGCAGATGTCACAGAAAAGTTTGGTGTCTACCATATACGTTAAAAATGTAGTTTCTAATTTACACTATTTATTTCCCTTATTCACAACCTACTACCTCCCATCCCTTCAATGAAATCATCTCAATCAGATGTGGTACTAACTTTCAAGTGAATATCTGAATTTTATGTTAATAATGCTATTAATAATGGAGCGAAGGTGTTGGGGTTTGAAAAATATTAGAATGAAATTTGAGGCCTTGGTATCTAATATATACACCAAATCCCAAATTTCCGTACTCTTACCAACTTGATTTACTTATTTTCACCTATTTACTCCTATTCAACCCCCAACCCTTCACAGAGAGAAATCGCTTGGAACATTTTGCACACTGTTGTGGAACAACGTCTTGTTGCATTTTTTTAAACAATTGTAAAATTTTAAGACACAACGTTATATAGTTTTATACATTTTAATTGTGCATAATTCTTGTTTGTTTTATTTATCCAATATAAAGATTTAGTTACGATGAATTTATTGGAAACTTCGACCAAAAAATCGGCGAAATTTAGAGTTAAATTTATTTATTTTTTGTCAACAAATCATAGCAAATTTAACTTAATTAATTGTTAATAGTATCTTCAAACTATATATTTTGTTGCCATTCTGTTTACAATCAGTTTTAAGTAATTGTTTAAAGGATTCGCACAACTTGTGTAACATAAAAGTGTGATTTTATGTTATAAACGGTTGTTGACAAACTTGTGAAAGTAGGAGTCCCAATATATTTATTTCCGCTGAACAATAATAGTAATCTATGCCGCCCGCACAAATTGCACAAAATAATGACATACTGTTCACAATCAGTTTGGTGATATTGTTTTAAAATTTTGTGTAATTGTTTCATTTGTTTCACGTAAATTTTATTGGTTAAAAATTGTACTGACTCACTTCAGAATTATACAAGTACTTACATTTGTGATGGAATTTGTTGAAAACTTATTAACCGAGTGGGGTTTCCTAGATCTAAGAAGCACTGGAAGCCTTCCAAATTAGAATTATTGAATGGATTTATTTTAAGCATAAATGTAAGTCACCTACTTCTTTCCAACTAATACTTTATGCATATAAAATTTACTTGTATTTAAAAAAATAGAAATGTTTTCATTTACCATATGAAAATATATGAATGTATGCTCTATTATGTATTGTTGTTCTGTTAAAATAAAATATTTATTCTTTAATTTTTTTTATTGAAATCCTTTAGGAAATAATATTTCACAATCTGTGTTACAGAATAATACAATTAAAATGAAGTAGATACATATAGTGCGTGAAACAAACGGCGAACCAAAAAATATATACATAATTGGAGATTATAGAGTAATAAATTGTGCAAAACTAACCCCAGTTCATACATTACTGAATAACAGCTTCTTTTAATTAAGTGTATATATTGTGCAAAATGAATTATAAAGTTGACAAAATAAACATACAATTTGTGGATTTCTCGTTTAGAAATTGTGGAAAACTAAAAACATATTCTCTTAAAAAACTATAAACATTGTGTCGCTTAAGAGCACAATTTTGTGTAAATATGTTTTACAAATGAAGAGGTTTAGATGTGAATGTTTGTTTAGGAAACCTTCAGAATATATTTAAAAATTTCACACAAATTGTAGAAACTAACTTAATCTGTTCAGAGATTTGTTCCACAAGTGGAATAAAATTATTATATTTTTATGCATCCATAATTGAAATTTTAAAGAATTCAATTATGTGATTTTTAAGTTTGTACAAAAATTTCACACAATGTTAATGCATAAACTGTACAAAATCATTGCTCCAATAATGTATTATTTATTTGCACAAATTGTTCCTGTCACCATTTTAAGACCAATTTGGAGTACAATTTTCTACAACTGTGGTAAAATACCACACACATTTTTCTCTGTGTACCCCTATTTAACCCACAACCCTTCAACGGAATCATCTCAAAATATAATCTAGTTCTAGATGTCGTCATAATACATACGTGTGCCAAATTTCAAGTGAATATCTCAATTTTATTTTATCAACCCCTTTAATAATGAAGAATTGGAGGGTTGAAAAATATTAGAAAAAATCTGAGGCCTTGGTTCCTAATACATACACCGAATTTCAAGTTTCTTACTCATACCAGCTTGCTTTACTTATTTTCCCCTATTTAACCCTACTTAACACGATTTAACCCCCAACCCTTCAATGGAATCGTCTCAAAATATAATCTAGTTCCAGATGTCGTTATATTACAAACGTGTACCAAATAAATTTAGCATAGCTCTAGTTATGTGTCGCCAGGTTCCATTCTCGTGCGTTAAATAAAAAAATTTGGAGACTACATTTTTGATCATACAAAAATATTTTTGTTTTTTTTAGGAGTCGCTGACTCCTTACAGCTGTAAACTTTTTTATCGTATTCTACACCAACAAAAATACTTATTCTGAAAAATTCATCCATATAACATTTAGTGACCGGTTTTTATCAATTTCTGTCTCTGACAACTGGGCTATGTAAGGGAATTAAAAAAAAATTGTAGTAGACAAATGTTTAAAGAATGTTTTAAACTAAATAAATGTTATTAACCGCTTTCACAATTGGTTATTCCTAAAAAAGTATCAATATCTGGAGTTCTACTGTTCGGATTTTAAAATTCAAAGCGTAAAATACTTGTTTTCATAAAATTTAATGAATTATCGAAAGGGAAACTAAATTTTTAATAAATACGAACTCAAGAGTTTTATTTAAAAAATTTGAAAATTTTCGAAGTGAAAATGGATTAAAACATCGAACATTTTCTCGGATTGTAAAATTGGAAATAAAGTGCTACAATTTGAGCGTAAGAACGTCTGCACTCGTATCCCATCCCAAATGTCATGGCGATTTTCAGACTTTTCACTTTTTTGAAATTGTCACGAAAAAATTAATATTTCCAAAATCAATCCACATTACTTTCTTGAGGACGCTTTTACCTGCAACTGGCTGAATTTTGAACTCAATCGCATAGTTTTTCATTTTCATTCTTTCGACAGAGCAACATATTATTATCAATATTTTTTATATCTTTTATATCTCTTTTATATTTCTAAAAGTTATCGCGAAAAAACACGCTTTTTTAAATTCTTTTAGCTGAAAAATAAAGTATCGAGATTAACATTTGTTACTATCACTATTTGGGCCATCTTGAATATTTTACTATGAAACTTATACACTATTTAAACTAAAGCCATCTGATATATCCATTTCAGTATTAATTTGGACTGTGGGCATCTGTGCAGTTAGTTTTATAGCTCTACAGTATAATTGGCAATATCGTTAAATAGTAATGAGGAATTATCTGATAATATTTTGATTCTGCTTAATATTAGTTCATTTATGGGTTATCACAAAACAAGTTCCACTTACTCTGATCAATCTACATGTATAATATAATGTCCAAATTTCGTGTGCCTGATATTTGGTGATATGTGTACTATTTAACAAATCAACAAAAACCATTACAGCGAAAGGATTAAATTTGTTTAGTGTAGAGATAAAAAAGGTAATTATATTTTTTTCACAATTTAATCAAAATTTTATATAATGCTTTGATTAGATTCAATATACCAGTTGTTAAGGCTTGCTATATACTCTGTTGACGATATTTTTGCATCTTCTCAAGATTTTTATTAATTTATGTATTTATTCAATTACCAAGGGCTTTAACCTCGGGAAAAAAAACGGTTAAAATTCGACATGCGTATCTTCAAAGTATATTATTTAAAAATCAAAACTGTTTGTATCTCTATAATGGGGTCGCTTTGATTGATTGATTGATTGATTTGCCAGCGTAAGGTGGGCATTGCTGCCAATTCCTCTGTCCCCGAATCTGGCAGCTTTTATTTTTTATTTTATTTTTGTCTTTTTATTTTGTTTTTATTTATTAACCGATCCACAAGTAAATATCCATCTACGGTGGAGTTGCTGGGAAGGGCTCTAACGCGGTAACCATATTTTTTTGCGCGTTATGAGAAAAGAGGTCCGAAGGGATAGTTTGCTCACCATGTATGTCGTTTCCCTGAAACAATCGGTTTCAATTTCGGGCAGTTTTTCCATTTCATCACCTATATGTTATTTTTATTACCTATATATTATGTTTAATATCTTCTCAATTTTGATCTCTATTTCTTGTTTAAAATTTAATAAAGACAAATAAATAAACCAATGCTAATGATACATAAACAAAAACTTATCTGTTTCATTCACACATCTAGCTGGCTGTTGCTTATTTGATATCATCCACTTCAAGAAGGGACGAATCCAGGTATAGATTTTACGGTCAAGCACTCAAGCAGTACACTTTTCTCGGGTTGTTTATATACACTATTTTGTGTTGCTTTATTCAACCAAGATAATTTAATCAAATATCAACTATATCAAATAGCCATACTCGCGCCAATTTATATCAATCAATGCAAGATTGTTCACGCTTCAATTCAGTAGAATTTCGGCGTTTTGTTGCCGCTTTATCCGGATTTATCTCGATATTCAGTAACAGCCACGAAACATGCGTCTTTCACCGAACTCGACACACTCAGAGTTTCTCAGAGTGAATAGACGCCCCAAAGAACTCTCCCGGAAAGAATCTCAAAAACATAGGTTAAAACGCCTCTAAATTATATAAAGAAATTCTGCGTGTTGTGAAGTGAAATAGTCTAAAAACAAAGTTCATATGGAATTAATATTTGATAATTTCTAGTACAGGGCTTTTTAATAATATAAGAAATAAAGTAAACAATACAATAAGTGCGGTGTTTTAAAGTTAGGCCTATCTATACCCAAAAGGCCTCTTGAAGTGATTTAGTGCGGCTCAAGACCAGGGTAATAAATATGCAGTGTCAAATGGGGCAATATAGACGATGTAAACGGACTAACGTAAAACCCCAATGCTTTCTTCGAAAATGTAAGTAAATAAATAATATACTTTGTGTGCAGTGAAGTTTTTTAGATGCACGAGCCGGAAAAGAGAAGAAAGAAACAAGCCAGCAATCCAGAGGTGCCACAGAAAGATAAGCTATATACTGAATTAATTAATTTTTTACTTTATTTTATAATATCTTATTTTATTCCGATTGATTACTTAATTTAAGAATCTGATTCCTATTGACCTAACTATTGACTGAAAGTCTAATACTCTCAGCATTTCCTTAATAATTAATAAACATATGCTAATAAGAAGGCAGGTAATAAAATAGGAAAATGCCCGAGAGTTGGGAAACGGCAGCTTAAATTAGGCGCTACAAGAAGCAATACAATATACAGGGTGTGCGAGGGTTTCTCTCGGGCCTCTTTCTAATTTGCAACTCGCTATAAAAAACTATTCTACAGCAATTAATATAGGTCTTGAAAAACAAAGCAAGTAAAATGGACACACTACTACAGGACGTTCAAACGAGAACACACTAATTACTGGTGCAAGAAATCGACGGCGACGGGAACTGCCTATATGGAGCATTAAACCATCAACTGGAGGGAGAAAATATAACATCATAGGCACATACCGATGCAACGAAAACCCTACGAAAGCTGAAAGGGATGCTAGATTATGAATAAGCTAGGAAAGGATTATACACACTGGGAAAGAACAGCACAACAAAAGACGGAATACAATAAAGAAATATCAAGGATATACACACTGTCAGACTCAGAAACAGAAGAAACAGAAAACTCAGAAGAAGAATAGGAGAGAAGATGTTCACAGACAGAAACTAAAACACAAAAACCTAAAAGGTTGACCATCTATCTTCTGCTTTAGTAATAATTTCAGTTATAGATTAGATTTTAGCTAGAGGAGCTGGCGATTGGCCGTGCCTACTGCGACCAGTAGAGGTCTATTGTAGTACTCCTTCTTTGTACCTTAGGGCTCCTTATCCAGACATGTTCTTACTAGACTTTCAGTTTGCTTGATAAGGAGCGCCTTGCTGATGTTATCAGCCCTTCGTTTCTATTTTCTCGCCAAGCCGTCTCAGTCCAGTCAAGGCTATTACAGCTCATGACATAGACTGACGTACCTGAACGAGAACTCACCCATCCATGCGCTAGACCCGACCGACGTTGCTTAACTTCGCCAATCGAGTACTCGCACCATACATACATACATAACAAATTTATTCAATATTAAAATCGTATAAAACATTGCCTCCCCGGATCGTGATCCGGAGTCAACCGTACAACCACGTTGCACAGCGCCGTGGTGTTAGTGCGGTTGGACGGATCGCGACCGGTTCGGCTCAATAAAATTAATTAAAATAGACAAAACTCCTACCGCCTGTGGCAGCTTAAAATCGTCATTAAAATTTTACATATTTAAAACTTAAATTTAAGAACACTGAAACTAAGAAAACACTGAAAAATTTGGATAAAAACACTGATTTAATTTTGGTTGCTGAGACAGAAATAAACTCAATGGAAAAGACCCGTTCGAGGCAATTGTGCCCCAACAGTCTATTCGTCGTTGGGAAGTTGTGATTAGTAGAAAGGAAAATTGAGTTTTAAAAGTAGTTTGAATTTTTATAAAGTTTCTTGGCCAAAAGGGAATTTTACAATAAAAGGACAAAATAAAAATTTACAAAAATACAAACAGGTGACAAACAATTAGAAAGAGAAAGAGGATAGGTACAGAATAAAAATAAGGTGGTGAAAAGTATTGGTATGGTAAGGGGTGTTTGATTTGGAATGGGGCATTATGCATTCTGATTTGGGTAATATTGCGCGTAAGCGGACTGTCGCCCAGTCGAAAAGCATAGAATTTTTGCGATGTGTCCCGGACGAAGTCCGCTAGTGGCGTTATGTCGTTACAACGATCATATAAATCTCTGAGGGAGGTGTATCTGCCCGAATCAGAGATGAGGCGCATAAATTTATGCTCAAGAACTTGGAGCTTTTTCATTGTCGTGGCCGGGATGCTGCACCACACCGGCGCCGCGTATGTGATGGCCGGCCTTATCACCATCGTGTACAGTAATTTTTTGGCCAATCGAGTACCCGCACCTGAACTGGTGACCCTACGAGGAACTGTAACTCCAAATATAACTAAATCGCTTATATGGGGCATATTAGTTTTGACGCACTTGCAATGAATTTTGACAACTAACTGACAATGTCACAAAAATTAAAGTACATATAAATGTACACAACTAGATATTAGAAAAAATACGTTATAAGACTTTTTTTATTTTTGCTTACGACAGTATCAGTGCAATAATAAGGACACTTTAACTTAACCACATCATTCCTATGCAACCAGATAGAAATTAAAATACAAGACATCATTTTGTGGAAAATCCGTAAAACAAAGAAATTTTATATTTCTCGCTCCTAAATTAATTAATGAACTTCCCGACAAAATTAGAAATCTACCGAATTATCATTTATTTAAAAAACATTCCAAAGCTTTCATCTCTAATAGAACAAAAATCCATGACTAATTACAATGAAAAATGACCAATACGATAAAATCATGAATCTTTTCCTAAAAATTCTTTTACTTCAGAAAAACCCCATGAATATACATATATAGGTATATTTTATGTGCATATACACATGTAGTATATTTAGTTTAGTGTTTGTATATATTTAATATCGAGCTTATATTACCATACTTGTAATTATATTAGTTTTGAGATGATATCTGCTCCACCTAGATTTATTTTAGTACTAAAATTTTGTTATAATATCAACTAAATTCATCTTAGCAATAAATTAGTTATTTTATAATAGGTAGGTTTTGATCCAGTAGGTTAATTTAGTTATGTGTTTACATTATTGTAATTATATTACATTCATCAATAAATAAATAAATTACACCACGGATTGCTTTGTGCTTTGTGGTCTTCGTTTATTTGTGAACGAAAATGAATAATCATAACAAAATTGTAAATTGTAATACCTTAAGCAAATAAATATTATTATTATTATTGTTGGACTTTGGATTAACAGTGTTCAGTTAGATAGGCACATCCATTATTTGTTTTACTACAGATATGATCATTATTCGAAATAAAAACATAAACTCGTCGGGGACCGCTTGCTAAATAACCTATGTTTCAGATATTATTCCATATATAACATATACAGTCGTCAGACCAAAAACAACCATAGAAACATTTTTAAAAAATACTGTTAGTCCTGCAGTAGGATAAAAAAATGAGCCTATCTACCCACCTCTCTTTCTAAAATGTTAGCATATCTTCAACCAAATTGTGTCGTTTCGTAATAGTTTTGTTAAGAATACCGTAATGATTTAAAAGTTACATTTTACCTAATATACATAAAATTCGCTCGAACCTAAGGGTCACTCTTTCGATATGTTACAAATCTTCTTAGTTTTATGTGCTTAATGAAAAGCAGAGTAACATTTCGCTCTGAACCGATAATAAAATATAACTTTTGTAAAACATGACAGCATATACGCTCCGGGCGATCACTCTATATGACAGATGGAGCCTATTAAAATTCAGTTAACAAAAGAATGCACTCTGACAACTTAAGTAGTGTGTGTAATAACTTAATCAATACATTTAAAAGATCCCTATACTAAAATATAATTCCTAATTTTTTTCATTAATTTCAATTTTAAAAAATATTTCAAATATTACTCAAATACATGCAATTCACATGCATTTTTTTAATCGCTGACCCTAGAAAAGAGAGTAGTAAAGCTGCCTCCATCCTTCTTTATTTCTTTACTTGCTATCTATTTCGAAAATATTTTCACATTTTCTCGACAAAAAATCGTAATTCTAATGATAATTTAATTTTTTAAATTTATTTATATTACAACACTTGGCTAACAAATCTACTGTGTGCAGTACGATTAAGGTACATCTTCCTTCTTTCCTTTAGTTTTGAAGATAAATCATTGAAATGGAACAGCCTTTGTACTTAATAAACGTCATTTTTTGACACATAAATGTTCTACTTTCCACTTACGGTTTCACCGAAAGTGGAACTAACTTGATTTTCAAATGGAACGCTATATATTATTGCATTTTTGAATTCTGCACAATTATTTTCACATCCACATAGTATAGTAGAGTGGAAGTACAGTACTCCTAAAAAAAAATCATTTTTACTTCCCTCGCATACCGAAAGGAAGTATTGTATTCGAGAAAAAATCACCCTCCGAAATTTTTTCGGATTCTGACGTATCAGATCACGTAGATTACAAAAATATAAATTTTTCAATTCCGTCAGTCTGTCTGTCTGTCTGTCTGTTGGTGCATTGACTAAAAAACTACTTGGCGGAGAGCAGTCAAATTTGGTAGGTAGTTGACCCTACTGACAGCGAAGAAATGGTAAAATTTTCACAGGAAAATATACAGGGTGGACCGTCTAAACAGAATAAATAGTGAAAAACATTTTTTTTCGCTCAAATTTAAAATTTCCACGTTTCAGAAAAAAAATGAAATTTCTTTACACCATTTTTGAATTTTTTTTTTACTAACTACTGAAATAGATGAAAATTTTTTTTTCTTTCTTCAAATTTAAAATTTCCACGTTTCATGGCATTTTAGGCCTAATTAAAAAAAAAAAAAAAATTTTTTACTTCCCTCGCATACCGAAGGGAAGTATTGTATTCGAGAAAAATCACCCTTCGAAATTTTTTCGGATTTTGACGTTTCAGAACACGTAGATTACGAAAATACAGGTTTTTCAATTCCGTCAGTCTGTCTGTCTGTCTGTTGGTGCATTTACTAAAAAAGTACGGAGAGCAGTCAAATTTGGTAGGTAGTTGACCCTACTGTCAGAGAAGAAATGGTAAAACTTTCACTGAAAAAATATACAGGGTGAACCGTCTAAACGGAATAAATAGTGAAAAAAAAATTTTTTTGCTCAAATTTAAAATTTCCACGTTTCATGACACGCTAAACCTATTTCAGAAAAAAAAAATTTGAAAATTTTTTACCACTAAAATATATGAAGAAAAAATGTTTTTGTTCAAATTTAAAATTTCCACGTTTCATGGCATTCCAAACCTATTTAAAAATAAAAATTTTTTTAGAACATTTTTTTACCAACATTTTTGAAAAAATTTTTACCACTAGGATGAAAAAAAAAATCTTTGTTTAAATTTGAAATATCCACGTTTCATGGCATTGTAAACCTATTTAAAAAAACATTTTTTACCACTAAAATAGATGGAAGTGTTTTTTCTTATTTCAAATTTAAAATTTTCACGTTTCATAGCGTTCTAAACTTATTTAAGAAAAAAAAATTTAGAAAATTCTTTTACAATTTTTGAAAAAATTTTACCACTAAAATAGATGGATTTTTTTTTCTTTGTTCAAATTTAAAATTTTCATATTCCCATGGCATTCTAAACCTATTTCAACAAAAACAAATTTAAAAATATTTTTGAAAAATGAAAAAAAAAATTGAAAAAAGTTTTAATCTATTTATCAATAGATGAAAACTTTGTTTTTGCTCAAAATTAAAATTTTCACGTTTCATGACATTTCAAACCTATTTCGGAAAAAAAATTGCGACATTTTTTTACCATCTTGGAAAAATATTTTACCACTAAAATAGATGGAAAATATTTCTTTTTGTACAAACTTAAAATTTTCACGTTTCCATGACATTCTAAAGATATTTTAGAAGAAAAAATTTATGAAAATTTTTTTACCTGCATTTTTGAAAAATTTTTAAAAAAATGAAATTTTTTAAACACCACTATACTTCCACTCTACGTGCATGAGGAATTGAAAATGTGACAGAATGATGGCAATAATATTTGGCCTATGCACCTATTATACTTTTATTGAAAAATGTACAGGGTGGTCATCCCAAGAAATAATTCAGTCATGGTGGACATTTGTCTAAAGGTATTTGAGCAAACCCTTCCATATTTGGCACCTGTCATTTAGTATTGAACTTTTGTTGTTGAATGAGCACCCTGTATATTTTTTTGACCAAAACTTATGAGGTTTTCTTTGTAATAATAGTGATAACTATATTCCGATTATTATTTTCAGTCGTAATTATTATTTTTTTAGAGTGACCGCCATGCACAAATAAAGAGGGAAGTTCTGTGTAAACACTTTTACCGATTTTTTTTAATCGGTTTAGAATGTCGTGAAGCCCGGAGATTTTAAATTTGAGCGAAACAAAATTATGTCTGTCTGTGGGTCGGTCTGTTAACTTCTGTTATCTGTAAGTTATTTTTGGAACGCTTAAGATATTAATTAGAAATTTGGTTGGTACATGTAAGTATTAAAACGAGATCTGTACCTAGATATTCTTATTTTGAGCTTACTCCGGTGAAGGTTTAGGGGGAAATAGAGGAAAATAAGTAAAGCAAGCTAGCAAGAGCCCACAAACTTGGATTTTGTGTATATACTAGAAAACAAGGCCTCACATGTTATTAATAATACTTGTCGGACATTATCAGCTAAACTTTGTGTTGGCGCGTTGGCCGAGAAGAGAGCTGGTTGTCCAATAAATGAAACCGATTGTGAACAAGATATGAAAAATTGAAAACTTCTTTAATAAATTGCAATTATTTTGTTATTAACGTTAAGATGTAAGGTTAAGGACCAGATTACTGTTATATTACTTTTTTACCTGGTTTCATTTGATGTAAATAAAAGACCCTAAGACATTGAAGTTTTTTTTAGCATTCTTGAGCAATAAGCTACTACTTTATATTCGCTAATTAGGGAAGAAAAAAAAAATCTAGGGAAGTAAAACACAGAGTATAACCCGATCGTACATAATTCCATGTATACAAACACTTAGTTTGAATAAAATTAAATCTTAAACATAGTTTAGAAAAATCACCAAGATGCTTCATATATTCTCTCCTTTTCAGGTTTTCCAAAAGAACAAACATGTACATGAAAGTGATATTCTTTTCATCACTTCTTCTTATACACGATGCCTTGTGCTACAAACATGAATACAATTCATGGAGTAAAATAGAGACTCAGCAATGGTTTGACAGTATTCTATTTGAAAACCAACTTTTTCTTAATGATTCCACTTTTGACAATACCGATTTCATGCCCCAATATAGTTTCTTCCTCCGAGTACAAAAATCTTCGATACCCACTATACCACCAAACGCTTTAAGAAACTGTACCGCCATGATGGGTATTATTCTGTCTGATATAGGTATAAATACAATATCGCCAGGAGCGTTCAATGGTTCGGATCAGTTGGCAGAAATTGACTTATCCAAGAATAAACTCATCCAAGTTGACGATGGAGTATTCAATAAAATATCAACCTTAAAGTACTTAGACTTATCGTATAACAACATAACAAGTTTATCTGAAGGGTCCTTCAAAGGATTGCAAAAACTTAGTTATCTTTATCTGCAAGGTAACAAAATTTCATTGTTGCCAAACGATTTATTTGAATCACAAGTTAAAACTTTGCTTAAGTTAGATTTATCATCAAATAGATTCCAAGACATAAGTTTAGCGATTAGAAAACTGAGTCACCTCACTGGTCTATTTCTACAGATGAATAATATCTCAGACGTAGGCTCTGATTCGTTAAAGTATTTAACTTCCTTACAATATTTAGACCTTTCTTCACAATATAATAAAATATCGTTTCTGGATAGCAATGTATTCAACTCACAAAAGAAGTTTCTAATAACTTTAAACATATCGTCAAACGGTCTAAAGGAAATAAATACAGCATTCCATGGAATGGGTCATCTCACCCACCTTAATTTACAAGAAAATAAAATATCCAGTTTAGCTTCTGATTCCCTTCAAGATTTATCGTCTTTACAACATTTAGATCTATCTAATAATTCCATACAAGACTTATATGAAACTGTTTTCTCAGGATGTAAAATGATCACTAATCTTTATTTACAAAACAATAAAATAACATTTTTGGATTCCAACTTATTTGAATCGCAAAGACATTCTTTAATGATTTTAAACTTATCATCGAATGCTTTAACAGGAATCGGCACAGCATTTCTTGGAATGGGTCATCTAACCCATCTATATTTACAAAAAAATCGAATATCAAGCTCAGCTGCTAACTCTTTTCAAGATCTAAGTTCTTTGGAGTACTTAGACATCTCCCACAATAATTTGGAAAGATTTCAATATGGCCTATTGGACCATTTAGACCACTTAATGTATCTAAATTTTTCTAATAATAAATTTGAAAAGTTCCCCTTTGAATTCCTAAGTTATTTAACAAACTTAAAAGAACTTGTCTTTGAAAACAATAAAATAAAGTATTTAAATCAAACTGAAATAATACTAAACTTTCCATCACTTGAGAAAATTGGTCTAAGTGGAAATTTTAATTTTTCCTGTTTAAAACTGGTAAAATTTGTTAAAGAGTTACGCACTAAAAAAATAGAAGTACTTAAAGGAAATTACTTCGGAGGAGATAATGTGAGAGGGATGGCTTGTTATGTGGATGATTTTGATACAGGTGATAAAGATTCTAACGAAATGTATGATAATGAATCCAAGAATATAAGAGATTTGATTAATGTTGTACTGGAAAAACACAATGGAAATACTTTTGTTACTACTTTGATAACAATCAGCACTCTTGCGTTAATTGTAATGACGTTTTTGCAATCCTTTTTCGTTGTAAAATTAAGAAGAAATACACATAAAGACAATTTAGAATTAATTTGAAATAAAGCGTTAAGTATTAATAATTCTGTAAGTTACTTTGCAATGCAATACTGGTAAATATGTAGTATTTTCTTATTGAAATAAACTAGTAACTAATAATTTTGAGATTCTTTATTTTGACCGGAAAAAAAATGTATGTAGCCACAACTTGTCAACTGTCATTGTCATTGGTGTATTTTGTATTATCTAAAACCCCAATTACTACATTCGTATTATTCTGGAATCTATCAAAAAATACTTCCAATTCCACAGTATCCATTTTTATTTCTTAAACTCAACCTCTGTATAATAAACTAAAGTGACGCTTTTTTGCCTACTTCAAATTGTTAAAAAAACAATTTAAACTTAGTTTAAGAACGTGGAAGGGGCAGTTATATCTATAAAATTGATAGAATATGTTTGTAGAGGTGTTTTAAAACCTCATGAGCTGTGACCTTCATATGCGCAGAGACATAATCCGTCCTGTTGACTCAGTTACACTTCTTAAAAATATTATATTTATTGTTTACAATTTATCCCGAGCTCTTGTTTATGTATATAGCAAGGCAGCCTCCAGTGTCTTCAAAAACATACTTATAACTCAGATTAGACTTTGCCTTTTGCGCATTTCGCGGCTCATGAGATTCTGAAACACCTCTATGTACCTACCCATGATTATTTTATATGCAATTTTTGTAATTTTTAAATATTGGTGTGAAAATAGATCAATAGGGGCTTTCTTAAGTTGAGATATTAGAATATGCTTCCATTTTTGGAGGAGATTTTAGAAGGTGCTACTTAAGGAATGTTTATGACGTAAATATACTTTTAATTTTATTTACTCGTAATGTTATCGCTTTTCACCTCCGTCTCTTGCCAAAAGTATCGTATTCGTGAAAAACCCTCCGAGATTTCTTCGGATTTTCACGTTTCAGACTATGTAGATTACGAAGGGCAGCGGGTAGGAGATTTCATAAGACTTGACTTGAGATTACTTTTCTATTTCAGGGATATGAGCGTCCCTGCCCACGCGAGCTCGGGATTACCCCTGATCAGTGGCGGAATAACCAAGAAGGTTTCCTTTATCAGAGTCGACGTAACTGGTAGTGGGCAGCAGGGCTACCAATATTAAATTAACGCTACTGAAGAACAACTTCTTTAAATGTATTGTACCAAATAAACAAAAGCTCAGTTGCAGCAACTTTAATGTGTGGGCGGCTACAACTAGCGCCTGACCCAGAATGGGCGGCTGTCATCAAAAGTGCAGAAAGCAAGAAGAAACTATTGCACTCAATTGTTCCCAAGAAAATTCCTGCCATGGAGGCTAGTGTGACCTTGGAGAGGATACACGCCACAGCTGACAACCCTGTCCTCTATCCAGGAAGGGAAATTGACAACTGGGCGCAGGGGGTTGGCCCGCCAGATTCCGTTGGAGAAATTGACTACTAGTGTGGACATAGCGAAATCTCGGCAAGAAATCCGACTTGCAATCTAGAATGTGATAGGAAAGCTGTATCTACTAGAAGGAGTACTTGTAGATTCTGTCATCAAAATTGCAGGTCTTTACGAGGTGAATTATAGGGACTCCGGACATTTCCAATCTACGACTGGAAGCATGGTATGCTTCTCTGGTAACAACAGCATTAGCATGAATGGAGAAGGTTCTGGATCTCTAACGAAGTAACTATATTAGTTCTTGGATATAAAGTGGTCAGTGAAAGAATAATTCCCCTAAGGATCAACACCAAATCAGCAATAATGAATTTGGTACAAGTTTATGCTCCTACAGCTGCTGCAGAAGAAGAGGAGATGGAAAAGTTCTATCAAGATCTGCGAACCTTACTCCACATTATTCCAAACAGAGAAATTACCATTATTATCGGTGAGTTCAGCGCCAAAGTTTATTCCATGCCAAGAGTCAAATTAAGGGTAATCAATTACGACCCTGTCGCGTATAGAACAACCGCTCTTTTCTTATTTCAGGTTTCGGGAATATTTCAAGGGTTGATTTTAGTACATTAAAGTAAAATACTAGTCGTAAATAATTATCTAAATTCTGTTATCTGATTTCGTTGGGTTGCATTAGAGCCGCGGAAATATGTCTTTTAACTTAAGTAGTTTATTGGGGATCGACGTTTGAAAAGTCACATGAAAGGAATAAATAACCATGTGAATCATTTACCGAACAATTCGTTTTGCTTTAAGTCTTTCAAGGAGCCTAGGAGCACATCAACCTGGTTGATATGAAATAAAACGACCCGTCGCGTCGGGGAACCTAGAGAGATTTTTCAGAATTATAATAATCGGTTCACAGGGCATTCCAGAAAATATATGCAAGGTAGGCTTTTTCTCATATGAAAGCGAAGTAATTGACAATGCAGTTTTTTCATATACCTTACTGGTGTACATGTTAGATAGGGCAAATTAGGATTTAATAAAAGATTAGAAATTTTTTACGACATCGTGATGTACATAAAGTCATTTTTCGTAAATCCCGTAGTCCGTTAGGCAATTTCAAATTGGGGTATGATTTATCGAAGGCAACGTTTTTAACTGGTAGAAATTTCAGGGTGTGCCATCCACTATTGAGAAATCTTGTTTTCGATGAGATAAAACCGACACTTCTGGTTTAGCGTCTCTTCGATCAGCATCGACAGGGGGGTAATAAATTCACGAACCCCTTTCAGTTTCAGAGCTTATGTAAATGCGTTCGGTACTTTGTCGGTTATAACGTAAATTCATGTGATGTAATTAACCTAAGTGTGTTTGGCCAGCGATTCATCTAAAGATTTGAAATTGCTGCAGACCACTTCATTTTCTTGTATTCCGTAATTACTGTGTGTTAATTTAGAAAGCGCTAAGACTGAACAGCAACAAACTGAACATAGGGAGGTCATGCTGCACATGGATAACAACAATCGAGAGGATTATGAATAATCTAGGAATGGATTATACACACAGGGAAAGAATGACACAACAAAAGACGAAACACAATAAAGAAATATCAAGGATATACACACTGCCAGACTCAGAAACAGAGAACTCAGAAGAAGAACAGGAGAGAAGATGATCACAGACAGAAACTAATAAGAAGCATCTCACAAAAAATTGAAAGTTAAAAGAAGCAGGAAAACCTAAAAGGAGCATCTCACAAACGCCTACAGTTCCCATCCGATGAAGACAGATGGAAACCGACACCATTTTGTGACAAATCCGTAGGACAAAGAAGTTTTATATTTCTCGCTCCCAAATTATTTAATGAATTTTCCGACAAAATTAGAAATCTAACGAATTATCATTTATTTAAAAAACATTCCAAAACTTTCATCTCGAATTCAAATAGAACAAAAATCCATGACTTAATTACAATGAAATATGACTAATACAGTAAAATCATCAATCTTTATCCATAATTTTTTTTTACTAGAAAAACCTGATGAATATACATATATGGGTATATTTTATGTGCATATACACATGTAGTATATTTAGTTTAGTATTTGTATATATTTAATATCGCACTTATATTACCATACTTGTAATTATATTAGTTTTGAGAAAATATCTGGTCCACCTAGATTTATTTTAGTACTGAGATTTTATTATAATATCAACTAAATTTATCTTAGTAATAAATTAGTTATTTTATAGTAGGTAGGTTTTGATCAAGTAGGTTAATTTAGTTATGTGTTTACGTTATTGTAATTATATTATATTTATCAATAAATAAATAAATTACACCACGGATTGCTCTGGGCTTTGTGGTCTTCGTTCATTTGTGAACGAAAATGAATGATCATAACAAAATTGTAAATTGTAATACCTTAAGCAAATAAACATTATTATTATTATTATTCTTGGACCTTGGATTAACAGTCTTCAGTTAGATAGGCAGATACATTAATTGTTTTACTACAGATGTGATTATTATTCGAAATAAAAACATAAACTCGTCGGGGACCGCTTGTTAAATAACCCATGTTTCAGATATTATTCCATCTATAACATATACAAACAGTCTTCAGACAAAAAACAATCATAGAAACATTTTAGAGAAAAATATTGTTAGTCCTGCTGTAGCATCAAAAATGAGCCTATCTACCCACCTCTTTTTCTAAAATGTTAGCATATCTTCAACTGAATTGTGTCGTTTCCTAATAGTCTTGTTAAGTATACCTTAATAATTTAAAAGTTACATTTTACCTAATATACATAAAATTCGCTCGAACCTAAGGGTCACTCTTTCGATATGTTCGTAGTTTTATGTTCTTAATGAAAAGCCTATTAAAATTCGGTTAACAAATGAATGCACACTGACAACTTTAACAGTGTCTGTAATAACGTAATCAAAACATTTAAAAAATCCCAATACTAAAATATAATTCCCATTTTTTTTTATTGATTTCAATTTTAAAAAATATTTCATAGATTAATCAAATACATGCAATTTACATGCATTTTTTTAACTGCTAACCCTAAAAAAGAGAGTAATAAAGCAGCCTCCATACGTCTTTATTTCTTTACTTGCTATCTATTTCGAAAATATTTTCACATTTTCTCGACATAGCTTTAGAAAAAAAAAACATAATTCTAATGAGAATTTGATTTTTTAAATTTATTTATATTAAAACACTTGGTTAACAAATCTACCGTGTGCAGCACGATTATGGTACATCCTACTTCTTTCCCTTAGTTTTGAAGATAAATGATTGAAATGGAACATCCTATATCCGGTTTCACCGAAAGTGGAAGTAACTTGATTTTCAAATGGAACACTACATATAATTGCGTTTTTGAATTCTGCACAATTATTTCCACATCCACATAGCACAGTGGAAGTACAGTGATCCTAAAAAAAATATTATTTTTTAATGGGTTTAGAATGTCATGAAGCCTGGAGATTTTAAATTTGAGCGAAACAAAATTATGTCTGTCTGTGGGTCGGTCTGTTAACTTCTGTGTGTACGTTATCTTTGGAACGTTTAAGATATTGATTAGTAATTTGGTACATGTACAAGTAAACCATTGTAGGATGGCCGGTAGTCGCGCAGAGAGAGAAGAAATATCGTCGCAGTTGGATTGAGACAAGTTTCTTAACTATGAACGCAGTACAGTCGGGGAAGAAGTTTCATTAAAAGGTGCTCTCTATTCACCGAGAATCCCGGCATGTCACAGGTCAATTGGTATTTTCGAATGAACAACAGTTCTTTGTTTTTATATTTGAAATATTTGTAAATTATAATATTTAATTGTTTTAGTTTCAAGTAAACAATATGATATAGCAAACGTACAAAATTAATACACATTAGATTAAATGTAATGAGACTACAATTATAAAATTTGAGATAAATGCTTACAACATATTTTTTATTTACTTCTGATCTATCTAACTTCCGAAGTAATCCAGCAAAGAATATTAAATTAGATTATTAGTAGTTGGTAATAATATAATGATAATGATTCTGATGATGACACTTCAACACGTGATACCCAGTGCGGCGGCCAGCCGTGGTTACAAAAAATGTTCCTTTTTATACTCTGTCTTCATACACTATTTATAATATAATTTTTTATGCAACAAAAATAAAACATATTTTGCTATACACAACTGATAATAGATTTGCACACATACTTTTCAAAATTGTATAATAGGAGCTCCAGCTGTAGATTCCTACTCCATACATTTTAAAACAAAACTTGTAATTTCTTGACAAATATTTATGTTTTACTTTGCTTTCAAATACATGATATTTTCTTACAAATGCTACTAGTGATAGTACACGTAACAATGTGTATAAGTAGATACTTCTAATAGGTACATTAAATATAAGTTATACACTACAAGTACTTTTCTCAAGACTGTACCACCGATGTTTACACGAGCAAGGAACATAAGCAAGTGCGCTCCGTAGAGGTGGGTGGGTTTCGACCACTGCGCATCCTAATCTCTTCGGCCATTCTAGGATGTTCAACCTGCAAGTATTAAAACGAGATCTGTAACTAGATTATCTTATTTTGAGCTTACTCCGGTGAAGGTTTAGGGGGAAATAGAGGAAAATAAGTAAAGCAAGCTGGCAAGAGCCCACAAACTTGGGATTAGGTGTATATATTAGAAAACAAGGCCTCACATGTTTTTAATAATAGTCGTCAGACTTTATCAGCGAAATTTTGTGCTGGCGCGTTGAGCGAGAAGAGAGCTGGTTGTCCAATAAAGAAACCGATTGTGAACAAGACATGAAAAACTGGAAACTTCTAAAATAAATTGCAATTATTCTGTTATTAACGTTAAAATGTAAGGTTAAAAACCAGATTACTGTTATAATACTGTTTTACCTCGTTTCATTTGATGTAAATAAAAACCCTAAGATGATGAAGTTAGCATTATTGGGCAATAAGCTACTACTTTACATTTGCTAATTAGGGAAGTAAAACACAAATTATAACCTGATCGTACATAATTTCATGTATACAAACACTTAGTTTGAATAAAATTAAATCTTAAACATAGTTTAGAAAAATCACCAAGATCTTTCATATATTCTCTCCTTTTCAGGTTTTCCAAAAGAACAAACATGCACATGAAAGTGATATTCTTTTCATCACTTCTTATTATACACGATGCCTTGTGTTACAAACATGAATATAATCGATGGAGTAAAATAGAGACTCAGCAATGGTTTGACAGTATTCTACTTGAAAATCAACTTTTTCTTAATGATTCCACTTTTGACAATACCGATCTCGTATCCCAATACACTTTCTTCCTCCGAGTACAAAAATCTTCGATACCCACTATACCACCAAATGCTTTAAAAAACTGTACCGCCATGATGGGTGCTATTCTGTCTGATATAGGTATAAAAACAGTATCGCCAGGAGCTTTCAATGGTTCGGATCAGTTGGCAGAAATTGTCTTATCCAAGAATAAACTCACCCAAGTTGATGATGGAGTATTCAATAAAATATCAACCTTAAAGTACTTAGACTTATCGTATAACAACATAACAAGTTTATCTGAAGGCTCCTTCAAAGGATTGCAAAAACTTAGTTATCTTTATCTGCAAGGTAACAAAATTTCATTGTTGCCAAACAATTTATTTGAATCACAAGTTAAAACTTTGCTTAAGTTAGATTTATCATCAAATAGATTCCAAGACATAAGTTTAGCGATTAGAAAACTGAGTCACCTCACTGGTCTATTTCTACAGATGAATAATATCTCAGACGTAGGCTCTGATTCGTTAAAATATTTAACTTCCTTACAATATTTAGACCTTTCTTCACAATATAATAAAATATCGTTTCTGGATAGCAACGTATTCAACTCACAAAAGAAGTTTCTAATAACTTTAAACGTATCGTCAAACGGTCTAAAGGAAATAAATACAGCATTCCATGGAATGGGTCATCTCACCCACCTTAATTTACAAGAAAATAAAATATCCAGTTTGGCTTCTGATTCCTTTCAAGATTTATCATCTTTACAACATTTAGATCTATCTAATAATTCCATAAAAGACTTATATGAAACTATTTTCTCAGGATGTAAAATGATTACTAATCTTTATTTACATAACAATAAAATAACAATTTTGGATTCCAACTTATTTGAATCGCAAAGACATTCTTTAATGATTTTAAACTTATCATCGAATGCTTTAACAGGAATCGGCACAGCATTTCTTGGAATGAGTCATCTAACCCATCTATATTTACAAAAAAATCGAATATCAAGCTCAGCTGCTAACTCTTTTCAAGATCTAAGTTCTTTGGAGTACTTAGACATCTCCCACAATAATTTGGAAAGATTTCAATATGGCCTATTGGACCATTTAGATCACTTAATGTATCTAAATTTTTCTAATAATAAATTTGAAAAGTTCCCCTTTGAATTCCTAAGTTATTTAGCAAACTTAAAAGAACTTGTCTTTGAAAACAATAAAATAAAGTCTTTAAATCAAACTGAAATAATACTAAACTTTCCATCACTTGAGAAAATTGGTCTAAGTGGAAATTTTAATTTTTCCTGTTTAAAACTGGTAAAATTTGTTAAAGAGTTACGCACTAAAAAAATAGAAGTACTTAAAGGAAATTACTTCGGAGGAGATAATGTGAGAGGGATGGCTTGTTATGTGGATGATTTTGATACAGGTGATAAAGATTCTAACGAAATGTATGATAATGAATCCAAGAATATAAGAGATTTGATTAATGTTGTAATGGAAAAACACAATGGAAATACTTTTGTTACTACTTTGATAACAATCAGCACTCTTGCGTTAATTGTAATGACGTTTTTGCAATCCTTTTTCGTTGTAAAATTAAGAAGAAATACACATAAAGACAATTTAGAATTAATTTGAAATAAATCGTTAAGTATTAATAATTCTGTAAGTTACTTTGTAATCCAATACTGGTAAATATGTGGTATTTTCTTATTGAAATAAACTAGTAATTAATAATTTTCCGATTCTTTATTTTGACCGGAAAAAACTGCATGTAGCTACAACTTGTCAACTGTCTTCGTCATTGGTGTATTTTGTATTATCTAAAACCCCAATCACTGCATTCGTATTATTCTGGAATCTATAAAAAAATACTTCCAATTCCACACTATCGATTTTTATTTCTTAAACTCAACCTCTGTATAATAAACTGAAGTGACGCTTTTTTTGCCTACTTCAAATTTGTAACCTATTGTTAAAAAACAATTTAAACTTAGTTTAAGAACATGAAGGGGCAGTTATTTACATAAAATTGATAAAAGATATATGTATGTACATGATTATTTTACAGGCAATTTTTGCAATTTTTGCTTCCATTTTTGGTGGAGATTTTAGAAGGTGCTACTTAAGGAATATTTATAACGTAAATGTACGTTTAACTTTATTTACCCGTAATGTTATCGCTTTTCACCTCCGTCTCTTGCCATACCAAAGCATCGTATTTCAGTTTATGTAGATCACGAAGGGCAGCGGGTAGGAGATTTCATAAGACTTGACTTGAGATTACTTTTCTATTTCAGGGATATGAGCGTCCCTGCCCACGCGAGCTCGGGATTACCCCTGATCAGTGGCGGAATAACCAAGAAGGTTTCCTTTACCAGAGTCGACGTAAATGGTAGTGGGCAGCAGGGCTACCAATATTAAATTAACGCTACTGAAGAACAACTTCTTTAAAGGTATTGCACCAAATAAACAAAAGCTCAGTTGCAGCAACTTTAATGTGTGGGCGGTTACAACTAGCGATTGACCCAGAATGGGCAGCTGTCATCAAAAGTGCAGAAAGTAAGAAGAAACTATTGCACTCAATTGTTCCCAAGAAAATTCCTGCAATGGAGGCTAGTGAGACCTCGGAGAGGATTCATGCCACAGTTGATAACCCTGTTCTCTATCCAGGAAGGGAAACTGACAACTGGGCGCAGGGGGTTGGCCCGCCAGATTCCTTGGGAGAAATTGACTACTAGTTTGGACATAGCGAAAGCTCGGCAAGAAATCCGACTTGCAATCTGGAATGTGATAGGAAAGCTGTATCTACTAGAAGGAGTACTTGTAGATTCTATCATCAAAATTGCAGGTCTTCCCGAGGTGCATTATAGGGACTCCGGACATTTCCAATCTATAACGGGAAGCATGGTATGCTTCTCTGGTAACAACAGCGTTAGCACGAATGGAGTAAGGTTCTGGATCTCTAACGAAGTAACTATATCAATTCTTGGATATAAAGCTGTCAGTGAGAGAATAATTTCCCTAAGGATCAACACCAAATCAGCAATAATGAATTTGATGCGAGTTTGTGCTCCTACAGCTGCTGCAGATGAAGAGAAGATGGAAAAGTTCTATCAAGATCTTTCAATTCAATTCAATTCAAATTTCTTTTATTCAATTTAGTAATAACACATTATATGTACGTACTTAGAGCCAGCCAGACATGCGCGGCGCGAAGCGCCGTGGCAGTTGAATGGTTGGATGAGTGAGTGAATATAAAACTTAAAATAATTAACAATTAAACTAACTCCTATCTCTAAAATACAAGATTTACAAAAGCTGATGGCAAAATTGAACATATAAAAGTGTATATTTAAAATAATTTGTAAAACATGTATATAAATATGGTTAAAAATACAAGCTCAGTCGTTGGTGGCAGACATATACAGGTGAGTGCTAAGGCGTCTCACCTGCTCCATGCAATTCGTTCATTCGTTCAAGACTTACATTACTAACAGTCGACGATGCCGCAGAGTTTTTGGTTTAAAATAATTTATGTTTGGATACATTTTTGAATTAATAAAGTTCTGATTAAAATAGGATTTTCTGAAAAGGATTTTGAGTAATAAATGAATTTAAAACAAAAATGTACAAAAAGAAAAGAAGGGATAGATAGAATTATACAATTTTGTAATGCAAGAATGTCCAGATATTGTGGCTAAAGTGGCTGCCGAAAGATGGGCAGCGTCTGATATGGTAATTTGTGTTTTATTCTAAAAGGTGCATTATGCTGTCTTATTCGCGTTATGTTGTTTGTTAGCGGACTATCGTTTAGTTAGCATAAAACTTTTGTGAAATTTCAGAAACGTAGTTCGCTATTGGAGTAATGTCGTGACATAAGGCATATAGATCCCTGAGGGGGATGTATCGCGTTGTGTTAGTAATGAGGCGCATGAACTTATGTTCAAGGACTTTTAATTTATTCATTGTCGTGCTCGGTATGCTGCACCATGCCGGAGCCGCGTACGTTATAGCTGGCCTCACTACAACGGTGTATATGAGTTTCTTATTATGTCTGTTAACTTTGCTATTCCTGGCCAGGAGCGGATACAGACTCCTGGACATAGAATAGACTGTCCGTACTCGTTCGTTATTGTGTTTCATAAACGTTAGTCACACTTTCATCCCTGGTCGGAATTTGAGTGCCCTTGATCAAAATTGGCGTAATAATTTTGTTTTTAGTATAATTACGTGTGAAGACCATTGCCTCTGACTTTTCGGCGTTGACCTTAATCTTCCAATTGTCGTAATAAGCCGAGGCACGAGTCATATGCGCCTTCAGAAGCATCGTAGATGCTTGTGAATTGTGGCTGTGAGCGTACATGGCCGTGTCGTCGGCGTACTTGGCAATCTTAGTATTAGGGAACTCCGGAAAATCAGAGACGTACAAGTTGTATAATTTGGGAGCGAGGCAGCTCCCTTGCGGAATGCCCGCGCGAATGTTCCGTAATGTGGATAATTTATTATTCACCCGCACCTGGAGTTTTCTGTCCTTTAGGTATGAGTGAATAAGTTTTGTAAGGTGTAACGGGAATCCATACATGTTCAACCTTACTCCACACTATTTCAAACGGAGAAATTACCATTATTATCGGTGATTTCAACGCCAAAGTTTGTTCCATGCTAGAAGATCATAATTTTGCGAGCTGTTGTCGGAAAATTCAGTGCCAGAGAACGAAATGAGAGAGGTGAAATACTAATTCAGTTGTTACAAAAGTCAAATTAATAGTCAAGTACAACCCTGTCGCGTAAGGAACAACCGCTCTTTTCTTATTTCAGGTCTCGGGAATATTTCAATTGTCGATTTTAGTACACTAAAGTAAAATAGTCGCAAATAATTATTTAAATTCTGTTGTCGAATTTCGTTTTGTTTTGTTAGAACCCCCGACATATGTCTTCTAACTTCAATACTTTATTGGGAGTCGACGTGTGAAAAGTCACATGAAAGGAAAAAATACCCATCTGAATTGTTTTCCGAACAATTCGTCTTGCTTCAAGGCTTTCGAGGAACCGAGGAGTACATGTTTACACAGCCTGGTTGATATGAAATGAAACGACCCGTCACGTCATGGAACCTAGACAGATTTTTCAAAATTAAAGTTATTCGTTCACAGGGCATTTCAGAAAATATATGTAATAATCTTGGTAGTAAAACTAGATAAGGTAAGGTAGGTTTCTCCTCATATAAAAGTAATTGACAATGGAGTTTTTTTCATCTACCTTACTGGTATACATATTATTAGATAGGGCAAATTAGGATTTAATAAAAGATTAGGGATTGTTTACGGCATCGTGATATACATAAAGTCATTTTTCGTAAATACCGCAGTCCGTTAAGCAACTTAAACAAATTAAAGTACGGTTTAACGGAGGGAACGTTTTTAATTGGTAGACGTTTCAGGGTGTGTCTCCCACTTTTGAGAAATCTTATTTTCGAAGGAATAAAATCGACACTTCTAGTTTAGCGTCTCTCCGGTCAACATCTACAGAGGGGTAATAAATTCGCGAGTTTATGTAAATGTGTTCGGTACTTTATCGGTTATAACGTAAATTCATATGATGTAATTAACCTAAGCGTGTTCTGCCCGCGATTCAACTAAACATTTGAATTGCTGCAGACCACTTCATTTTCTTTTATTCCGTAATTACTGTTTGTTAATTTGTTTATTCGTTAAACGTTTGTTGTTTCATTTGTTTTCATTTTCACTGTAAATATAGTTGTTTAATACCATCGGCGGTCACCTTAGTTGCACACACTCCGTGTGTCTGAAATATTGTGATAAAGGATTGTTAAATGAAATACATATATAGAATAGTTACGTATTATACCATAGTTGAAGAAAATAAAATATATTTAAATGGAAATGAAAAATGGTTCAATTAAACCAATCCTAATCATGCTCACGTTTCATCATATTAAACGTTTTCTGAATTGCTTATTGAACTTATTTCATACTTTATCAGCACATACAGAGCGCTGATAAAGTATGAAATAATCCCAAATTACCTGCCAAACGGATTTATTTTTCAGGAATTTTATATTTGAGGAAGAATTTATTTTGTAGCATGATTTTCTTCCAGCAAACGTAAATTAAGTATAACTTTATTTTCTAATGAATAAATCTAATCGCGCAAATGATATTTATCTGAGAAACATTCCTATAAACATAAATATAATTAACTTTTGATAGTAACATATAAATAATATTTATTAGATATAAACATTATTTATTTATTTATTTTAAGGTTCAAAGGCCTTTTAACCTCCCACCTGCCCATCGAACTGAGCTATTTAAACGTTCTTTTAGGTATCAGATTTGCAAAATATACTATAACTCTCTACCCGAAAACTTGAAACGAATGATTGTAAACAGGTAAACAGAACAAAATTAAACATATTAATTTATAATTAACATATTTAATGTCATCATGTACACCACCAGACGGATCCTGGAAGAAAAGTGGAAAGAAGGAACAAAACTATATAAATATAGTATCAATTGACCTCCAAAAGGCATTTGATACTATAAGGCATGAGGCTATAGTCAACACTTTGCTCAACAGGGGAGTACCGCACTACTTAATAAACAGAATAATAAAAGCATGCCTATACGAAAACACTGCAATACAATGGTTTGGACAGACGACGGAATCAAAATTGAAGAATATAGGAGTCAAACAAGGATGTCCCCTATCCCCCCGACTATTCACCACAGTCCTGGACCAAGTCAAAACAGCCTACAGAGCCACAAGAGCTCTACTACCCTTCATTGAGGACAACAAACCACCATGATGCCTAACCAAAAAGGTATACACGACCATCATAATGCCTACGATGATATATGGAGCCAAAAACGCAGCAACGATAAAGGCCAACCGAAGAAGCCTGAGAAGAGCTGAAAGGGACATTATCCAACTGCTAGCAAAAACAGGAAAACCACAAAAACGACAGAAAACTTCAACATTACTAAAGGGAAGAACAATAATCAAAAGAATAGAATCATACGCAATGAAATACTGGGGACATGTCCAAAGACGGGACACGACACACCTACTGAAGAAAGCGCTGCGAATGAACAGCAACAAACTGAAAATAGGGAGGCCATGCTACACATGGATTACAACAATCGAGAGGATTATGAATAAGCTAGGAAAGGATTATACACACTGGGAAAAGTTGGCACAACAAAAAATGGAATACAATAAAGAAATATCAAGGATATACACACTGCCAGACTCAGAAACAGAAGAAACAGAAAACTCAGAAGTAGAATAGGAGAGAAGATGATCACAGACAGAAACTAAGAAGAAGCATATCGCAAAAACCTGAAAGTAAAAAGAAGCACGAAAACCTAAAAGAAGCATCTCACAAACGCCTACACTTTCCATCCGATGAAGACAGAAGGAAAACAAGAAGAAACATCTCACAAACACCTACACGCTCCATCCTATACTCCTACCCCATGCGTCATGCGGCTCTCGCTGCTGACAACAAGCATGTCCAATGTCCAATCCAGCGTATGCAGCTGGTCCGGCGGTATATAAAAGCACTGGGGGTTTGTTCTGGCACACGGTGGGATGATCGGTGGGCGATCGGGCTGCGTGGTGGAACAAATCTCCCTGCACCGGAATTGGCAGCAATGCCCACCTTACGCTGTCAAATCAATCAATCAATCAATTAATCCCTTAGTTTAAGTTGAATGTTTTCTTTTCTTTGTATTAACCATAGGTGTAATTATTTTTAAATTACTTTCATTGAATGTAATGTGCTAATTAGGTTAAGTGGAAGTGCAGCTTAATTTTGTAAGTTTTTATATTTTTATTACTGCATTTAATATTTGTTAAAGTATTGCTAAACGTCGCCTATTATTCCATTTACTTACTTATTAAATAGTTTTATAATTGAGTATATTCTTTTATATGGAAGATAACCACTGTATTATTATTTTTTGGCATCAACATCTGTGGTTATTAGCCGCTGTCTAATGTAAGAAACAAAATGCATGAGTTATATTTTTGTTAAAAGTTGTGTTTCATGTAGAAATTTAATTAGTGTTCTTATCCATTTTTAAGTCTACTTGTAGTATATCTTGTACAGTATTTAGTAGCTGTAGAGTCTGCTGGATTAAGGAGTCTGAACTACGAGGATTGCTCTTAGAGCCTGTAATGAGTCAAGCGGATCAGAACAAATTATTTACCGAACTGCAGTGTTTGCAAAACATACAGCTTACTATATGGCATATAACTCGGCAGTAAATATGGAAACGCAGTGAGGAAGAGAGTCCAAGAGTACGTTCGACCAGTGGGTATAAAAGACACATCCTACAACGTGATCCAATTTAGAACCATCAGTGAAAATTGTTTGGCTCCCTGGATATTTCTCTAATACCGACCAAAATGTCTGAAGTAGTTTTTGTTTGTTTATTTTTTTTACATTTTCTACATTCCAGATTTATTTCAGGTTGCTTCAGTTTCCATGGTGGGATTTCATGGGACTCTGGTTATATACTACGGATAAGTTTATTTCATATTCATTTGAAATCTCTGTAAAGCCCATAGCAACTGGCTTGGTTATGGTAAGGCGACCCTCATAGACCTCTCTTCTTTTGTCGTTAAATAGTATTTTTAATTTGGATGTTGTGGCTGAGAGAATATGTTTAGTGCATAATTTAAAAGTAATTTTTTTCTTCTCAAATTCAAGGGTAATATGCCTGCTTCACAGTTTAGTGTCTGAAGAGGACTTCTGCGGAAAGCTCCTAACGCAAACCTGAGTGCGGTGCCTTGTACAGAATCTAGTTAAAATAAGTGTTTTGTATAATTATCAGAGCCCGGCGCAAAAGTAGTTATGCCAGAGACGGTCTCCACACACAGATAAATATAATGTTTTGTATGATTCACATAAGCAAATAAATACATTATTTATGGGAAACAAATACCTACTTTTGCGGTGAGAAATAAAAAGTATGGCATAAAACTCATAAAATAATAAATAAATAATTTATTATTGGTTTGGAGAAATTATTTATTTGGTATAGTTGAGCAAGTAGATGTAAAGAGATGTTTACTGAAACTGGTGGATAAAAAACACCAGACTTCGGCCGCACATTATATATATACCTGCAGCGTCGCGCGTCGGTCTGAATGTCTAATCGAAAACAAAAAACTCTTTAAACGCACTTTAAACGGCATACGCCACTTCAACTTTTTATATCAGTTAAGGAAATGTAAAAATCTCCCATATGTTTCTTCTCAACTATATTTAAAAATTTTCAATTTAAAATATAATTTTTATCTGTGCACATAATATAAGGCACTATAATTTAAAAAGATATAAGGAGAATTTTCGACACCACAAAGTCACCACCACGCTTGTCACTCTCTTTGTGCTTTTTTACGACAGCAAATAGGATACGGTAAACAATAATAATACTAAAATAAACAGTAGATTGCGTTTTATATTTTGCAGAAGACTTCAAACATACAGAAAGCATTTGAAATAAAAAAGGTCCAACAATTATTATTAATTTATTACACAATGACCAATGACGTGAGATTGTTTCATATGCACATACGCATTATGCAGTCAACACTACAGACTAAGACTTGTCAGTACATTTGATAGAAGTAAATGTGTCGTGATTTGTTATGGAATCGAGTGGCTTTCCATGAAATGAAATAGTACTTTCTTAGATTAAAGATTTTCTGGAACTGCGGTTTAACGGTGTAGAACTTTTTTGTGCCAGTTGTGAAAAAACACTTTTGTGGACATGCAATTCGAACATTTTAAAACAAAGTTTCATCTGAATGTCATAAAAACTAAAATTTTGCATATTTACATGGATATTTCTCACGGATCCCTCTAGCTATACGCAACGTTCAACGTAAGCCGAAAACAGATCAGTAATTGATGCAATAAACATTAAAGGTATTTGATCTACGTCAATATATTTTTAGAGTCTCAGGGGATTTGCTGAGTGAAATACAAATTGGGTACATAACAGTGTTAAAAAACAACCCCGGTTTTTCAACATTTTTGTGTGTGGCAAAGAAATGGACTGTTCAATGCCGGACATAAATCTGCTATCTATAAGAAGCTATACTTATTTTAAATATGCGCCGATTACATCGGTAGACGTTGAACGGTTGAACGATCCTTTTTCACAACACAAGTGGGATATTCAGTGACAGGCGCCGGAGTTTTATTTCGGACGATTTAGAACAAGTGCAAATAATATATTTTTATTATTCTAATAAGGTATAGTTACTAGGCGTTTGTGTTTGTGCATCCAACAATAAGTGCATCAAAGTAGGTATGATTTATAACCGTTTCGGGGCCTTTTACCTTTAAATATTACGGAATTCACTAGACATAATCATAAGGTAAAATATTGTATTATTGCGCATGAAAATGTTTATACAGTTCATATTGCGCAAAGCCGACTCTGGCTTTTACGTCATAACTACCTCTGAGCCGGGCTCTGATAATTATATTAGAGTTTCTTTGTAACAGCCCCAATTAATATTACATAATGCTCTAAGGATATTGAATTTTCTTACATTTTACCACTAAGTGGTCATTATGAGGGCCCCAGTAAAGTTTTATGTCTAAGGCCACACCTAAACATTTGTACGAATCTACATAATCAATAGGTACATTTTAAATATGTATTTCTGGATTATCATGGATTTTTCGTAGTAGACAAAAATGCACTGCTTTTGTTTTCATACTGGAAAATTTTAAACCTTTTCTTTCTGCTGGTCAAAATTCATTGCAAGTGTGATAAAACTAATATGACCCATATAAGCCATTTAGTTAAAGCTGAAGTTATTGCTAAAGCAGAAGATGGATGGTCAATGAGACAAATTGCACTGCGTTATAATATTAACAAAATTCTGTATTTAAGATTTTAAAAAAGTGGAGAATAAACGGTATTATTAGTAGAAATCCTGGATCAGGGCGACGAAGGATAGAAACTCGTCAGCAAGGTTTGCAATGAGCTTGTTCCATGATATTCTTTTTATATCGTTTTTATACTTTTTCATATAGTACTCGATATTCTCATTATACACTTAAAATTTCGTATTATTAACTTTTTCCGTTCTCGAGATATAAGGAGTTGAAATTGGTAATAGTTGCAAAAACGGAGGGCTCATAATATGTGACGTCACTATACGTAAGTGACGTAAGAAAAATGGCTTCTGATATCTTTCAAATTTAACCTGAAAAGTCGAAAAACATGGAATTTTTAAACGCTGGTAACTAAATAAATACGTCGAGTGAAAGTTCGTTCTATGTCTCTAAGGAAAGGAGAAGGTCGGCGATCAATTCTAATCGTAAATTGCATGGCCAAAATCGAAAATTTGTCCCAGCAGGAGCGATAGAAAATTGTAATTATTTGACATTTCACCAAATTGTACTCCCCAACTGTCAAGTAGTAAACAAAACAAACAATACTTTGAAAACACTTATAATTCTAACAAGTAAGGAGCATCAAGTCTACTGAGATCGCTGAGTCTATGCGTATAGTGACGTAGCGCCTGGCCACGACCCATTTTCATGAGATGGAGATTTGTAATAGTTTTTAAGATACTAAACGTGCGAATAAGATTCTGATTTTTTGCAGGTACGTTAATTTATACTTGCACTTTCGATTTATGAAATAAAAAAAAATGCTGAACAAGCCCATTGGTAAATAAATTAGTAGAAAATCCATTTCACTCAGTAATTCAGGCTGCCGAAGAAACGAATTTTCCTGGATGCAGTAGTACTGGTCGCCGGCGAGTAAGACAATCGGAGCTACGCTGTCATCCAGCAGCACAGAAATACCTAATGAGCAACATGCATGAATTTTAAAAATGCGATAATTTATTATTTTTTCGTTATATATGTTATATAAGTTGAGAAAGTAATGAAGAAAAGGTTTAAAAAAATGTGTAGCCTAAATAAACGACTTTGAAATTCAAAATTTTATGGGAACATATCCACGTGACTGAAAACACCACGCTATTGGTTTGACGTCATTCGGCATAATGTCTAATGGTCGTCTATCTGCCAAGGGGTTAAATCGTAAATTGTTTTGTGTTTTGTAAATGTGTATTGATATTTTCATAAAAGAAATCATTCATTTATTTATTTATTTTAATTATTAAGTGGTAAAAATGACGGACAGTGGGTTTTTACGTGGCCAGAGTGACAATTTGCCTGTTGTTGATGTGTTTATGATGACAAACTTTTTTGCTACTAATACTGATTTTATTAGTGCAGAAATTGGAGGTACTAAAGCAACAAGGTATGTGTCATTCATTATTCTAAACATGAATTCAATTGTGCCCATTTTTATCCTTTTACTGTAGTTAAATATAACAAATCATTTATGTACCTAACCTCATAATAGGTAAACAAGGCAACGTTTTAATGTTATATTAATTAATATTTTTCATCTTAGAATGCTTTACTTTTTTATATAATAAATACCTCCCGTCACTTACTAAGTACGTACTTTTAGGTAGGTAGGTACATTAATAGTAAAAATAACTGTTGACATACATAGGTATATATAAATATATAACTGGATAATATGTAGAATGTCGAGAAGTTCATTATTCCCACCGTTCTTATACATTTATACATTTTAATTCAAGGTTCCTATTAACAGAAGTTAGTAAACTTTTGTATTCCTATAAATAGGAAAGTGACCAAATTCACCATGATATGTAAACAAATTATCACAATAATATTAGGGTTAGGTACATATTTTCATAATAGTGTTATAAAATAATTAGTTTTAATGGGTAAATTTACATCAAAATGATCCTGGCAGCAATATAATCTTGAGGATGACAATAATTCTGCATTTCGGTCGTCTCGTCTCATAGCTCTGCACCATTTCTTCCTAACTTTATCGCGTCTAGGCACATTAAAAAATAACTTTTTTGGAGTTTTTATTGTAGTATTTGTACATTTGAGCACAATACAATATTTATAGCTACTTTTCTTTGTATTTTCCATAACACAACATAAATAATGTGTACACATTCGCAATCACAATACGTTTTCCGTCGGTGCGATGTGCCCGATGACGTCACACACAAGTAGCGCGGAAACTTCTCCATTTAAACGCAGTTAAATTGACAGCTGCAGTAAATAATTTTTTTAACCTTTAATTAGAACATAAAACAAAAATAAAATGCTGGAAAAATAATGTTTTTTAGTGATCTATTCATCTGTCATGTTTAAAAAAATTATGCATTTTGCCCATTAAAGCTGAACATAAAGAAGCTCGACTGGAATTTACGATTGAATTTTTTGTGTGTGATGTAAATTTTTGAAACAATGTACTCTTTACTTTCCAGTCTACACACAGCGGTAGTATTCGTGTTTACCGACCTCCTAATACTCGATTCGATGAGAAGTATAGATCTAACAATGACGAAAGTGGTAGATTTTCCGTTAACATGTGGGCTTGGATATCTGACCACATATAGGCAAACATCCGGGGTAAGTACTTTTCCAATACATTTTCTCACTTCCAACACAATAGAGTGTGTGCATTATTATTTTTTAATCGAAAATTATAAAGTACTCGTGGTATATAGTATAACTGAAACAATTTTTGTCAAAAAAAAGTTTTTAAGTAATTTTAAAAGAAATTTAGTTTTGAATTAATTATTCGCCACCAAAAAGGACAAACCTATATCCTATATCATATGTGACATCACTCATCATATAGATGTAGCAGTATTGAGTATTCTACAGTGGTAATCTATACAACTAACATGTACAATGTCAGAAACATGTTATACGACTTAACTGAAGTTAACAACGCGTTGCCAATTTAACTTAGCAATGGAAATAAGTTTTGTTTTTGATGAACTGAACTTGATTGAATAAAAACTTTTTTTTTTATTTGGACTAATAGTTTTTATTTGAAGTAGCAACATCTTTTGATACGAAACATTTTCCTGTTGAGTAAGCTCTGTGTCTCACATACTTTTAATTTTACATGTCACAACATATTTACTACGAAAGAATGGTTTGACCTGCACCCCCACACTTTTAGTCTGTATAATTTGACCTAAGTCTGGTTGATAAAATTGTTCCGACACATGTTCGTCTGCATCTAAACTGACCTGATCAGTGCTCGTACTGGGTTGATCAAAATTTACAACTGGTGATAAATACTCCTGTTCATTACCTATATTGTTTCCATATTTTTAGCCAGCATAATTTGAATATCATCTTGTTGATAAACATCTTTCATCATATGTTCGTCTAATCTGACCTGCTCAGTGCTTTTGGATTGATGATAGTCTGTAACGGGTGATATATCTTCTAATATAATGGAATTCGTGTTCCGTATTAAAGCCCACTTCACTAACTGTTCTCTTTGCGGTTTTAAAGGAAGAGATCATTCTGGTGCAGACGCATCTCTCTTTCTGCCTGGTTGGTAGGGCAAATAATGCGTGGAACTACATCCTCCATCAGAATCATATATCCTCACATAAGTTTGTATCGCATGTAATTTTTTATGTCTTCCTCAAGCTGAAAATAATAAAGAAGTATATTTATATCTCGTAATATATTACATATGTGGGAATTCATAGGGTTAAATATAACTAAGTAATTGGATTAGTTTCAATTCAAAATACAAATCATACCATTACAAGTATAATTTTAAGGGAAGTATATACCTAGTATGATCTATTTACAGTATTAAGGGTAATGAGTCATTTAGCTATTATCGATTAGTTTCTACTCTACCATGATGATAAAAAATAAATTGTACTTACATTAAAATGATCTTCACAACAATAAAATGTCGATTTCGATTTGGGAACATTGCTATTCTCTACTAAAAACCATTTCATTCTTTGTGAATAATTGGTTTTAGGAACACTTACAAAATTATTATTTGGGGCATTTACAGAAGTATTTCTGCATGTTGGCACAAAACAGCACTTACTTGCTACTCCACTCATATTTCTGACTTATAATAATGACATTAATAATATCTGACACACATTATTTTTAACATTGGCAAAGCGTTGCCAACTTCACAGGTATGAAATATGACGTCACATGGTCTTTTCTAAGGGCGAGTTGTATCAACTAAATTCAATGCTAAATCAGCTTGATCCAAGATCTAAATTCATGGTTACTATTGTCGTAACAATCGTAGTCCATGGATATTGAACCTTATTCTAGCTGATCTTGATTTAAACCCTCTTGATACAGCCCGCCCTAAGGTCCGGTTGTACCAAAAGCACGTTCAAGGTAAGTTTAACTGAACGACAGTTCTACGATGAACTCGGTTCAGGAGCAATTATGTTGTACCATCAGTTTTAAACGTTCGTTCAGTTGAACTTGATTTCATCGCTCGTTGGCACTATTGAATCAGAGTATGGCACATAATTCTCTAACAGAAGAAGAAGATTCCACCGTTATTAACCATACTTTATTTATACAACTTACTAGTTACCATAGAGAACTGAAAAATTTTCTTTGTCTATGTTATTTACCATTTGTTTATATCCAACTATAACGTTATAAGTTTGTTTGACATGGCAGCGAAAAAAACTGTGAAATTTAATAGAACGACAAATAAAACTGGTAACAGAATAATTAACAGCATTTAAATTTTAAATAATCTAAATATGCTTTGTATATAACAATAAGATCAATCCCATACGTTGTTTAAATACGAAGAAAATAACTAAAAACACATAGGTAAACCATGCACATCTCATCAAATCAAAGGAAATATTATTATACAAAACACGTAATTGTCTATATATAATGAAAACTAAACTTAAAAATGTTTATTTCCATAGCTGATAGCACAAGAAAGTTCAAAAAGCCAACGAAAACAGCGAATTTCACGATAATTAACTTGGAACATTGAGGTTATATGCCCTCCACTCTCGTTAGCTGTCAGATTCTCCACGCGCCCTATGCAAACATTCGGATATTTGAAATCTCGAAATAACAATTTAATTTAGATTAAGTTAGGTTATGTATGGGCTTGAACTACTTGAACTTTCCTTGAACCAACCAAAATGACCGTTCAACTAAATTGTTCTTGATCCACTATAGAACTCTTGAATCTTAATGGTACAACTTAAATTCATTACTTGATCTCTGTTCAGCAGTGAACCAAAGTTCAACAAGATGGTACATCCGAGCCTAAGGCCCGGTTGTACCAAAAGCACGTTCAAGGTAAGTTTAACTGAACGACAGTTCTACGATGAGCTCAGTTCAGGGGCAATTATGTTGTACCATCAGTTTTAAACGTTCGTTCAGTTGATCTTGATTTCATCGCTTGTTGGCACTATTGGATCAGAGTATGGCACATAATTCTCTAACAGAAGAAGGAGATTCCACCGTTATTAATCATACTTTATTTATACAACTTATTAGTTACCATAGAGAACTGAAAAATTTTCTTTGTCTATGTTATTTACCATTTGTTTATATCCAACTATAACGTTATAAGTTTGTTTGACATGGCAGCGAAAAAAAACTGTGAAATTTAATAGAACGACAAATAAAACTGGTAACAGAATAATTAACAGCGTTTACATTTTAAATAATCTAAATATGCTTTATATATAACAATAAGATCAATCCCATTCGTTGTTTATATACGAAGAAAATAACTAAAAACAAATCGGTAAACCATGAACATCCCATCAAATCAAAGGAAATATTATTATACAAAACACGTAATTGTCTATATATAATGAAAACTAAACTTAAAAATGTTTATTTCCATAGCTGATAACACAAGAAAGTTAAAAAGTAAACGAAGACAGCGAATTTCACGATAATTAACTTGGAACATTGAGGTTGCAAACATTCGCATATTTGAAATCTCGGCAAATAGCAATTTAATTTAGATTAAGTTAGGTTATGTATGGGCTTGAACTACTTGAACTTTCCTTGAACCAACCAAAAGGACCGTTCAACTAAATTGTTCTTGATCCACTATAGAACGCTTGAACCTTAATGTTACGACTTAAATTCATTACTTGATATCTGTTCAGCAGTGAACCAAAGTTCAACAAGATGGTACATCCGGGCCTTAATCATTCAAATATTTGAATTTTAGGTCGATTTGTTTATTAAATATTTATTTTAATCTGATGATATGATTAATATGAATGTGTTTAGGCTTTCATATTTATGTATTACTTGACATTAGTGTATCATCTGAAGTGAATTGTTATATAGTACACACACCTTATTGTCAAAATACATTTGTTATGTTATAATATTACTTGAAAAATTAAATATTAAGTCAAGTGCGACTCTGTTAACGCTGAAAAATTCCGACCCCTGCTTATAAGTAACGCGCTGCGCTAAAAAATATATTTTTTTGTGAAATATACGTTTTATTATACTGTTATCTTATGTTTTTTAGTATTATTTCCCTATTTAAATTTTTATTCAAGTTCTCCAGTATGTTTAATTTCTGTATAAAATGAGTAAAAAGCGGAAAATGAAGTCAGTTTGAAAACGTTCTAGATTCTGGCGGAGTCGCCAGGTAAAACATGTCTAACAATTATTAATTAGACATTTTCGGAGAAACTGATCAGTAAGAAATAATAAGACCATGGCCTTATTTTCTGCATATTTGTCACCCCATAACTTTTGTAGGCTTGAATTCACTGCCTTCACTAAAATGCGACAATTTGTAGTTTCTACATCTATAGAGGCTATCGAGTGTCCAAGCACTGAACAATTTTCCTCCAATGCACCCACTAAAACATTTGCATCCTTCTTACCACAAGCATTGGTAGTTTCGTCCACACTAGCCCAGATGTATTTCCCAGTAAGCTCAGAAAAAATTTTTTGTCTAACATTATCACACTCCGTTGATAAATATTTTCTTCTGAGTGTGTGACACCGGAACGTTGTTATATTTGCCACTAATACAGTTTCCCAAAAAATGTCTAAAACGTGAATTATCTAGTATTGACCACGGTATATTACATTGCAACCACAACTTCTCAGGGTGCTGAGGAAGCTATGAAAGAGTAGCAACCGATTAGCTCAGGGCTGGTCGAGGGTGGCGAGAAGAGTTATATATTTTTTTGAACAATTATTTGCTTATCAAATTAACCAAAACAAAACTTTAATAAACTACAAAGAATTTGGACGCAAGCATATTCAGTAAATAACACTCTTGCAAACTTTATCAGGGGGAGAAAACAATCAAAATCAAATATAAAACAAATAATATATTAACATAAGTATAAAAGAGTAAAAATTTTACGACACTACAAGTTATTAAAAATATTTATACTGAAATTTGATTTAATTAGTTGACAAAAATTTAGTTAAAAAAAATATTAAATTTGAAGATTAACAAAAAAATTACAATAAGAAATGATCAACTGGTTTACAATTTTTCTTCTGACCAAAAGTTGAATTTTGCACATAAATTTGGGCTACTTAGCTTAGCGGAGACGTGGAATCCCGACGAGGTCTGGTTCTGAAGATGGCCGCGGGTACCTGGGAAGGAGGACGTAATATTCAGTTCCTGACAACGCTGATATCCAGGAGACGCTGCGTCGAAATGATATCCAATACTTTTAGGATAACTGCAAATATTTAATTTATGCCTCGTGCCTTGCTTCAATGGTGGTTTGGTCCAGGATTTTACATGAAAAAGGGGTAACCAGTTGATAATAGACAAAATTTAAAATTGTGAGAAAAAAGAAATACAAGAAAACTACAAAAAAACTATGGTGACGAAGGTCACTGCAAAACCAAACTATTAGCAATTAAAAAAAACCTGAGTTTTGATAAAATTTTACTTTACTTTACTACTGAAAATATATGAATAAACTACTGATTAATATAATAAATGAAATGAATAAATAAGAAAACTCTACTCTCATGAAATTTTAGCCGTTCACAAAATGGCTGACTGGTTATGACCAAAAATTTGAATAAAGGTAACAAAATTTAGTTAGTATTGAATTGTGAGAAAATATCTGAATTACTATCTAAAAAAAACTAATACTGTAACAAACATAGCAAACAAAATTATGGGTTTAATCTCCCAAAAAAATAAACTAATAAAAAATGATCTCTTAACCTCTTGTACTAACACGAGGTTAACTAAATGCGACAATACCTTAGGTTTCGACTTTTAATGAGATAAGATTGTCTACACACAACAAAGATTCTAATTTATCCCTTGAATATTTCCGAGTTTAATGCTCGTCCACAATAATCTAAATAATGACAAAACACCACGGTATTGTGTCTCAAGCGACCACAAAATACAAAATTGCCATGATAATTAATGAGTTAACATATGTCCAATGGACGCGGAAATCGCATAAATATGTGCGTTAATAAAAATTAATTATTACACGAAATATCCTTTAATTCCCAAAAATAACTATACAGCAACGTTAACTCAATAATATGACACCATTTAATAATCAAATATATTCAAAATACCAAAGGATTAAAGAAATAAACGTGAAAATCCGTTAAAGAATAAGTAAACGATCTTAACTCACCAGGGTCAAAAGCGAAAGTAAAGTAGCATGGATATTTAAAATGACCTCAGTTCTGTTTCTACCGCGTATGCGCACTAGTTGACTTCACGTCGGCATTTCCGCGGGTAATTCAAATTTATGTAGCTCGGGTGCTTAAACGAAAAACAATTTTTTTCTTTACAACATCCCACCATCACTTCCACTAAAACTAAATTATTAAAACTACGTTGACAGCCAATAGCACTAATATGCTTTTGTGAGGAAATATGTCTATTAACATTTGTTTTAGATGTCCAAGAAATTGTTTTGTTGCAACTACTACAATAAAGATCTGTTCCATCAAACTGCTGTTTTGGGAAATCCACAAGTCTATTTCAGCCGGAGAAGCACTAGACATTTTTGTATACCGCCGACCCTGTATAATTTCACACCAAGTTTGTAGATACATACGTACGTATATATGGCTAGATATATACTACGGTTTGCAAAACTGCGATCTGAGATGGCCTAATCTTTCCCTTTATTAAATGTTGACGTAAATGCCAATAATTGCCACAGTGTAGGTAAAAAGCGATTTTGAAATGTTTCACAATTTCTGCGGCGTCATATAATTAAAGGAGATAAAACCGTAAAAAACATAAAAGTACCTCCGTAAACTGTAATTTATTGTTGACACTGTTTTTAGGTAATTGTCAGTACCTTTCACAAATGTAGTAGATTTCCAATAAAAGTAGGTTATACATATTAATATAAAATGAAATAAACACGCCACACATTAAACAGAACAGGAAAGTGTGTGTTTAATTCAAAATTTACTTTTTACTTGCTAGATATGTTTTACTTGGTTTTGTAAGAACTATTACCGTTTTAAAGTTTTTATTACCAAAAATACAATGTAGCTAAATATTTCACCACTTTTCTGATTGTTTCAGCAAATGTTTGTAATAAACTGCTGGCCACTCGAACTTACACATAGAGACTTTTAGGCAAAATTTAAAGTTCAATATTTTCAACAGGAATGCAAATTTTTGAACGCGGCTTGCAAATTTTAAGAGCTAGTTTTTTTCGGATTAGCTACATGACGTATATTTATCGTAGGACCATAAGTTTATTATATACGGGGTGATCGATGAAGTCATGCAAAAAATCAAAAAGTTTGTATGAGTGAAATTTCCGAAAAAATTTTTTTTGATCGTTGCAATATCGTTCCTTACTAAGGTAACATCAATATCTCTAGACGGTTTTGTCAGTTTTTGGATTAAGGCCCTTAGGCCTTGTACACACTACTCAACATAAAATTTGGATACAGAAATCTTTAAAATGCTATAACTTGACATTGGATTGACATTTCTTGATGATTTTTGCGGATTTGGAATTCTTATTTCACGTAGATTTTCTATGGTCTAAGCATTTTATTTGAGGGTTGAAATTTACACATTATACCGGGTCGATAATAAACAAAAACGTAGGGTACGACGCGCTCTAAAGTTTGGCATTATTTAAGTTTTTGTAAAAATAAATTCTCACCTCAAGTTGTTTTTATTTAATGTTCTTCTCACTGTTCTGTCCGAAACTCACACCCCAGTTTGTTGTCTCAAAGAATCATTCAGTTTTACAGAGTTCTTTGTCCACCCCGATGCCCATAATTATGATCGGGTGTAATTTCTACGCGATGCGTCAATTTCAATGTAGGCATTGGAAAAACAAATTTGTTGCTATGTCAGCCGAAAGACAATTTATAATTTGAACCGCCGCGTCGAAACTACTGGTGATCATAATTATGGGCATGGGGGTGGACATACAAAAAAAAATAAACCAAAGAACCGAAAGAATTTTAATGAGAGAAACTATGCGGAATAGAACAAAGAACTCTAGAAAACTAAATGACTCTTTAAGACAACAAACTGGGGTGAGAGTTTCGGACAGAACAGTGAGAAGAACATTAAATAAAAACAACTTGAGGTGAGATTTTTTTTTTTTTAACATATCATAATGCCAAACATTTTAAATTATAGAGCCCGTCGCAGAGCAAAATGTGTGCGGTTATTACAACGCCATAGAGTGAATAGGCGGGCATGGGCAAATCGGCATGCGAATTGGGGTAATGCAGAATGGAGCCATTGTTTATTTACTGACGAAACAAGATTTAATTTGTTTCACTCCGATGGCCGAATGTTAGTTTGGAGAAGGCCAAATCAGCGATATTTGGAGGAAAATATGGCCCCTCAAGAAGCATTTGGTGGCGGAGGTGTTACAGTGTGGGGAGGTAACATAAGAAACGGTAAAACAGAGCTATTCATTACCAACCAAACCATTAATGCTACTGTTTATCAGGAGGAAATTTTGGAAACTATTGTTGTTCCTTTTGCTCGACATTACGGCCCAGAAATTCTATTGGTGGATGACAACGCTCGACCTCACAGAGCGCGAAGGATCACAGAGTTTTTTCAGGCACAAAACATCAATAGGATGGACTGGTCTGCAAAGTCTCCGGATCTTAATGTCATCGAACACGTTTGGTCTTATTTAAAACTTAAAGTAAGATCTCTTGATGTACCCCCTGAAACCTTAGAAACGCTCAGTGAGGCCATTCGTGAAGAATGGGAGAATATTCCACAAGATTTTATAAATAATCTTGTGGATACTCTACCAAATCGATGTCGGGAAGTAATATTCCGAGCAGGAGGACCAACAAAATATTAGCTTCTCTTTTTTTTAATTAATGTACCTAATTTTAATTAGGTAATTTTAATTTAAGTTTAAATTAAATTAATTTTTAATTTTTTAGTTAAATTTTTTTTCAGTTATTAAAAATTACCAGAATTAGAATTATAAATTTTTTAAGAATTGACTTTTGGTCGTTGTTAAGCAATGTTGTATATTGTAGAATTTAATGTAATAAACTTGTTCTTGTCGCTACGTTTTTATTTATTATCGACTCGGTATAATGTGTAAATTTCAACCCTCAAATAAAATGCTTAGATCATAGAAAATCTACGTGAAATAAGGATTCCAAATCCGCAAAAATCATCAAGAACCGTCAATCCAATGTCAAGTTATAGCATTTTAAAGATTTCGGTATCCAAATTTTATGTTGAGTAGTGTGTACAAGGCCTAAGGGCCTTAATTCAAAAACTGCCAAACCGTCTAGAGATATTGATGTTACCTTAGTAAGGAACCATATTGCAACGACCAAAAAAAATTTTTTTGCGGAAATTTCACTCATACAAACTTTTTGAATTTTTGCATGACTTCATTGATCACCCCGTATATAATAAACTTATGGTCCTACGATAAATATACGTCATGCAGCTTAATCCGAAAAAAACTAGCTCTTAAAATTTGCAAGCCGCGTTCAAAAATTTGCATTCCTGTTGAAAATATTGAACTTTAAATTTTGCCTAAAAGTCTCTATGTGTAAGTTCGAGTGGCCAGCAGTGTATAATGTTACGTATATATGAGAGCCGTCTCTGGCACCGAGATAAACTTCGCGATCTCTGCTAATAACTGATACTAAACTGATACTAAAAAGGGTGACAATTTTTTTATAGAAAAAAATTAAGTCGAATTCCTGTACTAAGATTGAGTGAAGTGAGATTTGCTGCTCCACGGTATAATTTGCAACATTTTCAAGTATTTAAGAAAAATTTATTAGGTGATAAAATTATAATCCTATCTTAGTTAAGTTGGAGGTTATCATATAAAGGTTTCCCTCTCTTTAACCAGTCTATCTAATATACTGCCCATATGTAGTGCATCTGATATCTTGTGATATGTGCATTATTTAAAGAGAAAACATTCAAACTATATTGAGGATTTTTACTTAGTGTAGGAATTAGGTTTTTTTCGCAATTTAATCCTAGTCTGAAGACATATTACTGTGTAATTAGCAGGTACGTTAATCTCATGTAAGCGAGAAATTAATTTTAGAGTGTTAAAATTCTGCTACAAGGTACACAGCCATCCCAACTAGCACAATTATTCGTGGGAACGTAGCAATGACTATTGTAGGCACTTTAAAGTGTTTTGGTACTAGTCAACGGCACGTAATAGGAACGTTCCTAATACGTGCTTATGACCAAAATGGGGAATATTTTTTGGTGACGATAACGTTCCAGCCACGTTCCTGGAACTTGTCTGGCTACGTTCCAATGACGTTGTTGCTCCGGAGGGGCGACGCGCGACGTGGCGGCGTAGGCGCCGCAACTTTCAGAAAACTTTACCACTCACTACCCTTTCAAATCGATGTTGCCCCTTCTTTGTCTTGCAACTGATCTTATTATATTTATGTTTCATTCTTACATATGATTCTTGTTCTTGTTCATTTCCCTAACTCAGAAATTTAATAGAATATCAGAAGGTCTAAGGGTCACAATTAAAACGAATGCAATTTTACTGACAAACATAATGATAAAACGTCCGAATCTAACCATGCGCCTTTAAAATATGCATTTTTTAATGAAAATATTGTTTTTAAAATATGTAATGTCATGCGAGAATATGACACACTAGATGCCCAAACCTATTTTTTATTGTTCTTCGGAACTGAACACTACTTTTTATGTATTCATTTGTTGTATTTGGTGAAGAAATTGCGATAAATTAAATTTATTAGTCAATTGTGAAATTATGGTTCATGTGTTATAATAATGGCGTCGATAATTTTGGCCATCAACAAACATGGCGTATTTCAGAAAATATGACTTTAAGATCGTTTTGACCAAGAAATGCTACTTGAAAGTAATTGCCACTTGGGGATAGTGACGAAAACTGCAAATACGTAACTTTAAAGTTATATTTACCACAAATCTGCGAATGGAACTATAGCATTACTTTAAAGTCGTAGCAAAGTTGTGACTACCACAAATTACCTCTTCAAAGTTGCCGCTGCTACTTCATGGTTACATTTCTGCCGCTATTGATTCGGAACGTACGTTGAGGTCTAGACTGAACGCGTTCCTAGCTTTTGCTGTTTATCATTTACCTAACTTCACATTGAAAAACCTATCAGCTGTCACAATTTACTTGTATGCAGCCATATATCAACGACTTAGGGCCGGTTTTTCAATGCTCAGCTAAAAGTGCCTGTTACGTAGCTGACAGTTATGGCTAGCTGACAGTCAAAGTTCCTGCTAAAGTTCAAACCGTTTTTCCACCCAATATTTAACTATTGGCCAAGAGGTAGCCAAGAAGTGACTGACTTTTTACCGGGGATGGTATCATTGATTTATCAGCGACATCGTTTGATTGGCGCTTATTTGACAGACATGAAAAGTTAAATATAACCTACAAGTGTTTTTTAAAGTTTGGATGAAATTTATATCCATAACACAAGAGATAATACCGGTCTGTGATGGTCTCGATTGTATGTTCTATCTGTTCCAAAATTAATAAAACTGTATCTTTTCTCAAACGAAATCTCATGCAGAAATCCACATCATCAAATTCCTCAAAGGGATTGTTTCGTTCCCTTACGACATACGGACTTCTCTCATATTCTATAAATTCTATAAACTCTAGTTCATCATCACTTACAAAATCAAATGCTTGCATCTTATCACACCGTTTACTATTTACTTCGAATAAAACTTAAAAACAAATATGATATGTTAAAATCAAAGAAGGCAAACAAGTTAACCTCTCATTTTAATAAATATAAAAGCATTACCACGGCGCCACGCATGCGTTAAGTATATAGCCATCAGTTAGATTAGCAAACAGACACATTCAAGTGCCAGCTACTTTAACCGAGAATTTGACTGGTGGTTAGGTGAAACTGTGAACGGAAAAAACGGTTTGACTGGCGGTTAAGAGTTAGCCGTTGGTTAGATTAGCTTAACTGAGCATTGAAAAACAGGCCCTTAATAAACATAAACCTTGTTGGTATAATATACTATTACAGTGATAGATAACATAGAAGAAAAGGTAGGTGTAATAAAACCGTGCTGAAATATTAAATTTTGTTGCCTTATTTTGAACATAAAATGTTGCATAGCATGAATATAGCAGCATATAATTCTAGTCTAGGTTAGGCAAACATATTATATAGGTTAGGTTTGTTGCATTAACTTTATCTATGGTCAACATTGGGAACTAGATGGTGAAATTTACTTCATGGTAAATTTCATACGTGATGTGCACTTTGTAGTAGCCGTACACAGTTCTGTAGATAGCAGTAACGTCATTAACACCTATGAATATTACTTACAAGTTCCACTACTTTAAAGAAATAGTGAAGGTTCTCAGAACGTCGCGGCAACTATTAAAGCTACTTGAAGGTGATTGCAACTTTGAAGTCACATTTCAGTGATGAGAGTTAGTCGCTGCTACTATAGTTTACCACCTTCAAGTTCTGAAAACCCGAAAGTCGTCCCACTGGTAACTACCACGTTCCCATGTACCACGATAGCTACGTAGAAGTTGCATAACTAATCATTAGTGGTAGAAACTACGAGGCAGGGACTGTAGACTTGTCAAATGAAGTTATTTTTACACCAAAGTCGTAAATTTAGTCGCAATGACGTAATGGTTACTCATACGAAGTTCCTATCTCAGTTACTGTCACTTTGGTGCTAGTTAGGATATTTTGACATTATTGCCATTCTTTCTTTCTTAACATTTGAAATGGCAGCAAAGTAAAATAAAAATTTCACAAGAAAAGGCAGTTTTACTAAATTTTGATAGGGGACATCGTTTTGAAGTTATTTGTAATAATAGAAAGTACAAATACATGCAAATTGATTTTTCTCTCTTAGGCTACAGTAAAACCGGAATAAACATTATATGTACTTTATATACAGTGTGTTTTACTTCTCGTGAAGACACCCCTGTTTTACATATCCTTCTTATTTTCAGGTTATGTCAGAACAAATATGTACATGTCCATGAAAGTGATACTCTATTCATCGCTTCTTATTGCACACCATGCACTGTGCCTCATCCAATATGAACAATGGAGCAAACTAAATACTAACGAATGGAGTTATGGAATTCACTTTAAACATCTAGTCTTTCATAACAAATCGATTTTTGAAAAGGAATATTGTTTAGATCAAATCTCTTTCTACGTCTTAATCTATAATTCATCGATATCCACTTTACTACCAGATACTTTCAAAAATTGTTCTGTAATAAAAGGTATCTTTATGTCTGATGTCAATATAAACATTGTTTCACCAGGAGCTTTTGATGGACTGGAACATTTGGCAGAAATTGATTTATCCAAGAATAAACTCACCAAAGTTGAAGATGGTGTATTCAACAAAGTATCAAACCTAGCATACTTAGATTTGTCCAATAACTGCATAACGAACGTATCTGAACAATCCTTTTCAGGATTGCAACAACTTAGTTATCTCTATTTGCAAGGCAATGAAATTTCAGTATTGCACAACGATTTATTTGAATCACAACTTCAATCCTTGATTAAGTTAGATATATCCTCAAATAAATTAAGAGAAATAAATACAACATTTAAAGGGTTGAGTCACCTCACTCATCTTTATTTGCAAATGAATAACATATCATCTGTAGCTCCTGATTCATTTAAAAATGCAAGTTCCTTGGAGTGTTTAGACGTTTCTTACAATAGTATACAACATATACTCGTTACAGGATTGGACAAATTTAATATTTCTTTACAATATAATAATACAATGTCTTTGGATCACAATTTATTCGACTCACAAAAGAAATCTTTAAATGTTTTCAATATGTCGTCAAACAATTTAAAGGAGATAAATACAATATTCCATGGAATGAGCCATCTCACTCATCTTTATCTACAAGTGAACAAGATATTACGCTTAGCTCCTGACTCGTTCCAAAATTTATCATCTTTGCAACATTTAGACCTATCCCATAACTCTATACGAGATTTACATGAACATGTTTTCTCAGGATCTGAAGCGATAACCCATCTTTATTTACATAATAATAAAATAACATTTTTGGATTCCAACTTATTTGAATCGCAAAAAAAATCTTTAATTATTTTAAATTTATCATCGAATACTTTGAGAGGAATCAGTTCAGCATTCCATGGAATGAGCCATATGATCAAGCTATATTTGCAAGAAAATCAGATATCGAGCACAGCTCCAGATTCTTTTCAAGGTTTACGTTCTTTGGAGTACTTGGATATCTCTCACAACCACTTAGAAGTGTTCCAATATGGTCTTTTCGACCACTTAGACCATTTAATATATCTAAATTTTTCCAATAATAGGTTTGAAAAGTTTCCTTTAGTACATCTAAGTTATTTAACATACTTAAAAGAACTCATCTTCGAAAACAATAAAATAAAGTCTTTAAACGAATCTGAAATAATAGATCACTTTCGGGTACTTCGAAGAATAAGTCTGGGAGGAAATTTTAAGTGGTCTTGTACAAGACTAGCAACACTTGTTAAAAAATTACGCATTAACAAGATAGAAGTACTTCAAGGAAGTTATTTCAAAGGAAGTAATGTGAGAGGAATGGCTTGCTACGAAAATGATTCCTTTTCTAACAATAAAGATTTTAAAGATGACCTGCAAGACGAAGATACTAATATTAGAGGCTTAATAAACACATCGACCGAGGTGTACAATAATGAAATCAAACCCAAATACACTGACAAAGATTTAAAAGATTTAATTAATGTTATACTAGGAAAACACGGTGATGGAAATATTGTCATCAATATACTGGTAACATTTATCGCTTTTATATCAATTGTAATAATGTTTCTACAATTCTTTCTCGTTATTAAACTAAAAAGAAAGACACCTGAGGAACATTTAGAATTATTTGGATGTGAAACTTAATTACTAATAAAGATCTAAGGTGGCCGGAATTCATGGTTGAATTTGCTTTAAAAGGTACCTAATCTGGTGTTTCGTCGATTTCTTCCACATCCCTAAACCGAATCAAGTAATTTTTTCTTAGTGCTCTAGAAAAGAGTTTTTTCTAAAGTAGGACAATCAACGGAGCGCTAAAATGACCAAAATCTCTAATTTGAGTGTTAGTGAATGGATTTTGATGAAACCTTGTGCGAAAATTTTTAAAAGCGGTGGAGGAGAAATGTAAAAGTTGAAAATAAAATCTAAAAAAAATCAGGTGAATGTATCATCGAAATACTAGTCTTTTTATTATTTGCGACTTTTCTATAAAGTGCGTTTTCACCGAGTTCCTCCGGAAAACATGTAGAACTACCCCTTTCCTTAAAATAGACTTGTTCGGATTTTTTTTTTAATTTCATAAATCGAAAGTTTAAGTATAAAATAATGGATCTACAAAAAATCAGAATTATTTGCACGTTTAGTGCCTTTAAAACAAACCTCCGCCTCGCAAAAATGGGTCCTGGCCAGGCACTAACGTCACTATACCCCTCGATCTCAGTCGACTCGATGCTTTTTAGTTATAATTAAAGGTGTTTTGAGAGAATTGTTTGTGTTACGTACTTCTTGTTTGATGCAATATCAGTACAAAGAAAACGAATGTCAAGTGTTGTATAATTCCAAAATGCACAAATATAGGTAGAAAGGCTTCAGAACATTATTTATTTGTTTACCATCCGAAAAAAAACTAAGAGGAGCATGGCAATGTGGTTTTTCGAGAGGTCGGTTTTTCAGGACGGGACTATTTTTACCATTTAAACATCTTTATTTTATTTAACAGTGGTTAACATTGCAGGCTTAAGCTACGGTATTTCATTGTGATATGATATTTTAAAAACATACATATTAAATAAATCCTGACATCTGGTGCCGTTCGGTTCGGTGCGATTGTGTTACTATGAACTTGGAGGAGGTATTTCTAATGAGTTATCCGCAATTAACTCGTAAAAGTTGGCTATCTTTCTAGCTCATTTTTAGGAACGGGCATTGGAGGGACTGTGGGGAGTACGATTTGGCGAAATGTCAAAAAATTACAATTTTCTCTGGCTCCTGTCAGGTGGAATTTACGATTTTGACCCTGCAATTTACGATGCCGATTCATTGCCGACATTCCCATTTCCGTAGAGACATAGAACGAGCTTCCACTCGACGTATTTATTTAGTTACGAGCGTCTGAAGATTTCATGTTTTTCGGCCTTTCAGGTTAAATCTGAAAGGTTCCAGAAAGCTACTTTTCTCTCGCTCGCGTTGAGCCGAATTTTCGATTTGGCCCGTAGAACTTCAGAATAAAGCTCCAATTTTCCTTTTTCCACAGAGATGTCGAGAACCCTTGCACTCCAAGTATTTAGTTATGAATTTTTGAAGCACGGACGGTTTTCCACTTTTACGAAACTAGCCATTTTTCTTTCGCACAGGCCGAGCCGAGATTCGGATTTCCACTGTGGGATTCCTTTTTCCATAGACACTAAAACGACCTTCAACTCTACGTATTTACTTACTACTGAACGGCTGTTAGTGGTGGCGGTGTCTCGGTAGATCTCCGAGTTCAAAGTTGCGTATAACGACGTCACAGACGAGAAAGGAGAAAGTTAATAATATGAAGTTTTAAGTGCATAAGAATATCGAATACTATATAAGAAACGTATAAAAACCATATAGAAAGACTATAGAGCTTTAAAAACGTGTAATTTAAAAATTTGAAATAATTCAGACGTATGCACTGAGATATTCTACATTTTTTGTCTCTTGGAATTTTTTTGTAACTTGCTAATTTTCTGAGTTACAGGCAGTTTTTCACGGTAAATAATGTACTACATTTTTTGCACAGTTTCAATTTAAGAATTATACTGTCGAGCCCAGGGTGCGCGCCTCTTCTTATCGGGGTACTCGCTTGGTGCTCGACTTAAATTTGCAAGAGGCCGGGTCGGTCCTCTTAACGTCGTAAAGAGGGTGGTAGGGTTACACACACACACACACACACACACACACACACACACCCGCACAGAAAATAATACCCAATTTAGCCGTAAAAAATATATATATATATTGACAAGTAAGAAACAAAGGGTACTTACATCAATATTTCCCTCATCCCCGGATGATGGCTGAATTCCGTGCGCCGGCCGAAGAGAGGCAACTATTTTCTGATTTCACCCTTTCGGGACTTTTCTCTTCTTTTCTGCTTTTGTCAAAACAACCCTTTCGGGCAACAACTCAACTTTTGTCGCAACTTCTCCTTGCGGTGCCTAACCGACGATTGATCTCCTTCCGGAGGCTTGACAACAATTGAACAATTCTCCGCATTTTCCATCAATATCTATCCGCGTTCTTCCTGACTCAGCAATGTGCAGTTCATTGCTAGTGCAATGCCTTGTAGAAAAACGCCAATAGGTATGTGATGGATTGCACAGGCAACGGAAATCTAATGTTACATCCGCTGCCTGTACACTATGCGATCTTGTTATTTTCAATGCATTACATATTCTTAATAATAATTCCAATATTTTAGATAATATTCAAGAAATTCGAATATATTACGACAATACTGAACTTTTAAAAATATATAGCTATATAGGCTTCATATTTTTTTATAACAATATATAAAAACCACACTAATTTTTCGAATTTTGATGTATTTCTTAATGTGCAAAAATGTAGTACCGTATCGTGAAAAACTGTCTGTAATTCGGAAAATTAGCAAGTCGCAAGAAAATTCTAAGAGACAAAAAATGTTTAGAAAGCCTCAATGCATACATCTGAATTTTTTCAAATTTTTAAATTACGTGTTTTTAAAACGCTACAATTTCAAAGTTGCAATTAAAAAAAGTCTTGCATTTCGATGATACATGAATTTTTTCAGATTTTTTTTTCAACTTTTGCATGAAGGACGGAACTTCACTTTTAGGAATTTTCGAGTTTCCATATCTCGAAAAACATGCATTTTTCAAAAAAATTCACAAGAGTAAAAACATCTTATTTTGAGCCAAAAAAGGTAAATATATTGGTTTTTTTTTTTCATTTTTGACCTAATTCTACAAGTTACGGAACCCGTGATAAAAGGAGTGTTTCTACTCCTTCGGATCACTTCCTACTCAAATTCAAATTTATTTATTAACACTTAGGCTATTGCAATGAATAGATGTGGTCGTCAACATTAAAAAAGAAAAAAGAACAAAGTAACCATTATACTCTTCGCCAATTTACTACACTTGTTATATAATTGTTGCACATTCTATAGGATACTCTTCGTAGTTTTTTTTGTCAATGATATTAGTTTCAAACATTTTTTGTTTAATTTCAAAAAAGAAATTTTTTTCCATTTCAAAAATTAAAACCTTTCTTATTTATTGATCGATTTTGTTCAGGGTTCTTCCTCTAGCTAACACTAACGTACTGTCCAAATTTCAATACAATCGGACTTTTCGTTCTTAAGTTATCGTGCTTACAAGAAACGTGACGGACGGACAAACAGACAGACGGGCGGACGGACGGACAGATAGATAGATAGACGGACAGACGGACACTTTGAAAGTTGTTCAGAATTCGATCAACGACACAGTGATATGATTTTTTTTTCTCTACGAGCAATATTACCGGTTTTAGAAATGTGCCGATCGAATTCAATATAATCTTCGTTTTGTATTTGCGAAGAGTATAATAATAACAAACTTACGCAGAAAGAACATACATACACAGAATAGAAATATAAGCATATAACAAATACATATGAAACAATAAATAGTACTACAAATACAGATAGTGTATAATAATTCGAGTCACTTAAGATTTCCAAACACAATAAAACAAGTACGTGCTACTTAGTACGAAAGGAACTCACTGACACTATAAAAACAGTTTTCCAATATAAAGCTTTTTAGCTTTTTCTTGAACATGGATATACTGGTACAGCTCTTTATATTCATGGACAATTTATTATATATTTTAGTGCCTGAGCATAGCGGTGATTTTTCATAAAGAGCAGTACAATGGTTGACCATTTTAAGCAGATGGCCATGTCTTGTATCATAATTATGACAGTCTGAATTAATGGGGACTTGACTAAGGTTTTGTTTAATATACAGTATAGTTGAATAAATGTAAATTGAGGGTAATGACAATATTTAATTACGTATAAAATAAGGCTTACATGAGTCCCTAATATTTATATTAAGCATTAGACGTAGAAGTCTCTTTTGCAAAACAAACACTCTATTAATAGAGCATAATAAACATTTAACAAACTATTGTCATCTAAGGTGTTTTTTAGTTGACTGAAAGCAAAGTAGGCTTTTCTAATCTTTTTACAGAGTTCCCCAATATGAATATCCCAACTGAGTCTGTCATCCAAGTAGGTACCTAGGAATTTAGTGCTACCAGAGAATGTGACACCATTATCTAGAGAAGTATTATATGGTATAGTTTTCCTTCCCGAAAAATACAAACATTGGGTCTTGTCAGTGTTTAACATAAGCGTATTTATCATGCACCAATTTTGAAAATCACCTATGATTTTATGAAGAATTTCATTCAAAATAATGGAATCGGTTGCTGATAGTGACATAGATGTATCGTCGGCAAACATAACAATTTTGCATTGGTATAAATACTCAGGGAAGTCGTTAATGAATGAAATAAATATCAAAGAACCCAAAACTGATCCTTGGGGTACACCTATATTGACGTCATGATCATCAGCATGCTCTAATCCCTTTTTCAACTATTTTTATTAAGTTAGTACAAACACATTGCACACGGTTTCATCAAAATCCATTCATTAGCACTCAAATTAGAGGTGAAACCCCCCGCTGACTAGACTAAAAGTAAAAAAATGTTTGAATGTGTTTTGGGATGTAGGAGAAATTATCACGAAATGCTTATCTCTTAAAAAAAAATCTAACCATGAATTCCGGTCACCTTAATTTATTTCATAATGTAACACTTGAAACTGTACTATTTTTTGGAATAAAACTGTGGTTGTAATGATTTTGAGAATCTTTATTTTAGTCTGAAAAAATTTTCAGGTAACCAAAATGCCTTTGCTAGAGACACAAAAAAAATGTTTTCTAAAGGACCTTCTCCACTACCCATATGTATTTTGACCTCCTGAATATAGGTTTCACGTTTCAGTTTTGCGCCAGCTACTCAAAAACCACTTTTTAGGAGTCTCAAACGTGATCATTGGGTAGTTAGCAAAAAACTGAATCGTGAAACTAATATCTTCGATGCAAAATTTAGATCAGGAGATCAAAATATATATGAGCAGGGAGTTAGTCCTTTAGAAAAACATTTTTTCGGTCGAAGTGAATGTTACTTTTCGATGGATTCACGTAAGTACTTTGGCTTATATCTTTCCAGAGAGAGAATGTTTAATTTGCCTGTATATTACGATAATTAATTTGCCTACTTGGTAGGCATTTCTATTTATTTTAGTTGAAACAGTAATAATAATTTTGTAACTAATAAATATTAGGAGAGCCCTCGATCAGGATTTTAGCCTCATCGGGGCATCAAGATTTCGATTATTTTTCAATAGTTTATCGCTCCCTGAAGAAAAAGTTCCATTACTACTGACATGTTTGACATTACTAAAGTGATGAATTCGTTTATCGAACATGTAAAAATAAATTATCCATTTATAGCGGCACGTCAGTTTCTTTGTTTTTCTATTAAAGGTAACAGGGTTAGCCCGGGACCCAAAAAATTACCGGGAAAAGCGAATTTAGCGGTCCACCTCATACCACTTTCAAATCAAATTTAGTCCTTGAAAATATACATTTTATAGACCATAGATCAGCCCATAGTTCACATATTTACAAAAGGCATAAAGACAATAAAAACATCTATCTAATTCAACAAAATCAACAGCCGCCAATAAAAAAATTATACACAAAATTTAAATTAAAAACTCATGCAGCGGGAAATGCTTTTATCAAGGATATCAGTAAAACTTAAACGAAATTTGCAAAATCATAACTCTTTATTTTTTTTAAATTATGGCTTACGTGATTAAAAAAAGTACAAAATGTTGTAAACTATATCATGTTAGCTAAACCTTACACACCAATAAATTTAAAAAATCGGTAAAGGTATTTACACAGAACATCCCCTCTTTATCTGTACAGGGCGGTAACTCTAAAAAATTATTAATTACAAAACGACGTAGGTATAAGAATAACAATCGGTATGTGGTTGTCACTATTATTACAAAGAGAATCTGATAGCTTTTGGTTAAAACAATGTATAGAGTGGTGATCGGGCAGAAAAAATTCAACATTAAATAAAAGTTGCCAAATATTGCATAAATATCTTTACAATTTTCCGCCACACTTGAATTATTTCTTAGGATGACTGCCCTGTATACCTTACACTAACACTATAATAATAGGTGTCTTCCTTGCCAATTGTGCCAACAATATGTCAAATATTATTGCCATCTGTCACATTTTTAGTTGCACATCCACGTAGTGGAAAGGAAGTATTGGTAGTCGTTAAAAATGTTTATTTTGTTTTTTTTTTTCATAGATTTAGAATATCATGAAACGTCACGAAATTTTGAATTTGAGAGAAAAACATTTTTTCATTATCTTTTCACTTTAACCGGTCCCCCTGTATACTTTCCAGTGAAAGTCTAACCATTTCTTTGCTGGCAGTAGCGTCAACTACGTACCAAAGACTCTTCTTCATCACGAAGTTTTTTAGTCAACAGACAGACAGACTGACGAAATTGAAAAACCTATATTTTCGTAATCTACATGATCCAAAACGTGATAACCCGAAGAAATCTTGGAGAATGATTCGATGACTCGAATATAATACTTCTTCGGTATGTGAGGGAAGTAAAACCGAGCATAAATAAACCAAAAAACGAGCATTTTCTTTATAAAATCCCACTTTTCGGCAACATTGTCAATAATTTCGTCGACATTCAGATTTTTCAGGATAACCTTTTCGCAAGCCATTCGCATAAGTGCTTCTAAGGGCTAGTTTATCAAGGCTGGGTTAAGCTAAGTTATCCGATGGATAGGGCCTATAGGTTTAGCCTGTTTATCAATCCAAAACTTGTAGTGAAAGTGCTGGATAAAGATAGCTAATGCTTGAAACGGTACAAATTTTAACTATCACTTTATCGGTAGGATAAGGTTACTTTAACCTCGCATTGATAAACCGACCTTAAGTATTTTTACGAAATTTGACCTCCTAGGCGATTTTTGATTAATTTATCTGCTTGCCCTTGAACTGAATAAAAATCACAGTGATATTAATAAAAGAAAAGGAAGTTCGACGGCCAGAAAATATGTAATATGTATAGAATATTTCACGAAAAGAGCCATTTATAATTATTTTTGTTAATAACGGTATGGTCATTAGACCGGCCCACCGGGAATTCTCCCGGTACTCCCTATGGCCAGGCCGAGCCTGTGTTGAAGGTTTTCATCGTACTACTTGCACGCTCTTTATTCAACGAGAGAACTAACTTGATTACACAACTAGTCGATAGATGACGCTATATGTATTTTTTTATCTACAATCCGCCTATCTACACCTTCCGTAAAAATGTTGCCACTGTCGAGTAGAAAAAAAGGATTTTTGAAAAATTTCAAAAAAAAGATAGAAATACGCGATTTATTAAGCAATGACGAAAAAAATACCGTAAATCGGCCATTGCCCACGATTGGTGTGGCCTAGAGAATCAAACCTGGGCTTAAATTCTTCATAAGGGATAGTGCTATCCTATCCTACGACCATTTTGGTCCGAAATAATTTAATTTTTATTATCCTCATAACGGCATTGGCGCAACTAGGGGGGGGGCAGGGTGGGCCGGGCCCACCACAAACTAGCCACGGCCCACCCCAGAGGAAGGAAAAACATTAGCAAAAAAATTTATATTTATCAACTAATGTATCACTAAATTATTCGGAATCCATCCCCGACTTCTATATACCAATTTGACACAAGTGAGATTAAACATTTTCGACCGTCGATTATAAAGGTAATGTCGGGAAGTGCCAGCTCAGCCGTTTTGTTTTTAAATTATGCGCGTTAGCGTGCGAGTCTCGAGTCTGCGCCTGTCTGCTGGCTGATTTGACTGCTGTTGCTGTATCTCTTTCGTTCTTATCTGTCGTTCAAGTGTGTGTATAAGAAAATAATGGCATATTTGGAGCGATTCGTTTCGATTAGACCAAATAATGTATTGAAGGTTAAGATTCAGGGAGTCGACGACGAATCGATCCATCGATCGTAATTATGTTTAAATTGTTTTAATTCCAGGGGATGGCTCCGAGCATCGAAAGTTTAATCGCCGGTTCGCCTTTTGGCCAGCGTTGCCAGAGCACGATGACTTTTTTTGTCAAGGTCAAAGTTATTAAATGACCTTGAAATGACAACCGTCCCGTGTACGTATATATATATCCACAGAACACCTAAGTATCTTATGCACGAGCCGCCACTAAACTTTGCGTTTCAAACACAATGGGCCTGGCCACCCCCAGAAAAATTCTCTAGTTGCGCCAATGCATAACGGTAAAAGAACTACATAAATAACTGAGTTTTGTTAAAAGTGTTACTTACGCTTTTTTTCGGTGGACGGCATACATCAGTCAAAATTTTCGAAATGTACCGCTACTTCCTTCATCTTGAATTGTACGTGAGGGTTTTTCAGAATCATGCCTTACCCGGTCGATAATTTGAAAATTTAAAAACATGGATTTTTCAAACGTTCATAATCAAGTGAACACGTGGAATGCAAGGTCGTTTTAGGATACCATTTCCATTTTAACATTTTTATTTTATTTATTTATGTTTTGACAATACGCATCTTATTCTAGAAACTTATGTATTTCATTGTACAATCTTATTTCAGGTATATATTTGTACATATAATAGGCTGGGTCGATCTTAAACCAGGGGACCTGAAGATACGTTTACGATAGAGCTGATACTAATACACATTTCCAATAGTACCTATATGCGTTAACTTTGCTACATTTTTCATAAGAAAATTGAAATAATTCCTGATATGCCAATTATTAGCTGAGTAATTTGAGAAGTTATATTCCAAACACATAGGGAAAAGAAAGAAAAACCTGCTACAGATAATGACTCATCCAATAAAATTATAGATTTGCGGGTTGTTGTTTTAGGATACCAAATCGCAATAGTCGAACCGGAAATCCGGCTCGGCACGTACGTAAAAATTGAAAAGCACGAATTTTTCAAAAATTCATTACTAAATAAATACGTTGAGTATGAGGGCGTGCGACGTCTCTATGGAAAGAGGAAGATTGGCGCTTTATTCTAATACCAAAGTATACTAGCAAAACCGGAAATTCGGCTCGGCAAAAAAAATGCCTATCTGGACCTCGGAAAATGTTGAATTTTAACCTAAATTGTTGAAAAACATGGAATTTTCAAACGTTCGTAACTAAATAAATATGCCGAGTGAAACCTTGTTCTATGTCTCCATCGAAAGAGGGAAATCGGCGATGTATCGTCATCGTAAATTGCAGGATCAAAATCGAAGATTCAGCTCCACGCCAATGAAAAAAATATGGTTATTATTTGACGTCTAATGAATTTTGCGCGGAATGAAAGCGACTTAAAATGAATTTTCACCCCTTGCGACACTTTAGGACTTTGCTGCAAGGAAAAAAGTTGTATATTTTGGTTGGAACTAAACGCTTTTCATGAATTTATTCATGCCGCTATTACACGAAATTTTTGTTCAGGGCTCACCTACTATAAGTACTTCAACCCTACGATAGGCAGTGTTTAACTTGTTCATCATATATGATCTACAAGACTTTCTTTACAATATTATGTCATAAAAAAGTAGAGAAATTGAAATACTTACAGATGATAGGTAAGGGTCAGCTTATACATTACCCATTCATTGTGTTCAAATATAAAAAAAAATCACACAAAATTTTGAGTGGTTAACTTAACAACTCCCCTTCCCGTGCCTCAAAAGGGGATAATTTTCCTATGCATTTCTTTTGGATAAGACGCTTTTGCGTAAATTTACGAAAAATATACAAGGTGGTCCTCCTAAGAAATAATTCAACCACTGTGGACATTTTTAAAGGTATTGACGCAAGCCTATTGCGCCTATTTGTCGAATAACCACTCTGTATATTTCTTTCACCAGAAGTTGCCAGGTTTTCTTTGTAATAATAGTGATAATTGCATTCCGATTATTGTTTTCATATGCCGTTTGGTAATTAATAATTTTTTAGAGTGACCGCCAGTATAAATGAAGAGGGAAGTGTAAGTACCTTTAACGCTTTTTTATTTCACAAGTTAGTTATTTAATATTGTTGATTAAGAGTTTGCAAAAGGAACTTACAAATTATTTAAACAGTTTGTTATACTTCAGGCCGAAGAGAAGCGAAAAAGTTCATAACATATTCGGCAAAGATTACCACGAGACTTCTAGAACTCGAATAGTTTAATTAAGGCTGTGAAAAACCTTCTAACAGGCCGTTGCCCCTTCACATATCACCTTAAGAATAGGGCAAAGCAGGGAATGATAAATTATTTCTAGAACCTTCAACGAATCTCCTCACAGCAAGGCTCATCTTACAATTCTCTTCTCACGCCAGGCGGTATATCCAGAATCTGTAACCCATCTCACGGAAATCAAATTCTAACAAAAAATCACACAATTTGATCTGCCATTTATAAATTCAAACATGCTTGTAATAAAACAATTTTAAACCAGCTATTTCTTTCAGATAATTAGGGGGATAATTTTATATTTTAATAGGTATAACTGTCACACCATTGCTAGCAGCAGAGATATTGTGTTTAGGCAATAAAATGTCAGTCATGTGTCTTAAGCTATATTGTATATTTCGATCGGAAAACTGGATAAACCGATTAATATTAGAATTAACAAACAAACAACATTATAAAACATATAAAGCTGGCAGTGTTAGTATTCCAAGCAAAACAAACAAATTTCTATATGAATGGGTAGAGCGTTTTTTAATAATGACTAGACCTGTACAAATTAACAAGTTTTAAGTAGGTACTAAACTTGCACAAGAACGAAGTTGCCAGAAGACATAGCATCTAACTGATTTTTTTTTTTATTAAGTCTTCAATATGTTCAAACCAGTTTAAATTACTATCAATAGTTATAACTAATAGTTTTACAGAGTTACTGTTTTCTATAAATAAATCATATTGATTTTTACTAATAATCAGGACTGTCAAACATCAACATTTGAGAGTTTGTTCCATTAAGTTTTAGTCCAAGTTTGTTGCAATTACTATCCATTAGTGAGGTGCAGATGTTTTCATTACTTGACAACTCATGTACAATGTCTGCCGTTGATGTAACTGCCACATAATTAGCAAATTGAGTAACATGGAAGACATTCGTCGCCTTTAAGTGACTTTGTAATCATTTATAAAAATGGGAAAGAGTGGAGGTCCTAAGGTGCTACCTTGAGGAACTCCCGTTATCACCAGCTTACCATCTGATTGATACGATATGCTACCGACTTCTAATATGACTTTCTGAGTACGTTGACTTAGGTAGGACCTAATCCAGGAGTTAGGTACTCCCCTTGTACCATAAGCACATAATTTATTAAGTAGCAGTTCATGCTATTAGATGCTCTAGACATATCAAAGATTCACACTTTTTTTCTGTCAATATTTTGAAGTAGAAATGTGTATAGGGAAGTAACTGCATCGAGAGTGGAATGTCCCTTCCTAAAGCCATATTGACTAGAAGATTGTTAATTTATTATGATTTAATTATAGAAAACTATTCCCTGGCGCCACCTCTGAAGTGGTAGTCGAAACACGTTTGCTAAAGAATACAGTTGGGATGTGAGACATGCTAGTAAGATTGCAGTGGTCTGTCATCTCTACTATTTAATTAATTTATGCTATCCGCGCCTAGGGGGCGCCAGTACATTACAGAACACTAGAAACAAGGACTTGGAGCTTTGTAGCTACTGACTAAAGAAATAATCTCAGGGTTATTACAAATATAATTTTATTTCATAAAAAATAATACATATTTACAGAATTCTTAATAGTTAAGTATGCATTTTACATCACAGTAATTGTAAATGTTCCTCACGTGTATTTCTTTTTAGTTTAAAGACAAAAAGGAACTGGAAAATCATCTTTACAACTAAAGCCACCGTGATGATTGTTATCAAAATAGTAATGAAAGTATTCCCATGGCCATTCTTTTCTGTTATAGCATTAATCAAATCTCTTACATTTTTGTCAGTATATTTCGGACTGTCCTCGTTATTGTACTTTTCTGTTGAGCCACTTAATTCTTTAGAGTCCGTGTGTTTATCTTGTGCATCATTTTTAGAATATTTATCATTTGGAACAGAATCATCTTCGTAACATGCCATCCCTCTCACATTATCTCCAGTGAAGTAGTTTCCTTTCAGTATATCTACTTTTTTTAAGCGTAACTTTTTAACAAATGTTACCAGTCTTATACACGACCAATTAAAATTCCCGCTCATGCCAATTTTTTTAAGTGAAGGAAAGTGATGTATTATCTCGGTTCCATTTAAAAATTTTATTTTATTATTATCAAAGATGAGCTCTTGTAAATTTGTTAAATAACCTAGGTGATCAAATGGAAACTCTTCAAATCTATTGTAAGAGAAATTTAGATATTTTAAACGATCTAAATGGTCCAGGAGCCCATATTGAAATCGTTCTATATTATTGTGGGAGACGTCTAAGTACTCCAAAGAGCTTAGATCTTGAAGAGAATCGGGAGCCGTGCTCGATATCTGGTTTTCTTGCAAATGAAGGTTGGTAAGATTGTGCAATCCACGAAATACTGTGTTGATTTCTCTCAAAGTGTTCGAGGATAAATTTAACAGTACTAAAGAATGCTTTTGCGATTCAAATAAGTTAGAAGACAAAAATGTTATTTTATTATTTTGTAAATAAAGCTCAGCTATATTGTCAGATCCTGAGAAAATGTGTTCAGGTGGATCTCGTATAGAATTATGGGATAGATCCAAATATTGTAAAGACGTTAAGTTTTGGAACGAATCTGGAGCTAAGGTCGATATGTCATTTCCTTGTAAATAAAGATGAGAGAGACTCATTCCATGGAATACGGTATTTATTTTCTTTAAACTATTTGATGATATATTTAAAATTTTTAAAGACTTCTTTTGTACTTCGAGAAAATTGGGATCCAAGAACGGTATTTTGTTATTTTGTAAAGAAAGATTATTTAATTTTTCCATTTCTAGACCAAGTTTAATATGTTGTATATTATTATGAGAAACGTCTAAACATTCTAACGAAGTTAAATTTCTCAATGATTCAGGGTCTATATGTGAAATGCTGTTCATTTTTAAATAAAGATGGGTGAGCTGACTCATCCCGTTAAATGTTGTATTTATTTCTTTTAATTTATTTGATGATAAATCTAACCGAAGCAAAGAATTCACTTGTGATTCAAATAAATCGTTGCACAGAAATGATATTTCGTTGTTTTGCAAATAGAGATATTTAAGATTTTTCAAACCTGAAAAGGATTTCTCAGATACATTATTTATGGAATTATAAGATAAATCTAAAGATACTAGTTCTTGTGCTTTATTGAACACACCATCCTCAACGTGGGTCAGTTCATTCTTCGATAAATCAATTTCTGTCAGTTGTTCTAGCCCATCAAAGACTCCTGGTGAAATAGTGTTTATATGTATATCAGACAGAAAGACGCCTTTAACAGTAGGACACTGTTTGAAAGCATTTACTTGTAAAACGGGTATCGATGATTTTTCTATTTTGAGATAAAAAGGATATAGAGGCACGGATTCTCTGTCAAAGCTCGATTCATTAAGAAAATGTTGATTTTCAAGTCGGGTGTGTGTATACCATTGATGACTCTCTAGTTTGCTCCATTGCTCATATCTGTGATGATAATCGTAAGTCAGTGCACTGATTGTAACTAGAAGTGATGAATATACTACCAGTTTCATGTACATATTGTTTCTCAGAAAGACAACCTGAAAATAAAAAAAAAATGAAACATAATGTAATTTTACTCCCACATCCACGTAGTGGATTGGAAGTAAGTATAGTAATCGTAAAAAAAAATTCTAATATTTTTTTCCTTGAAATAAGTTTAGAAAGTCATGAAACGTCGAGATTTTAAATGTGAGCAAAAAAAATTTCTGTCGGTCTGTCTGTCTGTAACTTTTTTTGTCCGCATGCTTTCTCCGGAATGGTTAAATATAATGTCTAGAAATTATATACGTATATATTATAACGAGATCTTGAACACGATTGTTTTTTGAAGATATCCGGTGAAGGGTTGGGGAGTAAGTAGGGGTAAATATGGGGAAATATATAAAGCAAGCTGAGTACAGATTATTTGAAATTTGATGTATGTACTACATGCCAAGGCCTCAGATTTTTTTACAATATTTTTCAACCCCTCATCCCTACTCCATTATTAAAGGGTTTGATAAAATAAAATTGAGATATTCATTTGAAATTTGGTACACGTATGTACTATAACGACATCTTGAACTAGATTATATTTTGAGATGATTCCGTTGAAGGGTTGGGGGTTAAATAGGGGTAAATAGAGGAATATAAGTAAAGCTACTTGGTAAGAGTACAGAAACTGGAAATTCGGTGTATGTACTGGAAGATAAAGACTCAAATTTTTTCATATTGTTTTTCAACCCCCCACTCAATTATTAAAGGGGTCGATAAAATAAAATTGATATATTCATTTGAAATTTGATACACGTATGTATTATAACGACATCTGGAACTAAATTATATTTTGAGAAGCTTCCGTTGAAGGGTTGGGGGTTAACTAGGGTTAAATAGGGGAAAATAAGTAAAGCAAGCTGGTAAGAGTATAGAAATTTGGGATTTGGTGTAGATACTAGAAGCGATGGCCTCAGATTTTTTATAACATTTTCCAACCCCCCACCACCCCCACACCTCATTAAAAGAGTTGATAAAATTAAATTCAGATTTTCACTTGAAATTTGTTACACGTATAACGATATCTTAAACTAGATTATATTTTGACATGATTGCGTTGAAGAAGTGGGGGTAATTGGTGATAAATAGGGAAAAATAAGTAAAGCAAACTGGTAAGAGTAGAGAAACTCGAAATTCGGTGTATGTCCTAGAAGCCAAGGCCTCAGATATTTTAGTATATTATTCAACCCACCACCACCACCCTTAATCCATTATTAAAGCGGTTGGTAAAATGAAATTGAGACATTCACTTGAAATTTGGGACACGTATGTATTATAACGACATCTGGAACTAGATTATATTTTGAGATGATTCCGTTGAAGGGTTGAGGGTTAAATAGGAGTAAATAAGGGAAAATAAGTAAATCAAGCTGGTAAGAGTATAGAAATGTGGAATTTGGTATATGTACTAGAAACCAAGGTCTCAGATTTCTTTCTAATATTTTTCAAACACCATCGTCTCCGCTCCATTTTTAATGGGTTTTATAACATAAAATTGAGATATTTACTTGAAAGTTAGTATATGTGTGTGTATTGTAATGACATCTGATTGAGATGATTCCACTGAAGGGGTGGGACGTGGTAGGTTGTGAATAGGGGAAAATAAGTAGGGTAAACTAAAAACTTAATTTTTAATGTATGTGGTAGAAACCAACGCCTCAAACTTTTCTATGACATCTGCTTCAAATATTATTACAATTCTATGACAATAATTTCCACATACTAGAGTGCAAATCCAGTCAAGAAGTTTCCTTTAAAGTGACTTAGATGAAAAATCTGGATGTGGAAGTAGTGATTCCTTAGGCAGCGGTTTTTTAAATTAAACTGCTGGCCAATTGAAACATGCCGAACATATTAAACTAATTAAAAAATCGGCAGCTACTGCAAGCGGCTGGAGCCTCCCCACCCAGTAGATCTTTGAAGCCGAAAAGAGCACTAAATTGTCTGCCATAACGGCACCGGTTGGCGGCGGTTGAGACTAGACTCCGCCCCCGAGACTCCTCCGTGATCCCCGTAGGGCTCCGCCCCCAAAATGGGACCCCCGTCCACGGCCCCTTTTTCAGTGGTGCCAGTATATCCTCGCTATACGTCAATCCACTTTTCTCCTTCAGCCGATGAGACGTCCCTAGCGCCTTCTAGTGACCAATTCTCAAACTCTGAGTAATTATAAGCACCTTAATATATGATGATACTTATAGCCCAGTCAGTCCGTCTGAAATTGATACGGTAACCTCAGTTGAATGTACCCACGGACATCTTGATGCAGACGGTATGAGGGCCTGAAAGTGCAAAATTATGACAAAAATTATTAGTGCATACTTCGCCAACTTGATTTTGGTGGCGAGATAGTTTGTCGATTATCTCGCTTGTTACTGATTTCCCAATGAAAACTAACATAAGTGAAATTGCAAAGAATAAAATTCCCTGCAATTTTGTTCCTTTGTCATTTTGCGAAAATATAATTATTTCAGGCGAAAGTCCCGAGGTAGGGGGTTGTCGCGCAGTTGTCGTGTCATGAAATGAGTTAAAATATGTCATGTGTTTCTAACGTTTGATGAAAAAAGTATATTATTTAGCATATCCATCATAAAACAGAAAAAGTGAGAATACTGCACGACAACCCCTTGCCTCGGGACATTCGTGCGCTACATCGCCTGATATAATAATGTTTTCGCAAAATGGCACAAACAAAATTGCAGGGAATTTTATTCTCTGCACCTCATGTGAGTTTTCATCGAGAAATCGAAAACAAGCGAGACGATCGACAAAAACTATCTCGACACCAAAATAAAGTTGGCGGAATATGCACTAACATTTTTTGTCATAATTTTGCACTTTCAGCCCCCCCTACAGGAGAGACACAAATCTGCATCAAAATTTCCGTGGGTATATTTAACTACGGTTACAAATACAGAGACACTGGGCTATTAGTCATGTAACATTTTTCGCAATTATTAATAAAGTTCATAACGGAAAAAACCCGTTCCAAACAATGCAGCAAGAGCGAGCGGCTATATCAGACCGCATAATAATTTATAATTTAAAATGTTTGATTTCTAAAGAATCTAATAATCAACGAATAAATATGGTTTGAAAGAAATAATTTAGAGCGACAAAGCAATACAAGAAGGAAACGAAGAGAAAAGGTAAAGATCGGAAATTGTGTTTGTTTTTATAGTTGGATAGAGAAAGAGGGTGTGGCTAGATATGTTGCAGAAAGATGGGCAACGTCTGGTATGGTAATTTGTGTTTGATGCGAAAAGGTGCATTATGCTCTCTGATTCGCGTGATGTTGTTTGTTAGTGGGCTATTACAAGTTTAAATTGATAGAATTTTTCCGATGTAACTTTGATGTAGTCCACTAGTGGCGTCATGTCGTGGCAACGTGCATAAAGGTCTCTTAAGGAGATGTATCGTGAATAATTTGAAATGAGGCGCATAAGTTTATGTTCCAGAACTCTTAGTTTATTCATTGTCGTGTCCGACATGCTGCACCATACCGGAGCCGCATATGTTAATTAGAGCCGGTCTCACAATAACAGTGTAAATTAATTTTTTATTCTGTCTGCTGAGTCTACTATTCCTGGCTAGAAGCGGACACAGACTCCTGGACATGGAACAGACTGTCCGTACAGTTTCGTTAATATGTCGATTGAACGTCAGTCGCTTGTCCAGTCGTATGCCCAAATACTTCACGCACTCCCTTTCTGGAATTTTGTTTCTCCTTATCAAAATTGGTGTTAGAATCTCATTTTCTGTAAATCTGCGCGTGAAGACTATAGATTCTGACTTCTGCGCATTTACCCGAATCTTCCACTTGTCGTAATACTCCGTGGCACGAACCATGTAGGCTTTTTGAAGCATGTTAGCCGCTTGTGCATTATGACTATGCGCGTACATGGTTGTGTCATCAGCGTACTGAGCAAGTTTAGTATTAGGGAAAATGGGGAAGTCGGATACGTACAAGTTGTACAGTTTTGGACCAAGGACTGACCCCTGAGGAACACCCGCGTGAATGTCCCGCAATGTTGACAGTTTGTTATTCACTTGCACCTGGAGCCTTTTGCCAATCAGATACGAGTGAATGAGTTTAACGATGTGTTGTGGAAAGCGGTAATTGATCATCTATGAAATTAACCGCGGGATCCAGGCGGTATCGAAGGCTTTCTCAATATCTAAAAGTACCATGGTAGTATTCTTACCAAGGTTGTTAACGATTCTGACAACCTGTTGCACTGTGCTTCTTCCCTTCCTGAATCCGAACTGGTGCTCATCGTTAATGTGAAGTTCATCCTGGATAGCGTTTAGTCTGTCCAGGATGACCTTCTCCACCAACTTTGAAATCACTGACAGTAACGAGATTGGTCGATAACTGCCTGCGATCCTAGCATTCTTGTTCGGTTTGAGGATGGGAACAACCACAGCACACTTCCACAGGCTAGGCCAGTGTTGCAGCCTTGGAATTGCGTTAGCGATGTACGTGAGATGCACAATACCTACCCTTGGTAGATATTTAAGCAGCTTGTATTCGATACCATCTTTCCCCGAAGCTTTATTATTAGGTAAAGTCTTTATCAGCTTTGCTAGTTCAGAGGGTTTGAACTTGACTTTTAAAAATTCCCGGATGTCATGGCGTCATTTTCAATGCGGTCATGATCTAAATTGTTGGGTATGTTTAAATTGTGAATTCGTACAAAGCTGTCAGCTAACTCATTCGCCTTTTGCGAATTTGTCATAGCCGTCTGTCTGTTGGTCTTGGTCAAAGTAGGCATGGCTTGCCGTGTAGTTTTCAGTGCCTTGGTGAATTTCCACAGCGAGTGGTCCCGAGAATTTAAGGCTTCTAGCTATACAGGGTGTCCTGGCACTATGGGGCAATACTTCGGGAACGTATAGTTTGGGTCAAAATAACACTAAAAGTACTTATAATTTTTTTCTTAGGGCGCCCTCCTACGGAGATATTACCCTTTAAAGGTTACATATTCAAACAGGTTTTTTGCCTATTACCTCCAAACCGTTCTATCGATTTTAGTAAAATTTGGACTGTGTACATATTAAGTGAGTAGATTTATTCCTTAAACAATTTTCTAAAAAAAATATTGTTGTTTGACATGGATAAAACAATCCGTTTTTTAGAAAAAATGATTTTACTGATAAGGAACTAAGGAATACTAGTAGTATAAACTACCGCATGATACGTGAGAAAACAATTGAATAAAATTAAACGTCAAATTTGAGTAGCAAGTAATAAGTAAGTTGTAAGTAGTTCTGTGATAATAGTTTATTGACATGGCAAATGTTTCATCTGGTGAATATGCCGGCATGCAACTTAAGTACGGAGACTTACCGCCGGTAAAGGTTCGGAAGCCAGACGGATTTATGGGAAACACTTTCCTAATAGAGTTATTCCAAACAGGAAAGCTTTTGAACGGGCAAACCGTCGGGTACGAGAAACGGGTAGATATCCATTTTAACAATAAAAAAACGAAATAATAAAAATTTAAGAATAAATAATTATTTAAAAAAATAATCCTATTGTAATAATTGGGGTTTTATTCCCCTAATTACATGGATTAATCAGACATTACCATTGGCAGAGTACGGAGTGTCCCAATTACTTTTGTAGACTCCGTCGATATTATAGTATATCCATCGAAATCAAAACTGTGCTTACCCTTTTCCTTCTAGGTGATTATATCCTTTTTGGTGTCCCTCAACCAGGTTACTTCACAAACAAACTTTACTGAATATAGAATGAACTCAATTGCATAACAAGCAAATAAAACACGTGATTCCTCAAAACATTTAAACCACTATATTTACAGAAGAAAATGAAAACAAATGAAAATAACAATCACAAACATTTAACGATTAAATAAATTAACACAGTAATTACGCTTTATCAGAAAATGAAATGGTCCGCGGCAAGTTCAAATTTATAACTGAATCGCGGCCGAGTACTCTTAGTTCAATTACAACACATTAATTTATGCTTATTATAACCGGCAAAATACTGACCAAATTTACTTAAATTTTAAAATTGAAAAAGGTTCGCAAAACGAGAATTTACTATACCTTAAGGGAGATGACGATCGATCAGACGTTAAGCCAAGAGTATCGATATTATCTGAATCGAAATAAGACGTCTCAAAAGTGGGCAGTAAACTTTAAACCCTTGACCAATTAAAATCTTCTCTACTTTAAACCGTACCCCTATTTGAAATTACCTAACGAACCATGGTATATATCATATGGCGTATCTTAACATTTTATGCCATTAAGCAGATGAAAACCCCTTTTGTTCCTTACTTTGCTTTTGTATAGGAGAAAAAATCTACCTTATATGGCCTATCTATCTTACTCTCTATACAATAGTTTCTGCAATCCTCTGTCAACTGCCTTAGTAATGAAAATCTAACTAGACCCCCGGTGGGTAGTAGGTATTTAAACAAGTGTCCTGGAATTCAAGTGAGAAAAGCGAATTGACATGAAATAATTTAGATGGTTATTTATTGCTTCCAAATGGCTAACGTCGGCTACCTAACAAAGACTAAAGTTAACAAAGCATGTTTCCTGGGCTCTAAAATAAATCAGTTTGCAACATAAAACAGATGTTTCTATGACCAGTATTTTACGTTATTCTACTAAATACGGTGATTCTCTATGCGCAGGGTCGGATTTGGCTCCCTTAATTTGATTTTTGTTACACTATTAATTTTTAAAGAGCTTGGAACTGAAACCAGGAGGTGAAGGTGGTCTTAGAACTGTTCGTACAGTTGCACTAGAAGAAGCTGTATTAGATGCTGTTGCTGAAGACTCATCAATAAGCGTTAGGAAGCTCTCGGCGCAATTTAACACTTCGAAGGCGGTGGTTCACAGAATTTTGAAAGAGCAGCTTCTCCATCCTTTCCACATCCAGAAAGTTCATGCAATGCCCCGGAGTTATTGTACTTATGTGTGTATTGTAGTTGTAGTATGTAGTTATGTGTTGACGAAATGTAATTCTTTGTCCCTTATGAGTAAAATCATTTTTTTCTCAAACACGGATCGATTTATCGATGTCGAACAAAAATTTTTTTTTTGAAAATTCTTTAAAGAATTTAAAAATGTGACTTTCATTTTAAAAAATGAATTTGTCAATATTTAGGGGTAAAAGCATTAGGGGTGTTCCACCCCTGGCTTCCTAGACAAGATACGAATGGCGCCATATTTCTAGAATAAAGATAATAATTTAATATGTACACGGTCCAAATTTCATTAAAATTGATAGAACGGTTTGGAAGTAAGAGGCAAAAAACCTTCTTGAATATGTAACTTTTAAAGGGTAATATCTCCGTAGGGGAGCGCCTTAAGAAAAAAAATTACAGGTACTTTTAGTGTTATTTTGACCCAAACTATACGTTCCCGAAGTATTGCCCATAGTGCCGGGACACCCTGTATAAGGCATGTATTGAAGAGACAACTGTTATGTATCTAGACTTGTTCTTTGATCGGAGGAGTAAAATGACTTACTTTTGACCCAAACGTTTGAAAATGGCACGTTAAGTGCCGAAACTGCAGTACCTAACGTTTTGGTTACAGTAAATTCGGTGATAAAAAACAAAGTAAAAAGTGTTTTAACAGATCATAATTTCGGATATTATTTACTGCACAATAAGTTGTGATATCCTATCGCCATTGATTGAGTTACGAAAAGAAAAACATAATTACCTTTTTTCGTGCACTAAATAGAAAAGTTCCTTGGTGAAGTTTATGTTTGTTCAATCACCAATGCACTTGTACGTTTCACAAACTATGGGGTACACTATATTCGGACAGTAAATATATTTATATATTAGTCAAAGCAATACAACCTGTGATAACCCCGAAATCAACTAAGGCCGTATCATAAGAATATCATGTAATTACTTAAATATTTGGCGGTGTTACATATTATACTGTGGCGCTAAAAACCTCACATAACTGTTGTCTACGTTTCATTTTATTGTGTCAACACAATGCAGGATGTCTTCCACTCTATATAAATATTGTTTATTTATAAGTACTAAGAACTAATTACGTTTTAAACTCGGTTATTAGAAATAAATTTTCATGAAACTTTATATCGGTATAATTAAATTTATTCTTTATAATCATTTTACGGGCAATAGGGTCATTTAGCGATATAGCAGTTTCTCATTATTAAATTCTTCACAAATACAAAACGAAGAATATAGTATTGCATTCGATCGGCAACTACAAATAATGGTTAGTTCGTTTATTTCTCATTATAAAGTAAAACGTCTGCCACATTTCAACCCGGGGAAAAAATGGACAACTTTGACCCTTCGGGGATTTCTCAATTTTCAAGTAAAATTGATTCACCAAACATTTTTGTAATATTCAAGATTTAACTACCAATTTTTGCAAAGCATGGCTGTGAATTACTACCTTAAAAAAGGCTCGATTTTCGCTAATAAACAAAAGGCATAACGTTTTTATTTTTCCAACTGCGTGTTTGCAAGTTAGAATCTAGATTTACGTTTTTGTTAGCCACTTTAAATTAATGATTCATATTTACCTAACAGAAATGTATGTATATGTTTTTAAATCTATAAAAAAACATTTTTTCTCTAAGGGGATACCTAACTTAAAAAAGTACTTAGGGGATGGGTATGGAAAAAAAATATAAAAATTTTTATATGTGGCCCTCAAAGCAATTTGCCCGGTAGGTCCACTTGGTCTCAGTCCGACGCTACACTTCGCATCGCTGATTGCTATTGTTTTTTTGTATATAGTAAAAGCAAAAAGATTGGAGAATTAACATGACATGTTTATATGTAAAGTATCTATTCAGTTAGGATAAAATCGTACATTGAAAGAATGATTTTGAAACTTTTTTCTATAAAATAAGGGAAAAACAGTCACACGCAGCTGTCATCGAGGTCTGTACGTGACGTAGCACTTGTCGATTCTAATGAGCCAACCTATATTTTAGTAAGCTTGGTCAAATTAATTTAATGCGCATCGACAAATCCCGAAACCGTTTCCGTTGGATGTCGTGTCCCTTTAAATTGGAGTTCACAACTGTCTTCGTTTATTTCGTCTTCTCCGTCTGACACTGCCCTATCTTGTTAGTTCTCTAATCTTTGGTAAAAGATAAGATGGAAAATAATATTATCTGGTTAGTTAAGGGAGCTATGTTGCGTTTTCGTTTGACCCCTGATAACAACAAACGTCCCCAGGGCGTACACTTAGGTCCTCGTTAGGTCTAACGTCCCGGGTTTATATGGTACGCCAAGTTCGTTTGCTATCGTCCCTAAAACGTTCTGAATAAAACGTTTTAAGGACATCCTACTAGAGTCTAGTCAAGACAAACCTAAACACATTTGTGAAATAACCTCTAGGAGTGATGTTTTTTTTGAGCAGATGAGGATATGATTAAAAAATGAAATTAAAAACTGTGAAATAAAAAGTTTTACTATATAACAAAATTTCCTTTGATAACTAAATATCTTCATTTTTCATGGTCCATTTAAATTTTGTCAATTTGATTTTTCTGATTTCAGAAATCTTATATTCGTTTCAACTATTTTTTTCATCTTGCGAAATCACATTAATTTGTACTTTTTGACAGTACACTGTAGTTATTATACTACTATCCTCTATATTAGTGTGCTACTATCATTTAGTACGAAAATATCGGAATGAGAATACTTAAATGGAAATTCTGGAATGAAAACAATTAAAAATATGGTAAGTTCCTATAAGGCTCTTTTATTTTAAAATTCCTGCCAAACGTCGTATTGTTGGAGATGTAGGAGTTAGTTGCTGTCAATGGTCAGCGATGGTAACCCTACGGATTTATCCGTAGATCTACGAATTTTTTGTGCCAGTTACGATTTTCCGATAAATCGTATTTATCTACGGATTTTTAAGGAAATTTAAGTGAAATATGAAAGTCAGGCCAGTTCGTGGCTGCTGAGCCGACGCAATCACGGTTTACGATTTCGCCGCAGTGTTACCGATCGGTCAGCGATGGTAACCCTACGGATTTATCCGTAGATCTACGAATTTTTTGTGCCAGTTACGATTTTCCGATAAATCGTATTTATCTACGGATTTTTAAGGAAATTTAAGTGAAATATGAAAATCAGCCAGTTCGTGGCTGCTGAGCCGACGCAATCACGGTTTACGATTTCGCCGCAGTGTTACCGATCGGTCAGCGTTGGTAACTTTTCCGACTTGCATATCCGTAGACAAGCTCAAAAAAATACGTAGAATCTAATACTAAATCCGTAGCACCTGATTGATCATAAATCCGTGAAAATTTTAACACGATGTAATAAATATTCAAAATATAATGAATTTGGACTATATTTTATTATATTGTATTACATTTTACTTAAAGAAAAAAGAAATGTCCTTGCAAATTTTGAAATTTTGAAGAGCGGGGGGGGGGAGATTTCTCTGCACATTTTTCCCCCTCGCTTGAAATTTTGGAGAGCGGGGGGAAGGGGGGGGGGCGAGATTTCTCTACACACATTTTCTCCCTCTATCGAAATTTTGAAGAGCGGGGGGGGAATTTCTCTGGTGCATATTTTTTCCCCTCGCTCGAAATTTTAAAAAGCAGGGGAGAGATTTTTGACGACTATTCGCTACAACACAAAACAAATCCCATCGACCACACTGCGATACTAAATTGAAATTATCCATTTATTATCGGATTTTAAACAGAATGAGAAAAATATCCTTCACCTTCCTAAATTATCCGCAAATCGAATAATTATCCACCGATCGGCAACACTACAGCGAAATCGTAAACCGTGATTGCGTCGGCTCAGCAACTACGAACCCTGATAACACCTAACGTCCCCAGGACGTTCACTTAGGTCCTCGTTTGGTCTGAACGTCCCGGGTTTACATGGTACGTCCCAAGGACGTCCGTTTGCTATCGTCCCTAAAACGTTCTGAATAAAACGTTTTGAGGACATCCTGCTAGAGTTTAGTCAAGACAAACCTAAACACATTTGTGAAATAACCTCTAGGAGTGATGTTTTTTTTGAGCAGATGAGGATATGATAAAAAGGAAATTAAAAACTGTAAAAATGAAATTACAATCTTTAAAAAGTTTTACTAACAAAATTTCTTTTGATAACAAAATATTTTCATATTTCATGGTCCATTTAAATTTTGTCAATTTGATTTTTCTGATTTCAGAAATCTTTTATTCGTTTCAACTATTTTTTACTATCAGTTTACGTTTTGATTACGTAGCGCTGCTCGGGTGCTTGCCGATTATGCTTGTAATCTGGTGAACGGTGTTTTGTCTTGATCTTGATCGTGTTTTCAGTTTTGTCGAGTTGACAGCAGGTTAACAGCAGGTTGACAGCATTTGACTGACGTTTGCCTAACCTCAAAAATGGATATTTTACCAAACTTATTCTTTGATGATGAAATTGTACCTTTTAATATAAATGCTGTGCTTCATTTAGTAGAACCTCTGGACAATTTATATCCGGAAGAACGCGTCAACGTAACACGAAATGACGAAATGAAAATTATTTTGAAGTCACAATTCCTCATTATACAGATTTTCAATTTCGTGAACATTTTCGTATGTCCAGAGTCACATTTGAGGTATACAAACTTATTTCAGGTATTATAGGTGTAGCATGCTGTATATTTATGTTTTTATTTGCCTTTAGGAATTGAGTATACGCATTGCTCGTGTTAGGCCGTATATTTATGTTTTTATTTGCCTTTAGGAATTGAGTATACGCATTGCTCGTGTTAGGCCGGTTATTGAAGTAGAGAGAACTATTCCATTACAAATATTTAAGCAGAGCTTATGTAATGTTACTCAGTTGCTGTCAAACTGGGAAATTCAATTTGGCAGGCATTGCATCATTTTTACAAAGAATTTATATAAATTCTTTGCATTTTTATTTCTTCCGCACACTGGCACTAGTCACTTTTAACGGCTACAAAAGAAAGTACCAAAAACAGGTAAGTCTATTTAATTGATTTATTAATATATAAGTATTTAGATCGATATTTTATTCTAGATAAATTTGGTGCGGCTTATTTGTAGGTTATAATAAATATACTACCACCCACCTTATTTGGCTCTGTTAAAATTCTATGGGAGATGACCTGTGAACCTGAGTATGTAGTTTTTAGTTGTTTATCATGGAGCGAACTTATTCACTTAAAAGAAGATTGTTGGTTAAACATTATAAATACAATAAGTACTTCCCTTTGGTATGCGAGGGAAGTAAAAATTGAAAAGAAGTACCTACTCATGCAGTGTGTTAAACGAAGTGTTATATATGGTTCGACATCTCTGATGAACAAGTGGAGGTGATGAAACTTTTAATAGGTAAGGTTTGATACATCGAGTAATAAAAACATTTGCCAGAAAACATCAACAAACTTGTAAAGTATATTTATTGATTTCAGTAAATTAATATAAGGAAAAAACTAATAAAGGTACTTTTTGAGGAACATTTACAAATTTGTAACTTATATGCCCTATTTGTTATATTTTTCTGAAATTATGCTGTACGTACGTACAAAAACTTTTATACATCATCAATGTTCAACCTAATAAACCTGCTTCTAATCGTAAATCCTAATGCATCTTAACCCATAGCCATTTTCTTTACTTGAATTCTGTAATAATATTGGCAAAACATATAAGTAACGTTAAACTTATAATAATGTTATTAATCTGCATTAGTCACAACATATATTTCTGCTTCTCTCGGTCTTTGGTATTATTTGTAGAATCGATCATTCATATAAAGGGTGTTCTTAAAATTTTTAAATGAACAAGGGAACCTTTCAAATGCAAAAGTCAGTTAAACAAAAAAATGTTCACATTTAAACTGTGATTTTTTTTTAAATAGGACGACACCAAGAAAATTATAACAATTTATTTTAAATATAAGCTTGTCATCAAATGGCATATATTAGTCTTAATGTTTTTTGCCAAGATTTCATCTGAAATGTTAATTTTTCTTTTATTTGCACAGGGGCTGCTGCAGTCGCTAACGCTTCAAAGTCTTGGAAGGACACCGAAATGGCTATTACATTGTGATTGAAGAGGGCAAAAGAAAGAACAGAGAGGGTGTCCAAAAAGAGAGAATATTAGAAAATAATATAAACTAAGATAATTATAAAAAGGCGAAGTGTGCAAAACGTTAAGAGAAGGTGAGATATACATTTATCTTACGTTTTATTGCATACTTGGCTTATTTCTTATAATATTCAATATGACTTAATGTATATATAATTATATTATACTGTACTAGGTATTATAATATATAACTTTTAAATCCCATAAAAATTGTATTTTTATATTGACACTTGACACTTGAATTTGTAGAGTAATAAGTTAATTTAAAAAAAATACAAATGCCATAACTTATTTTTCAATAGCACAATAGAAATAAAATGTTCACATAAATTTGTCATTTGGTGTCGATAAATAAAAGTACTAAGTATTAAAATCAATATTGTAATTTTTTTATCTTTTTGGCTTTTCTAACCACATTTATTCCCTTCGAAATAGAATCCAATCACTGGATTCTATTTCGAAAGAAATGCATGTGGTTAGAAAACCCAAAAAGGAACATAAATACCCTCTGCTGTGAATACACCTTAAAAGTGGTGGAGGGGGAGGTACCTATATGTTTTGCATAGTATGTCCCAACAACGTTTTCAGGACGTCCTCTCTAGACCTACATTCGTCCCACATAAGTCCTGGGTGGGACGTCCTCGGGACACCCCGTTTTGCTGACACGGAACGTCCCTCAAACGTCCTCGGTACGTCTTACGTCGGTAGAGTACGTCCTCGGGACGTTTTCATGTCCTGTGAGTACGTTCTTGGGACGTTTTCGGGACGTCCATGTGCTATTAGGGAACTGGCTGACTTTCATATTTCACTATTAATTAACATTACTATAATTGATATCCTCAAAAATCCGTAGATAAATACGATTTATCGGAAAATCGTAACTGGCACAAAAAATCCGTAGATCTACGGATAAATCCGTAGGGTTACCATCGTTGCGATCGGTGGATAATTATTCGATTTGCGGATAATTGAGGAAGGTGGAGGATATTTTTTTCATTCTGTTTAGAATCCGATAAAAAATGGATAATTTCAATCTAGCATCGTAGTGTGGCCGATGGGATTTGTTTTGTGTTGTAGCGAATAATCGTCAAAAAATCTCTCCCCTGCTTTTTAAAATTTCGAGCGAGGGGAAAAATATGCACCAGAGAAATTCGCCCCTCCGCTGTTCAAAATTTCAAGAGAGGGGGAAAGAAATGTGTGTAGAGAAATCTCGCCCCCCCCCCCCCCGCTCTTCAAAATTTGCAAGGGCATTTCTTTTTTCTTTAAATAAAATGTAATACAATATAATAAAACAAAGCAGTCCAAATTCATTAGGGGGAGGTACCTATATGTTTCGCATAGTATGTCCCAACAGCATTTTTAGGACGTCCTTTCTAGACCTTCATTCGTCCCACATTTAAGTCCTGGGTTGGACGTCCTCGGGGCACTCCGTTTTGCTGACACGGAACGTCCCTCAAACGTCCTCGGTACGTTTTAGGTCGGTAAAGTACGTTCTCGGTACGTTTTCATGTCTCCTGGGTACGTACTTGGGACGTTTTTGGGACGGCCATGTGCTATTATAGAGAAATAATAATTTTATGAACTTAAATAAACGTGGCTACCTGACCCGCCCTCTACGCCTATGCGTCTATTGACTTACATATGAAAAGATGGCATATTTTCTTTCATTTGGTACGCATTGCACACAAAGCACTTTTTAGGCATTGTTAAAATTGTATGTATATATCAATAAACAATGGTTAAACACTTTATAACGCATATCGTACAAAAACACAAACTTAAAAACAAACCACAGAACAGATTGCTTTTGTTGATATGTCAACTGTCATCAAGTAGAGTAGGTACGTTGACCGGGTGCATGGTTCAAATTGCCCAATCATAAGCCGGCGAAATGTAAATAAAATAATAAACGCAGCACATAAGATTTTGGATTTAAACATTATTTGTTGTTTTCAACATCTATGTTTATTTCTTGATCTGTGCAGCGAACACCGGCGCGCGGCATACCGAACTAAATGTCAAATTTGTTGGTTATGTCCTATGTTGTAATATAATCACAGCACAAAATTCACATAATTAGGAAACAGTTTCAAACATTAAAGAATATTGTCATTGTATAATAATAATGAATCAAATAGTTCATTGAGATTTGTACTATTTCTAAAAAAATTGCACTGGAAGAAGCTGGAGATGTTATAATGAATATAAATGAATTCCTTAATAATTTAAATAACTTGCAGTATGTACTCATTTCTCCAATCGTTTTGAACTTTTGAATACGAAAACAAATAACAACACAGGTAATCTTATTTTGCAACTTTTGAACAATTGACCTATTCGCGCGCTGTATTCGAGAACTAACCTTGTTTTGTACTGAGTGTAGCCCACGCGTCGATGGCAAGAGTGGGGGGTCATGGACAAAAATGAGGGAAGTGACCCAACTGTACAATTGTACATCATTATAAACTGTGACGCGGACCCGACTACTGTCAACATTAAGAAATTAAATTTTAGAACGGATTCAGGTTTGCCATCACAGAGTACGTAACTCGCACAGAACATACATTCAGGGTAACTCGTACTCTGTGCTGCCATTTGCCGACATCTATGGCTCGAAACATTATTATTCGCGAAAATCAAACAAATGAACCCAAGAGGGATTTACCGTCGATACACACAAATTCACCAATACGTGAGAGCGATTTAGATATTACGACTTTCCGCTGTTACTATACAAACTTTTCCTTATAGGTGAATTCCTTTGTATCGAAGGTAAATCCCTCTTGGGTTCATTTGTTTGATTTTCGCGAATAGGGATCTCTCTCTACTCTCCATTATTAATTATACAGTTTGTTCATTTGTGTTGATTTACAGCAACTTTGAAGCACGTTATCTCTCTCACACTCACGTTACTTGTGATAGTTCTATCTTTATTTAACTGCTTGAAGCTGCTTTAAATCAATACAAATGAACAAACCAATAGATTTGTTCCTGCACTGCATAAGCACTCGTTACCAAGCGTCACCAGTTTGCGCACAATGATTTTAGACCGCTTAAAACAGTCTTAAGCACTTATGGAAACAAATCTTATATGTATAGTATAACGTATAACCAGCAATCTTGTACTAGTTTGTAAAAACGACTTTTCCGCAATGTAGATACAGAGTACCTATTTCTTCTTATATATTTTTTTCTTTAGATACCTATGTACAAAAAAAAATTATGATGATAATGTAGATATAAATAATATCAACGCTATGACATTATTGTATTATTGACACTGATAATGGTTTTGAGTTATTTTTACTACTAGCTGATAAAGTCAAATAAATAATCTTTAAATACCATGCTGCAGTTGAATTTAAATATAAATACGGGAATCTGTCTGCGCCTGCGCGAAATCAGACAGCTGATGCTGACGGACTGGCCGACTGCGACAACCGATTGCCGACTCACGACGAAGGATCAATTTTAATTTAAGTAAGATCTGTTGCCTAGTTCCATAGGTAGGTAATACGTTTTTGTATTACACTTTGGAACTTTTATTTGATTTTGTAGCTGTGTTTGGTTTTTTGCAACCATGGCGTACTGTATGCGAGTTTTGCATCGCCAGGTAAGAGCTTATAATTTTGTATTAGTAGCATGCATTTATCTGAACTTGTTGCCAAATCCTATAAAATCAGGAGTAAATATTTTCTATGTGAAATAGTTACATAATACTTTTTTTTGTGCATTTGTATTGAGCTATAATTCAAAGTCTAAAAGGTCTAGTTCTAATAAAACAGTATCTAATTTGTCCACTATTGGTATTCATAGTGAATATTTTATGTCTACAGGGAGGCAGAACCAGCAGGCTTGTCTCAAACGACATACAGGCAAGATGTTTCCATGTATCACCTTTAGCAGCTGCCGCATCAAAAGTTGCTATGAGCAAGTTCGACAAAGATCCGTTGCCCTACGAAAAACTTGTGAAAACTTTAGATGTGGTCAAGAAAAAACTAGGCAGACCCCTTACCCTGTCTGAAAAAGTATTATATTCACACATCGATCAACCAGAAGAACAGGTCAGTTCTTTGATAGACAACGCATAATGCATTGCAAAAATGAGTAATTACGATAAATGTTAACCTTTGGCCATTTATTTTTCTTGACAAGTGATAAAAATGATTGTTTTCATTCGTTATTTAGTGATTACGGAAGTCCAATTTGTAAACAGTAATAAAATTGTCTAATTACTCGTCTGCTGTTGATTATGTAACTGTTAAAAAAACTTAGGTTATGTGCTCTCATTTTGACATTGACTTACTTAAGGACAGTAAACTTGATTATGTTGAATGACAATAGTTCTTGAATTCTCTTGCTGAAAATACAAACCAACGTCTGTTAGCTTCATTTTCTTATTTGTATTTATAGATAATAGATACATAGTATTGAATGGCATTTTGTTTTGAATTCTTTCTTAAAGATGTATGGGAGCGATTCAGAATGCTAAGAAATTAATTAATTTTTGGGAAATTGGTCTTTATGTCTTCATAAACCACCCCACTAAATTTCAATTTGATTCACTAAACCGTTTTGGATTTATAACGATTTTAATTCTTACGGGGAATATAACCACGGATTGGAATTTTTCAGCTTTAACAGAGTAGGACTTTGTATTTAAAAAAATATTATAACAATATTGTGTTTCGACAATAATTGTGAATTTGTAACATTGTTATTTCTATTTATAACATTAACATACTAGGGACCTTCCGTATTTCTGTAAAGTTATTTTATTGAGTAGAGAAATTTTTGATAACAAATAACAATCATTTGGAACCAAGAAAATGTATTGGAAAAGTACTTACGTCACATGTTTACTTCTTTGCGGTCAGATTTAGACGACATAAAAAAGATACCAACAGTCAACTTCAGATAGATACAATACAGCATAATGGGCATCGAATGAAAGATGTAATAAAAATGTCTTATTCGTTTATTTTATTTACATATATTTATTTGCATGGTATTATTCTTTTCATTTTTGACGTCTATTGTTAAATATCCACTTTAATGCTGAAAAGGAGCATTCTAAATCAGCAGAAGTAAGCGGCGCATACCTCATGGCTAAGTATTTTGAATGTTTGATTTAACTTGTGGTATATTTTGAGACCTTTTATTCCCTCTGCTTTCTCGAGTTTGTCGAACACCGAATTAATTTTTGGCAGAGATTGATAATTTGACAGCTCAGGACATTGTAGATATTTTATGAGATTTACTATACCTAACATTAAAATTAGTATTTTTTTTTTATGGCTTTGGGTCATAGACCATACAGCCAGTCACACAAGAGCATTTTATAATATAGAATACTAAAATAAAACCTAACACAACATGAGTAGAAAGAAATGAACAAAATGAGGAATTACAGGGACACACGCTTCTCGCCCTGGGGTCTGTCAGGGCATTAAATTATAATAAACATCACAAGAAGGACCATGGGAAGGGGGGTATAAACAAGAGGAAAGACGAGAGGAATACAAAGCTAACCTATAATTTTATTTTACTTTCTACCAAAAAACCGATAATAAATTCATAAATTTGCTTAGTGCCAATAGAAAGGAGATTAACTAAGTTAAATGGAGCCATAGTGTTGCAACATGAGACAATATTTTTGATAAATATATCTGTAGCGTTTTTATTTTTGAAACCCAAAATTAGTATTTATATATTCAAGTTCTGTCTCATTCTTGTTGTCGAAAATATTTGGAAAATATGCTTCTCTTTACCGCCTTTGTCACACGATTTATCTTCTTCCATAGGCAGTTGAACGTGGAGTATCTTACTTGAGATTAAGGCCGGACCGTGTAGCAATGCAGGATGCAACAGCACAAATGGCCATGTTGCAGTTTATATCTAGTGGTTTAAAGAGAGTCGCTGTCCCTAGCACCATCCATTGTGACCATCTCATTGAAGCTCAAGTAGGAGGACCAAAGGATCTTGCCAGGGCCAAGGACCTTCATAAAGAAGTATACAACTTCTTGGCCACTGCCGGGAAAAAATATGGTGTTGGTTTCTGGAAGCCAGGATCTGGTAAGCAAACATGATTATTGTATAGGATGCAGTAGTAATTATTGAAACATTTGAGAACGTAACAAAAGCTTTTGACTTAAAAAGCCATAAATAGCAATCGAATCAGACTCTAGTCGTTCTAGTTCGGTGAATACTACTGGTATTTCATTTGTGCATGCTATATGCTGAATTTTCCGGAATGTGCGTGTCCTTTTAATGTGAAACCTAATAGGATATTTCTATGACTTCTAATGTTTATACAGAGTGCTTATATGCGTAGTGTACCGAATATTATACGGGCGAAATCGCAAATAAAGTAGAATAACTTGCAGTTTTGCTTTCTACACCTTTAATAAAACAAAAATTAAATAAAATATAGAAAGGAACAAATAAACCACAAGACATATCTCTATGATACATTTGAAAACACTGTCCAAGGCATAGCCCTGTGATCGATACTCTTCGCATCACAAATATGAAAACAAAAGAGTATATTGCATTCGATCGAACACATTTCTATAACCGTAAATATTGCCCATAGGGAAAAAAATGTCATATCGTTGTTAGTGATTGAATTCTGAGCAACTTTCAAAATGTCCTTTTGTCAATCTGTCTGCTTTCCTGTCTGTCTGTCCATATATCCTTGTAAGCACGATAATTTGTGAACTTCATATTTCTAAGTCAAATAAAAAATTCACGACAAAGGAGTGAACATGGTGCGAGACGTGGCGAGACACCCAAAAAAAAACCATAAAACTCGGCCATAAAAGTGTCAAAGCCGACGTAATTTATTGCGGCTCAGGACCGTACTTAAAATTATTGTGCCGTGAGTTATAATCTAATTAATTTAATGTATGGTTGATAAATAAATAGTTATTTGTTACAGTGATAATAATAAATTAAAAAAAATTGTTCTGTTTGCTTGTGTTAAGATAGGAATAATATTTTATATATTGGTGGAGCATTGATGAATTTTATTAGTCTAAATTAAAATTATACCAAATATTCTTTTGTCCTACCTGCCCTTTTATTAATAATCTTGAACCTAAATCCTATCTTTATTATCCAGCGCCAAAGTGTTGCTTGACTAACTGACACTGCACCATTTGTTTTCAGTTCCATATATATTGATTCCACCGTTGGTACCTTATTTTCCATATACTTGCTATAAATTAGATCTCTTAACAATTTCACCATAGACGAATCTAATGCTCATGCTGCTCCTTTATCCGATCTAATTCTTCGATTAGGTACCGCATCCTTAATTATTCTATAGATAGACCGTTCTGAAATTTCTGTTAAGCAGGCCGTTTTTTCCACGGCTCCTTTTTCACCTTCACTTTCTTTTATATTTTTATAAACGTTTAAAACTACTTTTTTAGTATGTTCGCATAAATATTGGCTAGAACTTTTCTCTGTAATTTGAGAGCCATTACCATTTCCCATATCTTCGTTAAATTCTCTGCCGGTGCTAGGTTGAGGATCTTCCCAAGGCCTGAACATTATCACAATATTATTTTACCACGGCCACTAAAAAACGGAAAACACTCGAATATTTCACCATCCGCCGGAATATTTTTACACAACTACATAAAATACGCTTAAACAAAGAGCAATTTCACTTATCTGTTAAAGTATTATACATTCTAGGCACTCACAATCAAAATAAAATGTAAACACTGAATCACACACTGTATTATTGTATGAAGCACATAACCTATATATTCTAAATATAACACTTGTTCGAAATATCGCGGAAGACTGTGGTCCGTCTCTACTTAATACCTGTGCCGTTCTGCTTGCCCTTTTACAGCATTATGTATGTGTGTAAAAAATTAAGTAAACAATGGTGACCGTTAGATCGTAAAATATTTTAGGAGTGAGTGGCGTATTATTAGAAATTATAACTGATACTGGCGAGTTTCCCTTAATTTCTTATTTTAATCCATGCCCCGCTCTATCCTAGTGGTAATAGGCGGCAAAGCTTTGAAATTTTTTGTCTGACTTAGAAATATGAAGTTTACTTTAACCAAATATTTTTGACCAAAACTGAGTAACTCCGGGTTTATCAAAGGCAATTCGACTTGAATCTTCTTAAAATTTACAACTGGTAGTTGCTTGCATGATTCGAGAAGCCTCCTAAGGGGCCTTGAAAATGGGAAAAATTGCCATCCAAATAACACAGTGCCAGCTCATTTTCTTGTATAGTTGATATATCAGCCATTGCAAGGGGCATTTGAGCTGAAGTTCCAACAAATGTACAACACCACTATGACATATGAGATCCAGCATTCACTACTGTCCCATCACAACCAATAACAACTACATTAACTATGTTAATTTTCATAAGATATTATCCAATACAATAATACAAGAGATTTATTATGTGCGTATTAAAGACAAATACAGAGTCAATTCAGTTTGTTTTAAATATTTTAGAAACAGAATTATAGAAGCGACATTTTTCACTATACATAAAAGGCGAATGTTCATGCATACAGACAATTTTCAATTTCACCCTTTGGCTTTAGTCTCAAATGATAATAGGTATAAATAATACAATACATACACAAATTTAAAACAATAACTAAGTAAAAAAATCACAGTTTTAAATTATATAGTTCACGTTTTGCATAATTTCTAAATCGATCAATTTTCATATTAAAACACTGGTTAGTATGGGGCGCTGTTTAAGACATTATTAGTATTACAAATATATATAATAACTATTGAAATATATATATATTTTTTCATTAAATATATTTATTTCGTTAAAATATTTATAAGATTTGCTAATATAATTTATCTTTGTAAAAATATATATACATGTCTTCGTAAAAATATATTTCGTTTACAAATAAATATTAGTTCTGCTAACATACATTTATATAGAAACGACCTTTTATTGTCGTTCGCTAGATGGCGCCATGCGGGTTAAATGTAGGTAAAACGCCCGCATTAAATTTAGCAATGGGGCGTGCTCTGATTTGTTTGTATTAAATTATGAAACAGTATGTAGGTATGTTGCCCATTTCATTAATTTGTGATTTGTGGACTTGTGGTATAGTTTCTGTCTGAAATAAAATACTGGTTATTTCATTTCATTGCCAAATTTTAATCGGGCACGGATATCGCACCACCTAGCACATCATTTCACATTTACAGAAACCGGGAATGACAAACATTATTCCTACATTTATTCCGCATAGCGCCACCTACCGTACGACGATAGAAGATCATTTCTATATAAACATGTGTTAGTAAAAATAATACATATTTGTAAGCAAAATATATATATTCGCAAAACATAAATATTTCATCGGAATAAATACATTTAATGAAGAAATATATATATTTCGATAATTATTATATATATTTGTACTCTTAATAATGTCTTAAACGGCGCCTCATAGGTTAGGGAGAGCATCAATTATTTTAGTTGCTATGTAAGTAAAGCTTTAATGTTGTAGTATGCTGTGGAATATCTAAATCATCCCGATGAATTCTCTCATCGTTATATTTATACATATACATACATGATTTTTTTTTTTACACCCAATTAATAAATTGTTATCTTATTATTATTTCTTCGTTAAACGATGTATACCTAATTTTTTTTGTAATACTGGCTGAAGGACTGAGCCATTTGGTTTACCAATAAAATACTTGTATTATTATTATTATTTTTGTAGGTATCATTCATCAGATTATTTTGGAAAACTATGCCTTCCCTGGTCTTTTGATGATCGGTACTGATTCTCACACACCCAACGGCGGAGGTCTTGGTGGTCTCTGCATTGGTGTCGGTGGTGCTGATGCTGTAGACGTCATGGCAAACATGCCCTGGGAACTTAAATGTCCACAAGTTATTGGTGTAAAATTGACAGGTAAGCATTATTTTTCCTTTTCCAAAACAGGTTTTTTAAAAGTTTCATATAATTTTTTGCATAACTCTGAAGTTGGTCCTGAATTTCTGAAGGTGGAAAATTGTAAGTAAAGTCATAGAAATCCTCGAGGACAACTGTATTGGTGCCAGAAATATTATGAAAAACATTGAACATGAACAAGATATTAGATAATTGTAAAAAATTACCACAAAATAAAAAAAATCTCAAGTGGAGAATTGATTCTGTAGATTTTGTTGTAGATTAATTCTTTATGTCAAGTGATCCCTACATTATTGAGCTTGGTCCATCCCAAATGATCTTTTTCTCTACGAATGCCACATGAGTGCTGACAGTATATAAAAATAATTTTTTTGCTGTCACCTGAAATTATAAGTTGTAATCTTTCATTTATTTGTTTAATATTAAAATTATATATTAATACACTAATTCTTGGTAAATACTTGAAGGTTACTGTTTTTAAAATGGATTTTTGGAAGTAGATAATATATAATTTTAACCAGAGGCTAATTTCTATGAAACAATTGTATGATATTTATCTTTTGGGTACATTTCCTCATAGGTTTAAATGAAAAAAATGTATTTCAATTTATTAACCATCCTCAGAGCACTACAAGATTTATAAAAGAACCAGACTTTCGTGCTTTCATAAGATTGAATATAAAATACTTAAAATTATTATTATTATTAAATTTTAACATTTTGGGTTTATTTTGATCATTATTAATAACGTTTAATTTATGTAATTAGATTTGACGTTTTTATTCATGAATAATGGTGTGAAATATAATGTAAATACTTTAAGTATCTCATTAATTTGGTGAAAATATGTAAAAATATCTAAGTTATATAATAATAATTCTCTACATCACTGCGGTTATTTATTGCATTCTACATCTTTTAATTTGTAGCGTTTCATGTACGGTCCTTTGGTTCACCTAAAATTTTAATATTGTTAAAGTTAAAGCTGTGGTTGTGCTCTAAAGCATATTTTGTGAGTGCTGTTGAATTTTACTTGAATATTTTTGCATTATGTTCATGTAGGTATATTCTTTATGTAAGTATTGTTTTGTTTGGCCGATGTACGTGCTGTTATAGTTATTGCAGTCTATTTTCTAAATAGTTTCATATTTCGGTTGCAGTTAAGGTTTCTGTGAAAGATTTCTTAGTCATGCTGTATAGTCTGTGTGCTATAGTTATTTTGTTTTTGTAATACACATCCAAGTGAATTTGGTATAATTTAAGAAATATGTTTTATTTCTGCTATCATCACTTCAGGGTGATGTCATGAGTTAAATTTGCATTTTTATAGTGCACATTTACATTTGCTTGGAAAAAACCTTATCTTCCTTTGTTTCTCTGTTTTTAAGCAGTTTTATCATCTGGTCATAGGTCTTCATAGATATCGATGTTTGTTTTGTCATAACTTTCGCTATAAGTTGAGCTAATTTATTATCAGCCTAATTTGAAATAACCTTTTACCATTCTCAAAATTTCCTGTGTAGGATGATGAAAAACAATTGGCTTTAGGCCAGCTTAAATATACGTATCTATAATTAAAAACAATTTAAAAGTCTCTTTGTCAACATATTGTTTACCAATAAAGCAGTAATGATAATAATAGTAATAGTTAAATTAAACTTAAACAACTTGCGCCTAATCATTAGAAATAAGCATAGTAAAGAAAACTGATTCAGTATTTAATAAATAGTCTGCAGTTTAGCTTTTCAAATAACATTCTAAAAATGTCAAACCCACTAGTCGAAGATATAGTTTTGGAAAAATTTGAACGTTAGCTGGAATAACCTTGCACAACTAAATATAGAGGACACTATCCTCGCTGTGTCTCAAAAAAGTAAAAAAAAAAAAAATTATTGTTGAAAATTGATTTTATATTTACTCATTTTACAGGCTTTTTTTCTTAGTGATTTTCAAACCAATAAGAAGCTTATTTTTCCCTTTTTTGGGTTTTAGATATTATCTGAGACAATTTTGATGATTTGGAGCAATTTACATAATTTATAGTCAAATTTCAACCAAAATATCGAAAGTCACCTTCTTGAACAAAAAATTTGCCTGAAAAATAACTGTCTCTTTGAGTTTTTTTCACAATGCAGCAATCTATGAATCTACTTTAATCCTAGTTTCCTTAATACTAATACACTCATTGTTTTTAAATAAAAATAAAAATGTTGAGATATAATAGATTAAAGATCTTAAACATGTCTATATAATATACTAATAATAATAATAATAATATTTATTGGTCCAGTAGATTATTGCACAATAATATAGGACAAGTCAAAATGTAAGATACATAAACATTCAAAAATGATGTACAATTGGTAAGTAAATGTAAAGTAAAATGTAAATATACACATATACACACATGTAATACAGTAGATTATTACACAATAATATATAGGACGAGTCAAAAATATAAGATACATAAACATTAAAAAATGATGTACAATTGGTATGTAAAAGTAAAATATATATACACACATATACACACATATATCATCTTTGTTATCATATCATCTTTATTCACCATATCAGCTACATAGAATGTATATATGGTAAGTCCGTTTCCAAATAACAAATAGTTAAACTTACTACTAAATTATAAATACTAAGTATAAGAAGATAAAAAGATATGTTTACATTGGGTAAAACTGACATCCATATACATAAATTGTATAAAATTACCTATTTGTTATTGCGTTATTTATGTAACAGGATAAAAAAACAAAATTACAAAATGAGAAGCAAACTTCTTAATAGAAAAACAATCTTCTTAGCAAAAAAACACAGAAAACAAAAGCAAAGAAAACAAAATTCATAAATTCTTATCAGTAAAATATTCACTGATTGAATAGTAACACTTATTCAACAGTAATTTTTTAATATTTTGTTTAAACATTTTTTCATTTGAACTTTTATATTTGTTAGGTAACTTATTGTAAGCTTTAATGGCAACGTATTCTGGGCTTTTTTCAAGGAGATGTAAATTATGTTGAGGAATTTCCAGTGATAAGCTATTTCGTGTATTATAATCATGGTTTTTGTTTAAGTGATTTAGCTGGTTGATTTCAGACTTTGCATATATTAACAACTGCAGTATATAAACAGAAGGTAATGTCAAGATGTTCAACTTAATAAAGATAGGTTTGCAATTTGTTCTTTGGTTCACCCCGACTATATGTCTTACTGCCCTTTTCTGCATTTTAAACACCCTTTCACTTTCCTTGGAACTACCCCAGGCAATAATACTATACGACATCACAGAGTGAAAGTGAGCATAATAGAACATCAGAAGTGTAGATTGGTCAATAATTTTTCTTAACTGATTTATACAATAGCAAATAGGAGCAACTTTTTTACATACAGCTTCTATGTGTACAGTCCAAGAGCAGTTACCAGATATGTGTAATCCTAAAAATTTCGTACTATTCCTTTGCTCTAAAGATGTACCATCGATTTTTATTAACAAGCTGTTATCGGGTTTATTGTTGGATATGTTAAATCTTATGAAACTTGATTTTTTATTATTTAGTATTAAATTATTATTTTTGTACCATTGCTGTATTTGCTGGAGTTGTGTGTTTGCATTATTGATTACCTCCACTATTCTAGGCTCACATATTAACAAGGATGTGTCATCAGCATACATTATCGAGTTATTAAACCTAAAATCATTTACATATATTATGTAAAGTAGTGGTCCAAGAATAGAACCTTGCGGTACACCTATAGTTGATTTAAGATTATCTGACTTACAATTATTTACATATACATAGTGTCTTCTGTTATCTAAGTAACTTTTGAACCAGTCCAAAGCTTTACCTCTAACACCGTAATCTTCTAATTTGCCTGCAAGAATTTCATGATTTACTAGATCAAAGGCTTTACTTAAATCTAAAAAAATCCCCACACATTTGTTATGTTGGTCTAAATTCTTGTACAGTAGATTTAATACATGTATAATGGCAGTTGTTGTAGATACACCCTTTTGAAATCCATACTGATTACCGATAAACAAATTGTATTTAATAAAGAAACTTACTAACCTTTTAGCAACAATTTTTTCAAAGATTTTCGCCAATGAACTAAGAATAGAAACGGGTCTGTAATTTTCTAATTTACTTTTATCACCTGATTTGTATATAGGTATAATTTTGGCTAATTTCAGCTTATCTGGAAATATGCCTTGCTTTAAAGAACTATTTATCAAATCTGTTAAGGGTTTACATAACAGGTTCTTACATTTCTTTAACAAATTATTACTAATATTATCCTCCCCTGATGAATTTGAACTCTTTAGTTCTGATATTGCTTCTAAAACTTCTGTTTCTGTAGCTGGCATGAAAAAAAAGGAGTTGGGATTTCGTGTATTCATTGTTTGTGTTTTCGATCCGATCTTTAAGTTTTGCAACAGATTTTTCGGAGCAGTATTGAAATAATTGTTAAATTGATTAGATACCTCTCTATTATTGTTCAAAGTTTTATCCTCACCTGTCAGCTTAATTTCCTTGTCATTTGTTTGGTAACTTTTTTTATTGCTATTTAGGATTGCCCATGCCGCTTTTGATTTATTGTCAGCTCTTGATATGAAAGAAGTATTGTACATTTTTTTTGCTTTATTAATTACCTGTCTATACACTAATTTATATTTTTTATAATAATTTTTAATTTCCTGATCTCCCTGTACGGCTAAAATATGCAAATCTTTTAACTTTTGAGCTGAAGTTTTTATGCCTTTTGTCAACCAGTTTGTTTTCGCATTTTTTACTGATGTTTTTTTCTTAAGGGGAAAAGCTATTTCAAAATAGTGAGTTATAATTTCTGAAAATAAATCAAATTTTACATTCACATCCAAATCCCTGAGTACTTCTTCCCAACTTTCCTGAGCTAGCAATGTACAGAAATAATTTATGTTATCTTTATTACTGATTTGTCTGGTATAATGTACTACTTTTTCCTTGGACGGCGGGTCTAAAAACATACTCAATACTTGTGCGTGATGGTCAGCAATTGCACTATTGAATACTCTGCTATCAAACAAAAAATCCTCAAAGTTTACACAGATGTTGTCTATACAGTTTGTTAGTCTAGTGGGTTCTTTAATAGTTGGTGTAAGATTGTAGGAATTTAAAATATCTAGTAGCTCTGTCAGATTTTTTGAGGCCTTTAAGAAATTTATATTAAAATCCCCACAGATAACAAAATGCTTTTGTAAGTTTCTATCTGTTATATAATTAAGAACATTGTTAATATTTTCCAAGAACACATTTATATCCCCATCCGGACTCCTATATAGATAGTTTACAATAGTATAGAACTGCATTTCTTTTTAGGAAAATTGAGTGGTTGGACCGCACCCAAAGATATCATCCTGAAAGTAGCCGACATTCTAACTGTCAAGGGAGGTACTGGTGCTATCGTGGAATACCATGGACCAGGTTGTGACTCGGTGTCTTGTACCGGTATGGCCACCATCTGCAACATGGGGGCCGAAATTGGTGCAACCACTTCTCTGTTCACCTTCAACAATCGCATGGTTGACTATTTGAAAGCTACAAACCGCGGGGCCATAGCTGCAGAGGCCCAGAAATACCAGGATAAGCTATTCACCGCTGATAAAGGTAAGATAATAATAACAATAATTTATGGGTGTGAAAATCTAGGAAAATGCTTACGTAAGTCAATTAAAGGAAGAAATGGCAAAGTATTAAAAATTGGCAAACAACTGCAAAAATATAGTACGGAGTTTTCATCCCCTGGATATACCCCTAAAATCCGTGGGTTCAGAATTTATCACGTGATACCACTAATATGCTTTATTTATTAACTTACTATAAACTATAACTCACAATAAATTTACTGTACTATACTCTGTTTTTAAACCAGGAGGAGCGCTTTAAATTTAACGCCTTAAATAATGATAATAATAATAATAATAGTTATATTGTGTTAATAAAAAAAGAGAAACACAAAAGGATCAGGTACATATTAATGATTCAAACCTAACCCTAAGAATTTTACAGTAAAATCATACATCTGTGATTGGACAGGCCCTCGCCAGTTTTACACAAGGCAATAGTCGTAAATTTTGACATAAAAATTTTAATTTCATGTCATAAATTATTTGGTTATAATACCTATCTTATCGTTTGCACATTATATAACAGTTTTTATTCCCTTTTGTATAAATCTGAAGGTAAAAGTGGCTAATTACTTGGTGTCTTTATATTGCGTAAATGGTATGGATGCTATATAAAATATCTAGAGGTCAAATAGAGGTCGATGCATTATATAATGTAATAAAATACACACAAAAATACTCTAGTCGTGTATTCTTGGTTGCCCAAAACGCCAAGGTTTTAGTGTATTTTCTAGTTACTTTTATGGTGTGAATGAAACTTTCATGTTTACTCCTCCTGGTTTAAAAATAGACTATAGTATAACATAAAATCCTGTTTATTATATGATATTTCACTTGGGATCATTTCAAATTTATCTGAACTTCTCTGAACTCGAACTCATTTAAAAACTGCTTTGCCACGGTGACTTGATCGCCTTAAATACCCCACAGATGGCCGCTAGAACATTCCAGATCTCCTTCTTGAATAACCCACACCTTTCTAGAACCATCTAGAATCAATTCTTCTGGACAAATTTTAATGTAACTATAGAAATGTTCTCCCGGCATCATCTATGAAGTGGTAGTTGAAAGTCTATCACATGTTTCCCAATTACTACAGATTGGGTGTGGATACATGCTAATAAATACAATCCCCGCTTATTAATTATGCCGCCCACATCTAGGTGGCGTTATTGCGTTACAATATACAAGACAAGCATCAACAATAAGAAAAAAGTAATATTCATATATTTGGCATTATGAAAACTAATGCAACAATATTTTGTCGTAGGTGCCGAATATGACCAAATAATCGAAATTGACCTCAACACACTCGAGCCTCATGTTAACGGACCGTTCACCCCAGACTTGGGCAACCCCATCAGCAAATTGGGTGAAAACGCGAAGAAAAATGGTTGGCCCAATGAAATTAAAGTTGGACTTATTGGATCGTGTACCAACAGCTCCTACGAGGACATGGGTAGGTGTGCAAACATCGCCAAGGAGGCCCTCAAGCATGGTGTCAAATCGAAGATTGCATTCAATGTAACCCCTGGATCTGAACAAATCCGTGCTACTATCGAAAGGGATGGCATCTCTAAGATCCTTTCTGATTTTGGAGGCACTGTAAGTAATTCAGTGATTCGTTGTTGTAGAAAAAACACATCTCTAAGATCCCACAAAAGCCCTTTTTTAACTTACGTCTGTTAGCATCTGGAACACTAATTTAAATTTAATACTTGACTACCATCAATCCTTTCTCAGGTTTTATTCACAATGTCTTGGCAGATGTTTTTTATGCATGGCCTCCCTTTGCTGTATGTCATATCCGACAGCATCCTGCCCTTTGTCGTGGTTAGGCATGTGGCTTCATTTCCCCCTGAGCTCCATGGTAGGGTAGATTAGGTTGATATGTGAGTGGGCTTATAATCGGAACCTCGGCGTAAAAATTGCATTTCTTTGTCGGTTTTTTTCACCGATTTCATGATTGATACTTCTAATCTATCCATTTTTGAACTTTATGTCCATGGACTTTTGATCAGAATCGCACAGTACGTTTTCCTTAAAATTAATATGGGTTCTTTGAATTGATAGAATGTTTGAAATGCAACTTTCATGTAGTCCAGTGTGCATAAAGGTCTCTTAAGGAGCCGTAGTGCGATATATTTGAAATGAGGCGAAAGAGTAGATTTTCCAAAACAGGTCATTTTTTTAGTGGGGTCGCGTGGCCAACGCGCCGCCGTGCCGCACCACATAAAAACTGCATTTTTTTAACGATTTTTCTTACTGATTCCATGCTTGATAACTTATAATCTATCCATTTTTGTCCATGAAGACTTTTGATTAGAATGGCTTGAAGCATAACATACCACATTGTCAGCCGATTTAACCGAGATTCAATTTCCATAAGATTAATGCAGGGTTCTTTGAATTGATAGAATGTTTGAAATGCAACTTTCATGTAGCCTAATGTGCATAATGGTCTCTTAAGGAGGCGTAGTGCGATGAATTTTAAATGAGGCGATAGAGCAAATTTTCAAAAACTGTTTTAAGTGGGGTGGGTGGCCAACGGGCTGCGCCGCACCGGCACTGAATATATAAGGGCCGGCTTCGTGACAATATATTCATTTTTTATTATGTATGCTAAGTCTGCTATTCCTGATTCAAGTGGGTACAGTCTCATGTACATGGAATAGACTGTCCACATACAATTTCATTAATGTTGGTTAAATGTCAGCCGTTTGTCTAAATGTACACTCCTTTTCTAGAATGTTTTACTCGGTTACAGAAATTGATGTTATAATTTTATGATCTGCGAATCTGTGCATGATGACTATAAATTCCGACCTCGCATTTATCTGAATCTCCCACTAGTACTAATTTGAGGTTCTGTGTGTATGTGTTATATTTATTTTGTTTTGTCTTTTGTCTCTCATCACCAGTTTCCAAACAAACAAAATTGAATCCTAACCTTAGATTTAGTATAATATTAATGAACAAATAGATATAAACGAGGACTGGAATTTACATCTTTGGCAACCAGAATGCAGTACGTAAGATATGAATTCACATCCTTGGCAGTGAATGTGTTAACTGTTAACTCACTTAAAAATCGTCAGTTCTTACTAAACCCTTGTGAAAAATTGTTTTCCAGGTGCTCGCCAACGCTTGCGGGCCTTGTATTGGTCAATGGGATCGTAAGGATGTGAAGAAAGGGGAAAAGAACACGATTGTTACGTCTTACAACCGTAACTTCACAGGTCGTAATGATGCCAACCCTGCCACTCACTGCTTCGTCACCTCACCGGAACTCGTAACAGCACTGAGTATCGCTGGAAGACTCGATTTCAATCCTCTAACTGATGAAATTCAAGGTAAAATATTATTCACTTCTGTTAATAGCCCAGTAATAGTCAGTAAAGACAACAAAAGTGCAAAACTCCAGTTAGAAAAGATTGATTTTCATGAAATAAACGGTATTTGATTCGTAATTGATGGTATTGCTAAGTCTACATGGTCCGAAAGTGTGCTCTTACCCTGGGGGGGGATGCCACTTCTTCTCGAGGGTGGGAATTGGTAAACTCAAAATAATCACAGACATCGATAGAGGGATGAATTCTAAGCAAAAAATGTTCTATGAAGTTTTTTCGATAAATCAATATTTTTCGAGTTATTTGCGATTGAGAGAACAATATGTTCTAAAAGTTTGAACGGTTTAGAACGCCTAAATTTGAAAAAATGTTTCATTCAATTTTGAAATGATTTTTGAAATTTTTGAAAAGATTTTTTCTCACAATAACTCGAAGACTAAAGAAGATACGTAAAAAATGCAATAGTACAAATATTTATGGTATTTTTTGCAAAAAAGTTTTTTTGTTTTATTTCTCTAGAATGAAAATTAATTCAGTTTTAAGTTCTGTATTTGAGTGCAAGGATCACCTTCCCTGAGTTCAACTTTATAGGTCTTGTAGCCCTTGAAATTCCCTGCAAAATGGTTCTTGGAGCGATTAAATATCTTGAAAATTAAGAAAGTTAAGCCATCGGTTTCATTTCTGATTTTTTCTCCGAAAAAAACAAGACAACCATTTTTTTTGCATTATAAATTTTTATAAAGACTTTTACTAAAGCTTATTTTAAAGGTCTTTTCAAATTCTTTAAAAAAGGTCTGACAAGTTTTCCTCCAAAAATTCGTCGTTTTTCCGTTATTTAACATTTAAAAATTCGAATTCAGTTTTCTGCAAAAAATCAGTCTTCAACGAGCCATAACTTGGTTCGTATTGCATCTACAAAAATTTTTAAAAAAATTGATTTGTTATTTTATAAGCTTCATTTTTACTTTTGATGATTTTTTTGATAGAACGTAAGGTTCTCGAGTTATTCATGAAAAATCTCTCTAAAACATGCATTTTTTAGATGAAAAATCAATATTTTGAACCGCGAGTAACTCGAAAAATATTGATTTATCGAAAAAACTTCATAGGACATTTTTTGCTTAGAATTCATCCCTCTATTTCTGTGTTTATTTTGAGCTTACTAATTTTCACCCCGGAGGCATCCACACCTAGGGTAAGAGCACTGTACCGTTAAACCTACTCACTTTATATATTTTTCTTGAGTTGCTCAAAGCATGTTACATAATAATGGAATTATAGTGTTGATAAAGAAAGTTATGGTTACGATACATCACCCCTAGCTCAAGTTTCGGTGGATGGGCCGTAGGTATAAAAATATTGTATTGTCATACACACCTTAGTTGTTATTTTTTTTAGTGGAGATTAAATTTTCCCAGAGAGTGAGAGAGAAAGATATAGGCGCCAATCCGTTTCGTAATTATAATTTACATTTTATACAGAAAATTAGTTATCAAACGGATAAACTAACCAGTAATAGAATTTTCAAAATCTTATATAAAAAAATGCAAATTTAATTTAATACGTTGGTGAGTCTTAATCGTACTTTAGCAAATGTAATAGAAATAGAAGTTGTTATTAGCTCACTACAACTTTAGAATAGTTATTTGTATAACACCAATGAAATAAATCAATCAACTAAAATATAAAACTGATTTTATTAGAAATCAATAAAACTGAGGACTTAAAAACTAGGTAAAACTGACTTGCTTATGAACCAATCAGATAGATTCTCAATGAACAGATTTAAACTTTAATACATACGTGAGAAACAATATAGACAACAAGTACCATCAATAATATCTTAGTAAAAATATATAGTATGTTAAACATATACACTGCATAATATTTTCAAAGATCATATATATACAGTATAGAAAATAAACCCCTACCCAAGAATTTGTGATCACAAAATCCGAACATTTACCTTTATATAATTATGTAATTAAATTCTCTATATTGCATGATAGATTTAACGAGCAATGTTATTTTAAATTTAAAAGAGTGTATACATGTATATACTTCAAATATGAAAAATATTAATAAAATTTAAGTTATTTACCAATGCACTCCTTGCTCAGATAACTTATTAATAATAAAATGAATAAAGGTGGTGTAAACAAATTTAGAATAATATTTTAACAAATTATGTAGTGACACTTAGCTGAGGGTTTCTTCATAAGAAGAGGGTTTCCTGTCCAACGAAGGTGTATGATTGAGAAAATCCACTCCTCCACGGTCGTTGTAGTTCTGGAATTTTTCAGCAGCAAGCCGAGGAGTTCCATGTACTCTGCTGAACCAATCCAGGACTTTTCCCAAAGCGACTTTAGAAAATCATGTATACTTTGTCCTATATGTCTCCCAAGAATTTATTTGTTTAAACTATGCTGAAGGCATCCTACTCTAATTTAAATTAAGTATCTTCTTAATAAGAAGAACCATTAAAATAAAAAAACGAAAGTTTCGGAGCCATAAAAACACCCTAAAATGAAATGAAATATGTTTGAATTTCTAATAAGTGACAAGCGCTAAATTTGATATATTTGTTTTAGTTATTTACTTACGGAATACATTTTCCGGTGTTTGATGAAAGAATTCTCCCTTCATTATAAAACGCTCCTGGCCAGCAACGAGGTATGAAATTTGCTATAAAAAAGCGGAAGACGCCATTTTAGAAATGGTCTCCATGAAGTAATTAAGTTATTCTTACCCAAGTTTATTCCGAAAACTATTAAGCATCCGTATTTATACACTAGGCTGTCCACTAAATTTATTGTTACTAACTGACGTTAGGAAAATATTTCAAACAATATATTAAGATCAAAGATCTTTAATAATTCACAGCAGTACTAGGACACATCTACCTTCAATGACGGAGCAACTAACACTACTCTTATCATTTGAAATTCTATTTGCTAAACTTGCTTTAATTTATCAAATTTAGGCAATTTTAAATACATGTATATGTAAATTAGATTGCATACAGTTAACTAGATCGAATTTAAATATCTAATTATTAATAAACCCATAAGGTGGCAATGTAAATGCTACAGCACACCTTCGAAGCATGTAGACTTTACAATACTATCGATTACAAATCGAATGCTGTTTATTTAATGAAAATCAATCCTTCCTAACCAGAGTCTGAAGTAAAATGCTTCAATGACTGGACTATAAGTGACTTTTGACTTAATTAGACGAAACTTTAGAGATAACCTTGAAAAATTGAACTTGTCCAGTTACCGTTCATGTGTTATTTTAAAGGTGCCGATGGTAAAAAATTCAAACTGAGCCCGCCCTTCGGTGACGAACTCCCCAGCAAAGGTTTCGACCCTGGTCAAGATACCTATACAGCTGCAGTTGCCGACGGTAGCAACGTGGTAGTTGATGTCGATCCGAAATCACAACGCCTGCAGTTGTTAGAACCGTTCCAGAAGTGGGATGGCAAAGACTTGGAAGACATGCTTATCCTCATTAAAGTTAAAGGGAAGTGCACCACAGATCATATCTCTGCTGCAGGGCCTTGGTTGAAGTACAGAGGACATTTGGATAACATTTCTAATAACATGTTTATTGGGTAAGTGTGAGCAAGGTGACAAGATGAATCCAAAATTTTGCTCCTAGATGGCGCCAGCGACTACTGTGGTTGTCTAGTTTATAGTTCGTACTTTCTTTGCACTGCGGTACATGACTAAAATTCTCTAAACGTCAAGAAATGCCCATTTTATTTCGTTTGTGTGGTCTCAAAATTAATATTTCATTGGTGCAATTTACGATGTGTCGAAAATGCCAATTTCGATCTTTCGATCTCGATATAATACGGCCTTCCAGGTCACGTATTCAGAAAGATCCGGTCAATTAAAAAATTCGTGTGTTCAGTTCTTCGTCACCTTATCTTAACATTTTTATTTTTATATTAAAATTGGACCCCGTTATGCAACAAGGAACCAGGTGACATTTTGCGGGAAAATGAGTTAATGTATTTAGCACTCAGACACGGTTTTAAACATTTTGCAATAAAGAACCAAGTTTTACATTGCTACTTGCGCCATCTATTGATCAAAAGAACCAACTGAAAATTTTAAAACCCAGATTACGTATTTCTCAATTAAGACCCAAATACTTGGTGCCTTATTGCAAAATGACAGAACTTGTTGATCTAAGAGGAACCATTGTTTCTTGGATCCCTTTTGAATAATATTTTGATCTACATTTCTTGTTTCGTTTTCGAGATATGGCCTCAGGAAGCGATGAAGAACTTTGATTTTTACTCATCGGTGACTTGGAGCAGCCTAATCTTGGAAACGAAGGACGCATCGACTTCTGGTTTGCGCCATTCAATTTCTTGTTTGATTATCCATAATCCTGAATTTTTTCAGGTTTCTGATAACTTTCGTTTGGGAGAAAGGGCCCTTGAATATGTACTATGATTGTTGAAGAATATTTTTTGCTAAAATTTACTTATTAGGAAGACCTCTCTTCACTTGATGCATTTTCCCTTGTTCCCCCCTGATCTGTTCTCTTAATGTTAGTTAACCTGGTCGTTGATGCAACTAAATGTTGACGTTTGACGTCATTGAATGAAATAGTTAATATGAACTCAAGCATTACATAGTCCCTGTTGACAACAATACACAAAATAAATCATCGATAAAGCTTAATTTGACTCAGTTTCTATATAGTTTTGATTATTTCAAGTAGCATGAGAAAATTTCAATATATTTTCCATCTAATAAAAATTTTCAATTATCGTTACGAATGCCCAAGACAACCACCATCCATTGCTAGTAATCATTGCCAAATCATAGCTGCCTTTCAATTTCTGCTCTCATTCTCATATTTGAACTTTCTAAATTATCAGGACAATTTTAATACACAGCGTTCTTGAGATGGTGCAAAAAAATCTGGTGAATTTAGATCAGGAAACCTAGGTGGCCATGGTTATTTCAATCATGTGATGAGTTTTCTATAAAATATTGAGAAAGAAATAGATGTAACTTTTTATGTGAATACTAATGCGTTAAAAGTCATTGTTTGTCTGACACTGAATATTTGGAAATTATCCAACATACATTTTACAATAGTATAGACTATCAGCAGAAAGGCGGAGCTTACTAGTAGTGTTCGTGAGACTCAAGAGACAGTTACAACATTTTGCCTGAGATTCCGTCAGAGGCAGTCGTACAAGACATTAGAATGTCTTTCCTACATACATAATCATTTGAATGATTTTAATACCCATGCTGACCTGCATCAGTACGAGACCAGACACAGAGACAGTATATATCCTGAATTTACAAGGCTTACCCGGGGACAAACTGGTGTTAAATACTACGGTATTAAAATATATAACATGTTACCTGATAACATGAAAATTCTGCCCCAACAAAGTTCAGATCCACAATTAAAGACTTTTTTATAAAAAACGCGTTCTTCTCATTACAAGAAATTGAATGCGAGATTACAAATATAGATATGTGATTTTAACACAAGTAGACCATTATTATTGTTATTATTATTATTAATGATTTTTATGTAGCTTTTTATCCCATTTACTGTAATTTCGTCCATTTTTACATGAATTTTAAATCTATTGTATTATTTTATATCTATTTGTAAGTGTAACTCATCTGTTTGACGTGTGTACACTTTTATAATTTTTAACATGAATAAATCTATCTATCTATCTATCTATCAAGGCTTCTGTTTTAGAATTAGTTTTTTAACAATGTCGGTGCCAACAACGTTAAATTCGAAATGAGAATTTTCCCTGAATGTGGATGATTTAAAAAGCCAAGTATAGTCGGGGTTATTAGTAGTATTTGGGACAGAATCCAGAAAATAGTCCTTAGCAGTATTGGCATCGAGATTAAAATTAAGGTCATTAGTAGACATCTGCGCCAAAAAAAATTTTTCGGCGGCGCCGCCCCTACGTTGATCAACCGGCGTAGGCGACGTAAGATGCCGATGTACACCGCCATATTTTTATTGGCGGCGTCGACCGGCGGAGGCCGTGCGGTCCCTAATTTCATATTACACTACAATGTCGACGGAATTTAAAATGTTGACAGTAAAGTGAACGAAAAATGTGACAATATTTTGCAGTTGAAATAAATTAACTTTGTTTTGATTCTACTTTTAATGCATCATATTATATTATAATTTATAATAATAATAATAATAATAATACAAAACTAACAGTTTTCAAGTCTAACTTGAAAACAAAAATAAATAAATATATTATATCCTTGTAAAACACGAACAAAAATTATACTCTTAGTTTAACCAGAGTAACCAACAATAATAGGCAGAACTCGACTCATATCACAATTCACAGGCACAGCACAACTCATTTAACGAGTCGAAGCTGAGGCAAGGTTATGGCTAGTTGTAGATGATGCAAAATTTTTCATAAGTTTGTAATTATCATGAAAATAAAATATTTCTATCGATATGACGGAGACTTAATCTTGCCCTTTTGGCAGAAACTACCATGCCAGCAACAAGAAAAACCCTGTCGCTAGGTGTACTTGTAGCTGGAATACAAAAAATGTTCTTAGCTAATATAGACAAATATGGAAAATCCACTTGTTTTCTCTCCAATATGACAAAACATCATCGTCAGCTTTGATGGTATAAGCGTTTTTGGCTTCCCCTAAATATGAGCCAAGTTGTGTGCTTTTTTACTAATGATAAGATATAACTATCCTTTTGTACAGGGACAGACTTATCTTTCTTGGCGCAATCCTTTCCATTACTGGATGTGAGTCTTGGTTTGATTTGTACATCATCTTCTAAAATATATTTTTTTATTTGTGCAGTCAAATAGTTAACTTTACTAAGACCTTTTAATTCCTGGCGTGAATTTAAAACATTTCGGCGGCAGCGTAAATGTTTTATATTTTAACGGCGGTGGCGCAGACGTCTAGTCATTAGAGAAAGTCGTTTTACCTTTATTGTCGACAATATTCCAAGATTTCAAGCTGTTCAGTATTTTTCCTACATGTATCAATATTATGCTTGAAATATGCTCGTTTTTCAGATTTTGGGGAGTCGGGTGGGGAACCGAGTTCCGATTTTTCATTTCAGAGAAAGTTGGAAAATCGCTCCGGGTTACAAAAAAAAAAACCCAAGCTTCTTGAATCACTTTGTAAACATTTTATGCAGAATGCCAAATTATAATCATTTTAAGTTATTTTTAATTTTAATTATTAATAAAAAGAGTATGTAACACATGAAAAACTCTACACCTTTTGAATTCCATCAGCAGCATACTCGACGTCAGTGCTACCAACTTCCATCTGTTTTTGATCTTTATTATTAAATAAATCTTGAAATAGATGGACAAATGCCTTTCTCAAGGACTCATTTTATTTATCAGGCTTTCAGCCATATGTGATCAGGTCTTTGTAAGAATCTTATGGGTTGTACGAATTTTGGCAAGCTTGATACCTTTATTAATACGCGGTAGAAGCGGCTGAAATGTTACTCATGTTTTCGAGCCCACTCGATTTCCTGATCCCCGAAGTTTTATCAAGATCTGTTGGAATCGAGATTACTAGACAACTACATTAAATTTTTTTTATTTTTCTTCAATTCTTTGGGACTTCCTGCCACATGTATGTTTTCTTTTTAAGCGGTGCTCGGGGAATCTACAAAATATCACAATTAACCAGTATGTTACGGGTAAATAACCTCTACGCCTGTAATTTTTACGTCAAAGGATCAGTTAGAGGTTGCTTTATTAAAAAAAAAAAACAACAGAAATAAGTATATAAACTTGAAATTAAATATTTCGTCGACGTTTCGGAAATCTAATCTGTTTCCTTTTCAAGGCTTTTTTTGAAAAATCTTTTTTTGCTGTGTATGATAAATAATACTCTAAGAATGTTTGTTATATTCAATATCCATAGATACTTACTGCTTACACAGAACTGTTGATATAGTTAACAGTTTTTTTAGTTTTTATACAATGTTAAGTTTGTGAAGTTCTTCTTTTAACATTGGCAACCAAGTTGTACAGACATCTACAGAACAATTCGACACACATCTATCCTCATCTGTACAACTTGGTTGCCAATGTAAAAAGAAGAACTTAACAAATTTAACATTGTATAAAAACTAAAAAAACTTAATTATATCAACAGTTCTATGTAAATAGTAAGTATCTATGGATATTGATTATAACAAACAGATGTGTATTTATCATACACAGCAAAAAAGATTTTTCAAAAAAAGCCTTGAAAAGGAAACAGATTAGATTTCCGAAACGTCGGCGAAATATCTAATTTCAAGTTTTTATACTTATTTGTGTTATTTATTTAAAAAAAGCACTCTAACTCATCCTTTGACGTAAAAGTCACAGGCGTAGAGGTTATTTACCAGTAACATACTGGTTAATTGTGATATTTTGTAGATTCCCGAGCACCGCTTAAAAAGAAAACATACATGTGGCAGGAAGACCCAAAGAATTGAAGAAAGAGAAAAAAAATTAAGATAATGCCACAAATAACGTTTAGACAATAACTGCATTAAAATAATTCGTCTATAAATATAATTATGACTAAGTATAATTACGCAAATGATTGGCGTTCTATGTGACTTTTTCCCATGCTGCATATCTGTAAAAATGGAGATAACGTTTCTTGACTTGCTCTGCTCCCTTTTTTTAATGGAAATTTTGTTATATAATATTTGAAGGTATTTATTTTCATTGTCATAGCCAGTACAAAAATTTGTTCTCATTTTCAGTGCCACAAATGCAGAAAACGGTGAGATGAACAAAATCAAGAACCGATTGACAGGTGAATGGGGAGCTGTCCCAGACGTAGCACGCTATTACAAAGCCAAAGGAGTAAATTGGGTAGCCATTGGCGACGACAACTACGGTGAAGGCAGTTCCCGTGAACACGCTGCCTTAGAACCCAGACATTTGGGCGGCCGTGCTGTTATTGTTAAATCTTTTGCTCGTATCCACGAAACTAACCTTAAAAAACAAGGCATTTTGCCTTTAACTTTCGCGAATCCCCAGGATTACGACAAAATCCAACCCACTGACAAAATTAGCCTTAAAGGCCTTAAAAACCTCAAACCTGGTAAACCGGTTGAATGCATAATCAAACATGAAAACGGCCAAACGGAAACAGTTTTACTCAATCACTCCTTGAACGAACCTCAAATCGGGTGGTTCAAAGCCGGTAGCGCACTTAACCGTATGAAAGAACTACAGGCACGAAATTAGTTTAATAAGTTCAGTCTTGTAGATTAATTAACGTTTATAATGATCATGTAATTACGTAAAAAAACTGAAGAGTAAAATGTACCTTATGCAAACCTGTAAGTATATTTTTTTGTTGTAATTTTCATTTATGTGAAATAGATTTGTATATACACACAGTCACAGCTTTTATTTTTTTTATTGTAGATCTAAAAGCCTTGACAATAATAAAAGTGATTTTAACATTGGTGTTTCGTATTTTTAACTGTCTCTCGTGCCCTTGTTGATAATTGACAGCATTAGTTTTAATCGTCTCCAGATGATGCCTACATAGTCGAGGAAAGTGTGTCAAGTGATAGTATTGGTGTGTAGTGCTGAAGAGTTTTAGTGTTTGTAGAAACCATTTCATTGTTAGCGTCACACCAGGGATTCCAACCCTTCTGCAGGTTTAAGGTAAGGCCACTTTTTAGTAGTAACAGTTGCTTATTGAGAGAGGAGCCTTGTTATCCCTTATGGATAGCCATCAGTACTTGCTCAGAGGCACACAATGAATTGCATTTTGTACGGCATGAACTAAGGATGGGTGCGGACGTAGGTAATAATTTCTAATACGAAATGAGACAATATCTCTTCGTCAAAAGCGAAGAAGTTATTTGTCACATTTTTGACAAATAATTTCTTCTATTGAAAGCATTTCTGCAGTTTCTTTTTTAGCCGTAAATGCTATGGGAATAAAATAATAATTCTTATTAAAACCGAAATGAAAATAGAACATTAAAATAAAATTAAATAACTCGAAAACTAAAATCAACTAATAATTATCAAAAAATAAATTATTCTTATTAAATTACAAAACTAGAACATTAAAATAAAATTAAATAACCCTCAGAAACTAAAATCAAGTAATAATTATCAAACAATAAATTAATGAAGGATTCAAACAAACCACCTTCTTGTGCCAAACAATAGCCAAACCGATTATACAATGAACCTCCCATATCATTGAGTTGATTTGGAGTAATGCTTGCACAAAGTTGGATAAGTTTTTCCCGTAATTCAACTAAATTATTGGCTCGTTCAAATGCATGATTGTACGCGGTTTCCTTTAAAAATCCCCACAGAAAGAAATCATGGGGTGCTAGATCAGGTGACCTGGGGGGCCATTTTATCATTCCCCTCGTAGCTATTAAATGATTGGGAAATGTTCTTTCTAGAAAATTAATAACAGTTAAGGTATTGTGACTTCGGCAGCCATCTTGTTGAAACCAAATGTTGTCAAAGTTGACAGGAAGATTTTGAAGTGCAGGAATTATTTAGTTTTGTAAAAGCTCTAAATATTTATTGCCATTTAAATTGCCATCGATTAGCAGTGGGCCTATAATATGATTGTCTAAAATTCCCGTCCAAACGTTCAACTTTTGAGAATACTGAGTTCGCACAGCAACACTCAAATGTTTATTTTTCCAAGACTTATATCGTACTACGAATGGATTGTGTTTCCTATGTAATGAAAAGGATGATTCATCTGTAAACAATATATTCTTTAAGAAGTTTTCATTCTCGTTCACTTTATTTATCATGATTTCACAAAATTCCATCCGTTTGAAATTGTCCTCGGGAAATATTTCTTGCGTTGTTTGAACTTTAAAACAACTGTACCCATTTCTTTCTAAAATATTTCTTACAGTTCTTTCTTTCATGTGAACTTCATCAGCAATTTGCCTGCTAGAACAAGGTTCACTAGTTTCAACAAGTGCACAGACACTAGTTTCGCGCATTTCACGTTCTTCACTCATTTGTGGATGACGGGGTTCGGGTTGACAGCATTTTTTGCAATAATTCACGGCACACCCGAAATTCTCAAATTTTTTAATAATGTATGAAATTATGCTAGCTGAGGGGATTGGTCTGTCTTAAATTTATTGTGTCTTCAGTGGAATGGCCCCCGAAGTACCACTTCACAATTTGTACTTTTTCTGCAGTTGAATAAACACACGGCATTTTAATAAGGAAATTGAGATTAATTTATTTTATTCCCACACGTCGAACCAGCTACGCTATTAACAGCAGAATGGGCCGCTATGCTCAACTCGACGCGGTCATTCGATGGCGCTATTGTTTTATACCAATGCCCTGCATTGTTCTACGACAAGGCATGGTTTATCTGCGCAGAAACAAGTTTACATACCTTAAACTAAATTTGCAGAATCTGTATAAACAACGAAATTATAGAAGATTTAGATGGAAATATTACTCTTGAAAATTGTTTTATTCTATTACATAAACTTATAAATACTTTCATAACATATACAAAGAAGAAATCTATTATGTGCAAATTCCAACATTAACTTCTTAAAAGAGAAATATTTTTCCCAGCTTTTCAGTCCTTGGTTTTTCCAGCATCGTAACCCAGATTTTGGAATTCTTGTGTTACCACATTTACATTTATTCGAACTTGACCTGCCGTTTCCATTCGAATCACTGCAAAAATAACACATTCAGTCATTAAATCCAGCAGCAATAAATCCTGAAGGCAAATAAATGCATTAAAATGAACAATGGATGGGTGGAGGGGGTTAATAAAAAGTGATTTTGATAGGAAAATAGCTATCAATGTTAAGTTAATTCTCTTGTGGCAAACTAATCAAAACAAAATATTTTTTTAAAAAGTATGTTTTTATTACCATATAATAAGGGCTCTTTTCAAATAGGGTAGTTCGATGTTTAGTCACACTCAGTTTACATTGCTCGTTGCTATGATCATTTAACTTTCCATTGGTTAAAAAATAATGGTAATACTTTTTTACAAAAACCAATTCGATATAAGGAGAAAAACGTCATTATTTCAAACTTTTCGAATAATAGTGAACAATTAGAATGTCTTGAGGTTAACAAAAGAGATATCGACATTTTCGGTGGTGGGAAACTAAACACTAGAGTAAATGGACGAAATCGCACATGTGACTTGACCGATTAATGACTTATTATATGTTATAATAATAATAATAATAATAATAATAATAATAATAATAATAATGATTTATTGGTGTCAATACATATAAATGTTTACACATGTCACTTAGAAGTACCAGCATACTAAAGAAATTAGATATTTATCCATAGGTAGTAGCTAAAAAGTCTTATTAAGACAAAACAATAAAAAAAAATAAAACTAGACGATTTAAAATTACCAATTAAAAGTTAAATACAATTAAAATACAATTAAAATATAACAGTTACAGTAATAGGTAAAACACTTTAAAACTACCGTAAAAGCATATCTGAGAAATCATTTTGAAGGTATTCATTTAAACTATAGAAAGCCTTTTTTTTCAAATAATTTTTTATTAACACTTTGAATGCATTCAAATTTAAGGCTTTCACCTGGTCTGGTAGTATATTGAAGAATCTGACACCGTGGTAGCCCGTGCCATCTCTAGACCTTGTTAGACGGAGAAAGGATTGTTTTAAATTGTTTCTATTTCTAGTGTACTATATGTCACAAGATGTTACTTACGATTATTTCCAGCCGTTGTAGCCAGCATTTTGGGTTGCAGAAGCTCAGGTTGATATCCAAAAAATGATCCAATATAGCCTAATAATGACGAGGCTTGAGGTTTTGATATATGTACGTCTAACTGGTGTGATCCTGGTTTTATAGGCATGTGAGCTCGTCCATAGCCCCCCAGCTGCATATTTCTGTATATGCTTAGAATAATTTGAGGCCCTAATAATAACATCGTACTATATTATAAATTATTACGTACACTATGGCATTGGAGGTTTATGAAACAGATCATCTTCGAATGAAATATCTGATTCGTTTACTACTGGTGCGATTTCATTGTTGTGCCAGATTGAATGCTAAAGTAGGGTTAGGTTAGAAAACAACAACAAGCGAACAGAGTAAGATCCCAGAGTCGTTAAAACTACGTCATTTTAGAAAAGCTAATATTTTGACAATAAATAGCGTGATATGTAGTTAAGAGGGTATGCATATTCAAGACCACCTTAAAAATTTGCATCATTTCATGGTAACTTCCAACTCACTTGCAATTAAAGCTCAATATACTCTTTGCAAAAAACATCTAAAATCAGAGATTAAAAAATCTAAAAAGGCATATTATAATAGCAGACTGGAATGTTCTGACAACAAAATTAAAGAATCGTGGAGAATTATTAATGAAAACTTGGGCAGAAACCAAAAGCGTAGAACGGATTTTTCACTTAACGTGAATGGTGTGCATATTACCAATAATAAGGAGATCAGTAATGTTTTTGCAGATCATTTTTCAACCGCATGCAACAATATGGTTGCAAGTCACTTTCACACTAACTTATCAACTTCCTGTACTGTTGCAAGACATATCCAAAATACTATTTTTGTTCCTTACATAACTGAAACTGATGTTGCCAATATAATAATTAATATTAAAAACAAAAAGTCGTCAGGTTTTGATGAATTTTCTCCCAAACTGTTGAAGTCTGTCTCAAAATTTATTATACCTCCTTTAGCACACTTAATAAACCTTTCATTGGAAAAGGGTACATTTCCTGATTTACTTAAATTAGCCATGGTGTTTCCGCTGTACAAAAAGGGTGAAGTCACAAATATTGATAACTACAGACAAATATCTTTGCTATCTGAATTTTCAAAAATACTTGAAAGGTGTGTGTATAGCATAATAACTGATTTCAATGATAAATACAACATTATAACAATTAGCCAGCATGGATTCTGTAAAGAGAAATCCACGGAAACTGCAACAAATCAGCTATTAAATTATGTTTATGGGGAACTTGACAAAGGCAATTACGTTGTATCACTCATGTTTGACTTATCCAAAGCCTTTGATAGTCTAAATAGGCATTTTGTCTTAAAAAAGTTATACACCTTAGGCATTAGGGGAAATTTACTGTACTGGATCGAATCTTACCTAGAAAACCGCGAATTACTAGTAAAAATAAATAATGAATTGTCAGACAGATTCCCTGTTACTCTAGGGGTTCCTCAAGGATCGGTCTTGGGTCCATTGATTTTTCTACTCTTTGTTAACGATTTACCTCACTTTATTAGTAAAGGTAGAGTCACTATGTTTGCAGACGATACCACAATAACGGTAGCCGGCAAATCCCTTGAGGAAATTCAAATGAAAATTGTGGACACTTTTAGTGAAATGGATCTCTGGTGCCATAATAATTCTTTAATTCTGAATAAGCAAAAAACAGTATGTATAAATTTTCATCTTCAAAAGACTATTCCTGACATTCTTATAAAGGAGTCCCCTTATACCTTTGTAACTCATACTAAACTACTAGGCACCTGGCTTGACTCTGATATGAGTTTCCGCAACCAAATCACACATGTATGCGGAAGGCTGAATAAGGCCTTTTACGCGATTCTACAGATAAAGTCGTTCTTAACTGTAAAGTGTACAATAAATCTTTATTATGCTTTTGCTTACTGCCATCTCTCCTATAATATCATGTCTTGGGGTTCTGCCTCTGATCTCAGTAGAGTTTTGATTTCACAAAAAAGAATATTAAGATTAATGTTTAATTTGGACTACCGGGCAAGTTGTCGTCAAGTTTTTAAAGAATATGCAATTTTAACCGTGCCATCTATATACATTCTGAAATGTGTTTTGTTTACCAAGAGACACCTAATGGACTTTATACACCAACCCTATATTCACAGCTACAACACAAGAAATATAAACCTGCGATTGCCTACTTACAAACCAACTATGTTTCGTAAATCTCCACTCTACAACTGTATCATCCTCTATAATGCATTACCTGATGACATTAAATTATTAGGGAACTATACTACTTTCAAAAAAGGTGTTAAATCTTTTTTAGAAGTAAACGCTTTCTACTCCGTTAAAGAATTCTTGTTTCCAGTAGGGAATTAAGGCCTGCAGCTTGGGTTTATATGTTTCATCACTTGTAGCATATTTTATTTTATAATATAACTGATTTTTATTACTGATTATTTTAATGTAACTGTATTATTTATTGCTGTTTATATACATATATTCTTTTCCTGTAAATTTTTTTGTACCGTTATTTTATGACTTGCCTTTGTAACTTATGTTATGTTAATTTGTGCTTAATAAACTTATTATTATTTGCTAGCTTGAAAGCAGGGCCCTTTTAAAGATAACAGATTCAAAAGGTACAAGAAAGCCTTACTAGTATGATAGTTGGTTTTCATATATGTTTGACAGAATACTGTTAAAAACCAACATTCATTATTGCCAGACACTTTCCGTGGGCCCTAACTTCCGCCAGACGCTTTAAAGCTCGACAGAAACCCAACCTAACCTAACAACTGTGGCATCATATCTACTACCAACTATATACGAAACGAAACAAAACAAAAAATGTATTATGTTAGGTTGGGTTTTTTCCAAGTCTAAAACGTCTGGCAGAAGTTAGGGCCCACGGAAAGTGTCTAGCAATAATGAATGTTCATTTTTAATAGCATTCTGTCAAACATATACGAAAACCAGCTATCATACTTTAACTTTGGTTAGTAAGGTTTTCTTGTAACTTTTGTACCAGTTATCTGTAAAGGGCCCCCGCTTTCAAGATAGCAAATATGCATGCGTTTTTAACTACATATCACAATATTTACTGCCAAAATATTAGTTTTGCTAAAATGACGTAGACCTGGCAGCTCTAGGATCTTGGTCTATAAACATTATAATCTTCGCTGATTTACTGCACTTTTTATATAATTGTTGCACATTCTATACGATACTCTTCTCAGTTTTTTTGTAAATAATATTAGTTTTAGACATTTATTGTTTGATTACAAAACATAAAAAAATATTTTTTTAATTTAAATAATAACTTTTTTATTTATTGATCGATTTCATTAAAAAACAATAGGGTTCTTCCTCTAGCTAACACTAACTTAATGTCCAAATTTCAATACAATAGTACTTTTTGATCCTAAGTTATCGTACTTACAAGAAACGTGAAAGACGGATGAACATTTTGAAAGTTGTTCAGAATTCGATCACCAACAGAGCGATATGAAATTTCTTCAAGTATCTAAACACTTCGCACATTTCACTTTCCATGTTTCCGCAGATCCTGCATATATTGATAATCGGAAGTGATATATAATATTGCAGTCACAGATCTGTCAACTTGACGAGGAAATTTGTATAAGATTGACTCAAGTGACACTGGTGAATCCAAAGCCCTTTGCCTCTTAGTGAAACGGGCCAAGTTCTTTTGTATTTGAGAAAAAACTTTTTAATAATTTTTTTTTTCTTTATAAATAGATATCGTACTTTGATTTTAATTGATTTCAAATATTTTTTGATGGATGTTCTCATTTTATGTTTTTGTAGAGAGGAAAGATACTTTTTTGGACAGAGTGTAGTTGGATCAATTTTTTTTATAGAGAATCTGTTTTTGTGGGCATTTCATTACTTTTTGTAGATACTTGGAGCATGTTGAAGCGAACTTAACGCGAGACACTAACGTGTCTCTCAGTTATGTTATATGTTACAATTTAGCAAATAAATAAAGCCATTATACCTCATAATTTAGCATAAAAATAAAGGTATAATAGCTTTATATTATACCTTTATTTTTATGCTAAATTGTGACAACATATAATCAATATCGTGCTCTAGTATAGTGCCAGAGCACAATTTTATTACACTTTCGGAATCACTCATCAACCATTTTTTAAAGTGACGAGCTAACGATGTAGTGTAAGCGTCAGGTCAGCCTACGAATCTTGAGGCCCACGGTTTGATCTCTGAGCATTCTCAGCTTTTTTTTTAAACAAATACGAACTTAATATCAATACCAAAATATCTTTTGGTACTCAAATATGATGTTGAAGTCTGGATTCATAATACTAGATGCCTATATAGGTACTTAAAAATTAAAAATATCCGGGCCAGATGCACGGTTGGAAGCTCTGACGAGAGTGCGGTAGTCTAGAGAACACTAAAAGGCACCTGGTGATCAATAGAACAGTAACATATGACTGACATAACCTCAAATTTTACGTTTCTCTAAATTTATGCACTTTTTTTTTGTTTCTATTCGCATTTCTAAATTGGAACCAGTGTAATATTATTACACTCTCTCATATAGAATACTTATTATGTTTTAATATTGTTGAATTTACAAGTTGGAAATCCATCCTAAAGTCAAAGGTCTGATTTTAATATTCGGCAATATTAAAAAACCATATGTATTCTATATGAGAGGGTTTATTAATGTTACATGGGTTCCAATCTAGAAATGCGAATAAAAACATTTAAAATTAGAATAAACTTACAAAAATATAAAATTTGAGGTTGTTAGCCATATGGTGCAACTGCTCTATTGGTAAACCAAATACTTCTCATCACTTAAATATTTTAAGTTTTACTTATTTCCATCTTAACTCACAGCCGTAAGGATTGGTGGACTTGAACTGCACCTCGATTGGAAAATTAAGCACAACTTTATCTCCATTATTTACAACATTAGCTATCTGTGATAAGCCAGCTTCCAGTCCTCCGATAATGTTCCAATCTGGTCCAGAGAAGAACTCATACTTGCAATGCCAAGAAGTACCGGAAGGTGCAAGTAGATCTACCCATTCAATTTGCCCAGAAATGGAGAGCAAAAATGTCCCATCTGACATATTAGTAACTGTGTTTGTTGTATTTGTTTGTATTGATTGAAGCTAAGCAGGTCAATACAAACAAACAGTACCTGGGGTTCGTTTGTTTGCTCAAGTGATTTCAAGCAAATATCAATAAGTTCACTGGGACAATCAAATAATGGGTGGTTATTTTTTAAATACAGAAACACAACATATATACAGGATGTTCAATTTTTGTTCCCCAGAAATTGTTTTCTTTGCAACATAAGATTATGTTCCGACAACTATTATTATTATTAAGGAAAATAAGATATATTATTAACGCACATGCAATTTTTTATTAGAAAACTATACAAATAGATCACACATATACAGGATGTCCCATAATAACGTGCAAAAAATTTAACTACCAATTCTTTATCGAAAATGAAGGCGAGTGAGTTCTTCATATAAAATTTTTCAAAATAAGCCTTTCCTATATCCTTAAAGGGTGTGCAAAAAAACCGTTCTTAATTTTTTTATGAAAACAATTTATAAGCACCAAATGATCATATCGATACATAATAATGTCAAATCATGCTTTGACCAGTGGCGGCTCGTCAGGGGAGGCAGGGGAGGCTGAGCCTCCCCTTGGAAGAACCACCATATCTTCAAAAGTAATATCTTAAGAAATTTCTATTAGGTATATCTCAATTTTCAATATTTTTTATTGTTTATTATTCATTAATTAATTTTCAGTTTATATATAACATTTTTGCATTTCCTTTCCACAAATATACCTATAACGTTACAGTTCGGATAGTCTTTGTATGCATATTTCCCGGTCGGCCGGTCTTTTACTGAATGAACACTGCGGTTCGCTGGAGGCTAATACGAAATAGTTTCCAACTTTACCGCATTTACTTATAACATTAATGACCTTGAATTTCTTTGCGCTGTGTAAAATAGCAACACTTGGAATAGCCAAGTATGACGCTAGCCTCCAGATCTCGGTTCTTTATAGCGCATGTGCACAGGTCATTCAAGAGTCAGGTGATTCACAAAGAAAACGAACTGACGTCTGACAGTTGCGTTTAGCCAGTTATAAGAACAACTTGACGTATAAATACATAAAACATTTGATAGGCGGGCTAGAAATAAGTGCTCTAGGTGAAAATATTCCCAACAACATGTCTTGTTGTCCAGACGTGGTGGATTATTTGTTATTAAATGGATTTACTCCTCTTATTTATGACGAAAAGGTAAGAATTAAAAGAAATGCCAGGCCTACACCAGCAATGCTTTCGTTAGTTTTTAAAAGTGGTAAACAAAACAGAGGGTTTTGTGATAACAATTATAAAAAAGTCGAGTGGTTAACGGCATCAACAGTTAGAAACAAATTATATTGTTGGAGATGTTTATTATTTACTAATGATCAATCCTCAATTTGGGGCAGGGCCGGGTTCAATAATTTGCAAAATTTGTCGCGAGGTTTAGAAAGGCACGAAAAATCCCAGGAGCACATTTCATCTTGCATTAAATTCGAAATGTTTGGTAAACAAAATATTGTTAATTTCTTGGATTCTGCACATAAGAGAGAAATAGAAAATGTTAACGAAAAGGTCTGTGAGAATAGGGAAATATTAAAGAGGTTAATAGATGCCGTTATATAGTTATCTTCATAAGAAAATTCTTTCCGAGGACGTGACGAAAAACGAGAATCGTGCAATAAAGGAAATTTCAAAGAGCTGGTAGATTTTTTAAAAACTTATGACCCAAAATTAGAGAACTTTTTGAATAACGCCACTATTTTTTGAGACAATTCCGGTAAGCTTCTATAGAATGATCATTTTCAGCACTTAAACGCATAAAAACATTTTTACTAGAAACAAAATGAGTCAAGACCGCCTTTCAAATGTATCGCTTATTTCAATAGAAAAACGTTTTTTGTCAGAATTGAGGAAACGCGATTCATTTTATGATGAAATAATCAACCATTTTGCTAGTTCCAAAAATCGCAGGTTACCACTCATTTATAAAAATATTCAGGCTTTAAAGCAGAGATTAATATAGGTAGTTGTTATTTTAGAAAAAATATTTATTTGTGTTATTTATTTTTTAGGAAATATTTTTTATAATTCTCCATTATATAGAGTTCCGCGGTTATATTTTTTTTATATAACTTCTTTCTCAAAACTATTTTAATTTCTATTAAAACTTATAATTTTACACGCCTGGCAGTGATAATGAATACAATTTTTTGTTTGTAGAAAAACACTTTAATTTTTTTACCAAAACTATTTTTATTTTTATTAAAAGTTATATAATTTAATTACAAGTGGGATAGTAGGACTCCTTTGGATACCGATACTCGAGTCGTAGGAACGAGAATTTCATGAGAATGATTTTTTCATCTCATCATATTTTCTATTTCCTTTTCATTCTATTCTTTTATTAGTTCTATTCTCTCAAGTCGTGAATCGGTATCCTGGCGAACAACCCACGGCAAAAAAATGTAACGCGCCGTTGTAATACCTCAGGGGTGGTGGGGAAATGTACAAATTGTAGTCATATTGCACATCAGTTGTCTTTCAGAATATCAAGCCTCCTCTGCAGACAATATCACGAGCCGCCACTGGCTTTGACTAGTATAATAGTGCCCATCACTTTTGATTGATCATTTAGGCATATGTAATTTAGTTCTTTTTCTCAAAAGGTCGAGTTTACAAGTTTTTTTAAAGAGGTAAAAAAGTTTCTAAATGAATCATAATGTTCAGGTAGTTTTCTCTTTTAAATTCGAAGAAAAAATAGACAGAAAGATATTTACAAAATTATAAGAGGGGTAGTTAATATAACCCCTTTACATACAACCTAGATCGATGAAACAATTTCATCAAATGCCTTTTCATTAGTAACCAAGATGTGCCAAATTTCGTGTTTTTTAGATTACGTTATCTTCAGACAGAAATTAACACCCTGTATATGGATTTAGTAAGCGTTGTCATAGTATGTTGATGTGTTAAATGTACTTGATCACTCTTCATCACATGGGATTTTATTCCCAGCATAGACACTGGCAAGATCAGTGGGTACCTAATGAATGTGTATCTTTGTTTTTTTTATGTGAAATTTAATAGTGTGACCCACTTAAGATCACAACACCCCTGTATACACGTTAATTGATGCTTGATTAACTTCAAACTTTGGGGGTGAGAAAAGATCGATAAAAACAATTTTTTGAACCAAGACTAAATTTATAACATTGGAAATGGTTATGTTCGTATATGGGAGTTTTCGTTCAAGGTCACACGACAGTGGTGTCGCGGTCGAGTGAGACTGTCGCATATATGCAACGGCTGATATATGTAAATGTAATATGGGTTGCATATATCACAGGGGGTTAACCCTGTGATATATGCTAGTTTTCATTTAAGATCGAAATACAGCGGTGTCGCAATCGAGAGTGGATCGTAGCTGTTTCCGGACAAGGAGAAACCAGGTCCAGAAAAAGTTTATGTCTTATGTATGGTGTTATCATTTCCAATCTCCCGATGATTGCAAGAATTGCAAAATCTGTGAATTTTTTTTCAGTACAACGAATTCTCGAATTAAAAAAATGTGTTCTTTATTTTTTGTTTAGAGTAATGTGTGATTTGATTTTGCAACAAAATAGTTATTTATTTAATAAGGCAAAAATTGTGAATTGTAACTTAATAGACCAAGCTTCCATGGCAAAAAAGGTACCTAGCCCACCGAACACCTCAAATTTAAAAGATGAAAATGGTTGCAATATATGTAAAAATTTTGTTACGCCTGCCAGTAAAAATTTGTTTATTTTTTATGAATTTTTTAATTTAGCTTAAAGAAAATTATTTTACTTTTCATAACACCTGCTTGAAATTTACGCAATTTGTGGTAAATAATGAATCATTTTTGGAAAAATTTGTCTGTCTGACTTAATTTTTTATAAATAATTTTTTTTATGAAACTACAAATCATAATTTGATTTTTGCATCAGGATCAATAACTGGCATCTCATAGCACTTGCTTTAAAAAAAGACAACTGACGTTTAAGTTCTCTTTTATGTACAAAAATTTGTCTCATTGAAAAATTGTTTTTCACCTTGTCAGACATTAAAAAATGTGGTCGCACTTAAAAAATGATTTCTGTTGTGAAAAAAATGTTTTCGCTAACAGATACATTTTTAGGCATAAAAGAGATCTCAACTTAATTACAGAAAAAAATCAAGGTTGCGTTTTGACGCAGCCTTTGTAAAAACCTATTAAAAAAAAAAACAAACGTGATCACGGCGCTTAAAAATTAAATCTGACACGATGACATATACGAAATTTTTTGTAAAACATTTTTTTACATAGAATTTTATGCTGTACAATTTTCACCTCTACAATAGACTTTTAAATGCTATCCAAAAAAAAAAATTGTTTTTTCTTTTACGTTTCAACCACTTCGCTTTGCTTTGACAACTTTTAATACTGCTTTTCTACTACTCAAAACTTCCCAAAAAAAAATAAAAAATTCTCATAGGGATTATTTTTCCTCAGCTTTTGCAGCTATTTCTTCTCTCGGAACTAGTCTATAGGGCGTGTGCAGTGTATGACTAACATAACCTCAAATATTACATTTTTGTAAGTTTACATTCATTTTTAATGTTTTTATTCGCAGTTCTAGATTGGATGCACATATTTTTTTTAAATCATTGAATATTAAAAATAGACCGCTAATTATAGGTTGGATTTCTAACCTGTAAATATCAGTATATTTCTAAAAATCAACAATAAAAAAAATGTCTGTGTATATTATTCGAGAGACTTTTAAAATAGTAGGTACACTGGTTCCAATCTGTATATTTGAGAAGTGACATTAAAAATTAGAATAAAGTACAAAACCGTAAAATTTGAGGTTATGTTAATTACCTATAATAAACCATTTCAGTTCATCACTGGATATTATTATTTATTAAAAATATCCACAAAACTATACTTTGGGAGGAACATCATAAAAGTATATTGTACCTATGCGTAATATCAATAAAAACACAGAACTGAAAATGAATATTTACTTACATAAACTTACTATACAATGACTTACATTCTATTTAGATTCTAAACAGTATAAATAAATAATGTGTTGCGAAACATTATTTTACAAAAATTTGTTTTATAAATGTACACAAAAATTTAAAGCATAAGAGTTAACAAATACAACAGAAGATAAAACCGAAAAAATACTCTTTTCGCAGGCCTGCATCGATGTATAAAGCTATGAAACTAAAACTTTTATACTTACAATAGACATTTATTAAATTTTAGTTATAAAGATACACCGTGTATATAATAATATAGTAAACATTCATACTGCGACACTCACTCATTACAAGCATCAACCATTAATTTTCTTTGGCAGTTATTCCATTATTATATATGAGTAAAAAATGTACAAGTCGTGGTGCAAATTACCCACAAGAATAGCGTATTGTATTGTTTATATACCCAGGTCATATTTTAAAAAACAGACAAAATGATTAGATAAAAAAATTTCGGTGACAAAACTGAGGTCGGCATTTGCACCACTTATAGCAGCCACACGTAAATATGAACAAAAAAATAAATTAATGTGGCCGCTACATTTATCATAAACCTAGTAATTTACTGAGAAATTTCAATATAAATATGCAAGTATAACATTAACTGTATATTTATACAATATGCAAAATTTATTTTAAACACCTATTTATGTTTCGGATATAATCTACACAATAATTAAGGGAAAAGAATATCCTGTAGATTACACCCTGAGTATGAGTAATTATGAATTATATCACGTCGTCAATATACAGAGTGTCCGATGGAACGGCTTTATGCAGGTGTCTATTTTTAAACAATCCTCAAGAAGGCTATTGGAGACAATTTTTTAAATTTAAAGTAGATGTCGCCAATTTCAGTTAGTCAGGTTTAAATTTCAAATTAGTGGTGATAAATCTCGAACTTGTTTTCTTCAAATTTTGACAAATACCGAGTTATTGAAGAAAAACCCACTATAATCCAGTAAAATAATATTTGCCGAATCTGTATATACATATTGGATGAAATCTGACAACACGAGAAAGCTATGAGAATTACAATTATGAAAGTTATTCTTTTGACCACGGAAGTCGAACAATAAGACATCGCCATGACGCCCAATCAGCTGATTGGGTCGACCTTATAATTTTACATTTTGACTGATCCGACTGTTCATTTAACGTTGGCAATCCTGAGGTTGGCAATGTATCATGGCAGCCAGCATAGGGGGTGTCAATATAACTAGCCAATATGGAGTCCATTTTAATTTATAAAGTTCGTGCCCTAACGTGTTTGCATTAGCCCCTAAAATTGTTAAAACCATCCCCATATTCGATATAAATCGTTTATTTACTAAACTGTTTATCTTTTGACAAAAATACCTCTGTACAAATATGTTCTTTATAAAATTGTAATAGGTATATAACCTGGGTTTTTACGACTATACCTAGTACTATTCCTTTAAAAGTTCTGCTCAGTTTATAATATTATTCGGAAAACTATGCTCTTTCTTCGTTTTAGACATTGTACTATCGGCGTTCTCTCACTTGTCTTCCCACCTCTTGAAAGTTATTCGAATAGCGCATATATTGCGTAATCATTTTAAAGTAGTGCAAGTAGTTAGTGTCCACGTCTTAGAAAAAAAACGCTCTAAGAACTATACATTGAGGGTGGAAACATGTAATAGAGTTTCCTTAAAAATAATATAAATGGCGCCAAAACATTTTAGGAAGAAGAAAACCTCAATAAATGTATGCTATACTCCCATTTCACAGATTGAGTTGTTTGTACTCTTTGTGCAGAATTAATGGTTTCCGAGTTAATTGCAGTCAAACCTCGTGATAGGAGTGTGTTAAATGCAGCGCTCCTACCTTTATACATTTTTGCATAGAGGTATTTTTCCCAAAAAATTAACAGTTTGGCAGATAAATGAGGTAAATCGATGATTCAACCACATTCGGGATGGAAACTTTTCCTTATTGTGATTCCGATGCATTTCCTAATATCTCTGTCAAGTTTCAATGCTATGAATTTTATCAGATATAAAACTTAATTTTACTATTACTACACAATACCCACTCGTCTTCAAGAGTAATACTGAAATAAGGTTCTTAACTGTACCAAAAAATGATGTACACAATGTTATTGCATATTACTACAAAGAGACTTATACAGGGGCGGATATATAGGACCTAAAACAACTTATCACCATATACAGTTGTGAAGAGTTTAGTGTTTCAAAATTTAAATTTCGCGCCATTATACATAACTTCAAACACGACTGAAACGTCAAATATCATGTTCTCACCTAAACGAAACATTTGTCAGTTTGTTGGCCTGCTTTTCCTCCAATATCCAACTGTACTGCAAGCTTCTCAATGAAATTGTGGTCAAAAAACCAATTTGAAAAGAAATTCGTTTACTTCCCAGTTTCTCTCTAGTTAAAAACGGACACACTGCAAAAGCACTATTCTGTCATTTTATCAACAAGTCTTTAACAATATTTGACTTAACCTGTATATCGACACTACCGTAAAAGGAGCATTATGGCTTTTATAAAATCACACTAGAAAAACGTTAATGAAAATACTCAACGTTACAGTGACAATTTCAAACGAAACGTACCTAGTCAGAAAGACATGTCTTTATTGTACTTACTTTAAAAACCGCCCTACATCTCTAGAATATAATTGTCCTTCAATTTGGAACGCGACGGCAACCGCTACTTAAGTTTAATTACCTTTTTATGTCACGGAACAATATATGAGCAATACAGTTTACAAGATTGAGGTTCACATTACGAAATTCTGAATGTAATGAAGATTTGTTCCCATTATTATGTTCTAATTCTGATCTAACATCAATGTTAATATTACGTTTCGATAAATATTTGTTTAAAGTGCCCAGTCGAGTGTACAAAAACTAGAAAAGCTCTTAAAAAAATGGAATGGAAATTGTGTCAGTCAATTTTGTATGCGATAAAAATGCTATATTATACCCGGTTTTGGCACAAATAGTAAATATGTTTTGAACTATTCAATCGGGACCGGAAGAGTGTTTTATTGTGCTGAGAGCCGAAGCAAAAGTCAAACTCAGGCCCTCACTTGCCTTCATAAAGTAAACATGAAGGGTAATATGGGTTGAATTATCAGATATATGAAGAACTACGACTTCACTTTGTGCTAGTCACAATATAATTCGAGTTATCAAAGGTTTTAACCTCGGAAAAAGAGAAAAATGGGTGAAATTGGCACATATTTTCAGAGTATACAATTTAAAAAACAAAAAAGAACAATTGGATTGAAATTTATGTTCTTAAATATCTCTGGAAATATTTATTGCACAATTAGTTAATTTTTTTTTTTAAATATTTAGAAAAAAAGTTATGATTTTTTTTCATAGGATGACAAGTAGTGGAATAAAAAAAGGACATTAATATTCATAGTACTGTAACAGCAAAATTATGATTTCATACCTTTTGGGGTATTACTAGAAATATATATCTGAGTTCTGGACTTCAAAAGCCTATTGCATGTTTTTTGGCCCGATCGGAACAAAAAATCAAAATCTTAATTAAAATTCCAACAAATGTGCATTAGTTTTGGATTATTTTAGTATGTACATAATAAACAAAATACAATAAACTGGCTAAAAAGCGGTTTTTCTTTTTTTAATTTAAACGTCCAGGGACGTTAAGAGTTCCGATCGGCTTCAAACTTTCAAAAAATATACCTTTTATCGAAAACAAAACACTCTGAAATTTTAGTGCCCAAATATTGAACCCTGTGGATACAAATGAATTCATTATCTAAAATTAAATCCAAAATGGATTTTATTTTGGATTTAATGGCATAAAATGGTGAGCAATTCAAATTTCAAAAGAGACGCCGACTTTACTCCGAGTTTTCATTTTTGTGCTGTCCCAATCGAGATTGTATATACTATACTCAGGATGTTGTTTTATATTCAAAAACTGATCAAAACATATAATTACTGTTGACTTACAGTCTTGTTTATATTTACATTTTGATTTAATAATAGTAAAAACCGTCTTCTGTTTAGAATTAAACTTTTTTTGGTTCGATTAATATTTCTCGAGATATTTAAGAAATCACCAAATTTAAACTCAATTTTCTCAATGATGAAGGAAATGTAAACGTTTTTGTTCCTTAAATAATACACTTTGAAAATTTCGTGTGCTATTTTCCTGAAAGGAGATTGGATATTAGAAACAAATTTTTTTCTGTTTCATTACGAGTTCGTTTCTGGTGCACTTTTTTAATATCCAAGTCCTTTGAGAGCTGACCTAGTGTTAGTATTGATAGAATTAAATGTAGTGTCTAGAAAATTATATTTGAACAAATATTTTAACAAAAAATTGTTTGTAGTTGGTTAAACTGGTGAAAAAAAAAAAAAAAACTTTTGTATATTCACTGAATATTTGTCCATGTTATTATCATGGTTATTATTCAAATATTCTGTCATGAGATTCAACCCATACTACCCTATTTAATAATGCACGAGTACAGCAGAATCTTCGAAAAAGTGCAGCAATATTTAAATAAATTATAGATAGGGCTACACACATTTTGGCATGTGGGTACTTTTAAATATGTCAAGTTATTCAAGAATTTGTAAAAATAAGGCGATTTCAAGACTTCCGCCTTATCACTATGACATCAACGCTTTGCTTATTCATATTTGCTATCATTAAATAAATATTCTTACAAATACCAATGTGCATATTTCTGCTGTCGGCGATTCTACTATAATCGTCTCTAACGAATGTATAATTTATACAAATTTTTAAAACTTGGTAAAAAGTAATATCATTTACGATTTGGATGAAATCGATATCAAAACATCCTACTATTTCATATTATAGATAAATTCGATATACCTTCAACATCAAATACGAATTGTGCTACATTTGCTAACTAAATGGTAATGTTTACATCTTTCGAGATCACTATTCATAATGGTATATTATACAAAAAACACTTATATAATTAATTTTGAAAATGGCACGTAATTTTTTTGTATAGTATACAAAATGTTATTCTACGAGGTGTTTCGCAAAGCAATGCCTACCCTAAGCGGCAGATAAAGAAGGTCATTTGACGGCTATATAATTAAACAGTTATATGGAAATTGTTGCGGTTTAATTTATAACGCCGATATTGTAATTTTTTTTAATCTACATTTTTCATAATTTGTGGAAGTATTACAAGCTTTGTTTAATTTTTGATATTTTGGAATGATTTTATCTGAAATAAATAAACTTTCAACAAGAAAGTCTGTTAGCTAGAACGAAAACCACAGGCTTTTTCGTATATGTATGTTTGCAATAGACGACAAACGATATCGTATATCTCTCTGCTCGGGGTTGGCATCGTTTCACCAAACACCCTGTATATATTAAAAAACAAAATAAAAACGTTTCTAATAAAAAACAAAGGAATATTTCTATTGGAGGATTCCACTGCCTGCATTTCCCAAGAAGAAAAATAAAACTTACAATTCTGTAACAGCGTACAGTTGACGTTCACTCTCACTATTAGCGTACATCGCTTCGCTCTGTGTCTGATCCTGGATCTTCACCGATCTAAACTGCGAATGAGTAGGCTGCGACGAGACACCTCTTTGCAAAGACCTGAACTGTACGTTAGGTTGGAAAGTACTCACGTTATCCTGCCACGCGCCTCTCTGGAGCGAGCGAAAGTTAGCAGGATTGAGAGGAGTCTCGATACTTTGCGAAATGGTGGTAGGTACCTTGGGCACGGGCGGTTGCTTGCGTGCCTTCTCGTCGGGTGTTTGTGGGAGAGGTCGGCGACCGAGAGAGCTGTACTTTTGGATGTTCGCTGTACGCAGGCCCTCCGGCGCTTGGTGAACGTTTTGCTGTTGGCGCTGGTCAAACTTAAAACCTTTGAAGTTTGGGAATTCCTTGCAGGCAGCCCTGGAATTAGTACGAATGTATGTAATTCATCGTCAAAATAGGAGAGTATAGTATTGCTATTGTCGATTGAGAAATTCAGCCTAAAGTACTGCTATCAGGACAAATCATTTCAAAGCCTGCCTGTGAGAGAATAAAATCGAAACTGTGCTAGAATATTACAAATGATACCTGTATATGAATATAGTTAACCAGGTAAATTACTGAATGTTGAGGCGTATCCTTACCTATCTCAGTAGAAGTCCGAACTCTCCAGCGTCTTGCACTGCTTGCTTAGAGTCGCGTACTTGCCATTATTAGGTCCTGGGAGTGATGGGTCATGATGATGGGAGGGCAGTCGCCCGAGGGTGTGGCCGCGAAGATGAGACATATGGGCTCCTCGATGGTGCTCAGATGGTCGCATGTCACACCCATCTCTGTAAACAAGACCAGATTCATTGCACACATCTCACTAAGCGTGGCCACACCAGATGAATTTGAGAATTTGCCTTAGTTCAAACTGCACGGATTTTATGACAAACTTATGAAAATATGACAAATATAAGCTTCAGGGAGTTGAGACAGGCGATAGAGCAACTCGATTAACTATGAGAGAGAATGATACAGAAGTAGACCAGTGACTTTAATTTATAAAAGTTTTGTTGCTCTTAGCACGCCAATTTTTTTTTGTAAAAATAGTAAAAAATTAGCCACATTGCGGAAACAATACTCTTGAATTAACTCACCCGCAACTAAATTTGTTATTGCAAAATTACCGCAATATTCATAATTGTTTATAAGCCTTTTTCTTTATGATTTTCATTCTAATCATCCGATTTGAACTTTCCAAAACTCATTTTACTCGGGAATACATGTACTTTAAAGAAAATTGGTTTAATTATGCTTGAATAATAAACACTATTTTTACATAGCAAAAACTAGCGAATTTTGAGTTCCATATTTAAAGTTAGATTGTTCAAAATTTTTTTGCATACACCTCAATGGTTACCAAATAGACTCCCGGTGTCCATTTTGTCTTAAGTGCAAAATTTTAATTTAATTTGTTAATAACTTTGGACCAAGGCACTTTTTTATCATATTTTTGTCGGAAAAAAATACGTTGATTTCACCTTTTGTAGAAATTTTAAATGGAAGCTATATGTCAGACTTTTTCCTATCTGAAGTTACATTTTTTATATTTTTTCGTATGCACTACACAGAAAAAAAAATTATTATGAACAACTATGACTCCTTGTACAACAGTAGGTACGGTACGTATGTTCACCAATGCGTACAAGCAGTCCTAATAATTAATTTTTTTTTCAGTGTAATACGTTCGAAAAAATATAAAAATGTAACTTCAGATAGTACAGAGTCTGACATACAGCCTCCATTTCGAATTTTTTGAAATAGTTAATTACAAAAGTCTCAACGGTGCCAAAACTAAAATCGTTGATATCTTGGCTTAAAATGGTCCAAAAAGGGTCCACAAAAGGTGAAATCGACATACTCTTTTCCGACGAATCTAGGGCTGTTTGAATTTCTAGTCCAATAATTATATAGATTTCCATAACAAAAAAAGTCAGATGTTCCTTCAGTAACTGCTAATGGAGGGATTATACATCAGGAAACCACAAAAATCAGTTCCGGGAGTACCGCGCAACCCCCCCAAAAAAACCCCCTTCGGTGAAAAATGCCTTATTTTACTGATAACTCGTTTACCTTTAAAGATATAAAAAAATTGCTCATCGTAAAATCGTAAAAAAGAAAGTGACTAATTGCCTAAAAAAGTCCTCTTGTAATTTTCTTGCATATGCCATGGTTTTCGAGAAAATCGATATTGAAAAAAATTACAAAATTTGTGTTTTTTAATGCGCACAAATTTTCGTTTATTTGAAATTTTTTGCGAGCGGCCTATAGAAAAAAATTGATTTGCTCGAAAACCAAACACGCCAGGAAGAAAAACCAAAATGGGTTTTAAAGGGGATGTAAAATACTCTTTTGTGTTTCCATTTTTGATGGCTATTAATATCGACTAGTATATAAAAATAACAATATAATATAGTTACCTCTTCATTTTTTGCACTTTTAACTATTCACAGGCCCATAAAAAATAACTGACTTTAATATGAGTAATAAATGCATTATCGTTTAGTTCAATAGTACTTCAATGCAGAAAAAGTTAGGAATAAAAATATTCACATTTATAAATTTATCAGCAAGTTGCATTTAGCCAAATTTTGTCCAATTTTTTATTGTTTCCTAAAAATAAAGAAAAACTTCTTGAAAATTTAGCTAAAAAAATTATTTTTTTGAGTTTATGTATCATATAACTATTGTTCCTAATCATTTAATAGTTAAAAAATTGTATTAAAAAAATATAAAAAAATTGAATATGCAGTCTTTTTTGGATTTTTTTTTTTTGCTAACTTTAACATGCTGCTAAATTTATAAATGTGAATATTTTTATTCCTAACTCTTTCTGCACTGAAGTACTACCTTGAACTGAAAGATAATGCATTTATAACTTATATTACAGTCAGTTTATTTCATGTGCCTGTGAATAGTTAGATGCACAAAAAATCAAGAGATAACTATATATTGTTATTTTTATATATTAATAAATATCAATAGCCATAAAAAATGGCAACACAAGAGAGTATTTTATATCTCCTTTAAAACCCATTTTAATTTTTCTTCCTAGCTTGTTTGGTTTTCCAGCAATTCAATTTTTTCTATATTCCGAGTGCCAAAAATTTCAAATAAACGAAAATTCGCGAGCATTAAAAATAAAAATTTTGCAATTTTTGTCAATATAGATTTTCTCGAAAACCATGGCATATACAAGAAAATTACAAGAGGACTTTTTTTTAGGCAATTAGTCATGATTTCTTTTTTTATGATGAGCAATTTTTTTATATCTTCAACCGTTAACGAGTTATCAGTAAAATAAGGTTTTTTTCACTGAAGGGGTGGTTTTATTGGGGGGTTGTGCGGCACCTGCAGAACTGATTTTTGTGGTTTTGTGATGTTTAATCCTCTCACTAACAGTTACAGAACGAAAATTTCAGATAACATTTTTTGCGAACTTCTGGTGTATTTTTTACTTTACCGACTGGACTATTTTGTTACTTGCAAATGTTATTTTTCATCATAAATAAATAATGTTAATTTATTGAAGAACATTTTTTTGAATAAAACTAGGTAGTACTAACCAAACCATGTAATTTCCCGAAAAAGTCATGATAAAAAAGTGCTTTGGTAAAAAGTTATAATCAAATTATTATTTTTTTGTAAAACGTTATATTTTGCACTTATGACAAAATGGACACCTGGTAACAATTGAAGTGTATGGAAAACAAATGTAAGCAATCTAACTGAAGAATTCGTAGTTATGCAACTTTGAATACAGAATTAAAAATTTACTAAAATTCGCCAGTTTTTGCTATATAAAAATTAGGAGTGCCAATTCCGGGGTCCCGGGATCCCGGTCAAATACCAATCTTGAAAATTCCGGGATTAAAAGCCCTATTCCCGGGAACCTCGGAATAAGTTACAAAAAATAAAATACACAGCTTAGAATGGCAATAATTATTTTAATTTTTTTAAAGATATAATTCATGATATTATTCTAATATTTACCACGCGACTTGGCAACATGGCAGCACGGAATTTGATGTCGAATGCTTGACCAGTGTTGCCGATTTGCAGGTAATTACCCGAAAATTGGGTATCTGAGTCTATCCTGTGGGTAATATCGGGTATTTAAGAAAACAATGACACACCGAGAAAAAATTGCTCATGTGAGCAAGCCTATAATTAGCAACGATAATAAATTAACAACAGTATAGCGCTTTGAATTAGTGGCTTTGGTGCAAATATGGATTTTTTTTTCAAAAACCTGTAAATTTTTATACATGTTTGTTTGTTTTTCTGTGTTTTGTTCCATTTTGCCTTTAAGATTAATAAATAATAATTAAACCGCTAAAATTAAACCTTTGAATTTTTTCGGGTTTAGTCCCGGGATCCCGAAATTAATTGACATTTGTCTCGAAAATCCCGGGATTTAAACAATGATTCGGGATTGACACCCCTAGTAAAATAGTATTTATTATTGAAGCATAATGGAACCAATTTCCATTAAAAGTACATGTATTCCCGAGTAAAACGAGTTTTAGAAAGTTCAAATCGGACGATTAGAATGGAAGTTGTAAAGAAAAAGGCTTATGTATAAACAATTATGAAGTTTGCGGTAATTTTGTAATAAAAAATTTAGCGGAGGGTGAATACATCAAGAGTATTTTTCCTTTAATGTGGTCAATTTTCTCGCATGTCTACAAAAAAAAAATCGGCGTGCTAAGAGCAACAACACTTTTAATTTATTTTTTGGCCTAAAATCACTGGTCTAAAGGTTGTTAGAGATAATTAGTATGACGATGAGTAAAGTTTAGAAAAAAGAGAAAGATGTCTTATAGGATGAAATTTTTATCTCAAAATCCGAAAAAAACTTCTTATAATAATTTGTTTGCGATGGTATAAACCCTAAGAGACAATATTAAGCATTCTTGTGAAGGCTCCTTTAAAGTTAATCCTATGATTTTGAATCGACATTGTTGAGGTAGGTATTTGAAAACCAAGAGAAACATTCCCCTTATTCACATGTCTCATCATCTTGCCACATCCACTATACTTTCCAGACCTGGTACTGTGTAATATTTTAGTTTTGGGTTGGAAATCTTTAAAAGTATGCAAGCGCTAAAGTTGATAAAAGAAAACGTGGAGAATGATTTAAAATCAATTTTTTTCAGTGCTTACCAGGAATGTTTTAGAAATGGAAAAGATATTGCACTGGCATAGGACACTTTAAAGGAAATCGTGTATGTACTCTTAACAAAATGTTAAACCTTTATGTAAATGGCTGTATCGGAGTTATAATTAGACTCGACTGCCAGGAAGGTGTTGGAGTGACCATGTGGAGCAGTAAGGAGAAAGTCTAGGAAAAACAAGTCTCCTTTTTGCTAATCTCATCATCTTGCCACATCCACTATACTCTCCAGACCTGGTAGCATGTAACTTCTTTTTGGTGCCGATTGAAATTCTTTAGAAAGAACAATATTTAAGCTAAAGGTGATGAAAGAAAATGTGGAGAACGATGAATAACGCAATTTTTTGAGCATCCACCGGGAACGTTTTAGAAATGGAAAAGACTATGGCAATGGCAAAGAACCACTGGAAAAGGAGGGATTATATAAGCTTAATTTTTTGTTAGTTAATTTTCATGAAACCGATCTAGATTGGGTGTTATTTGATCCAACCTGGTATATCGTAGATATTATTTGTTATCTGTAGTTTGCAAATTAAATACCCAAGTTAAATTGTGAAGTAAGAATACAAATTTTCATCTGGGATGGCTTTATTTTTCCAAAATTAACGATAAGGGAAATATCAATATTTATATTATAGGCACAGTGGCGAGTCTAATTTTATTTTCTATGGAGAAACATCAAATACACAGGGTGTTTTAGAAGAGCTTGAAAGACTTTAACTTGCAATAGAAGTAGCGAAGCACAAATCTCGAAATATCTATTCTTATAGGAACAGATTTAAATATTTTAATGAATCTCATTCGTTAAGAAACAATTCTACAATTTCACAACTACACGCATAGCAAAATTATCAGATCATCCAAAATAATCTTGAAGTTAATTTATTTTTAAACTGTTCATCCAATTTTAAGCATTTTTGTTTTATACATTAATTTTTCTAGAATGGAAAATTATTAGTACAGGCAAATTAGCCATTTAGGGTAACAAGAATTAATAAAAGGATCATCTCCGGAATTTAAGTAGATAATAACTTGGAGAATGAGATGATGCATTCTTTGCACTTCCAAGTTACGCGAAAATTCAAAAAAATTTGGAGAAAACTTTTTGATTTTCGGTTTTTTTGCTCCAAAATAATGCGGCATACAAAAAATTTGTAAAGACCTTTTTTGTAGAGAAAGGGACGAGCCACAACTTTTGTTGAAAACTTTTTTCTCTATTTTCATTATTTTGGCCGCTAGAGCAAAAAAACCGAAAATCAAAAAGTTTTCCCCAATTTTTTTAAATTTTCCCGGAACTTGGAAGTGCAAAGAATGCATCATTCCATTTTACAGGTTATCACCTACTTAAATCCCGGAGATGATCCTTTTATTAATTTTTGCGAGGTTTTTACAAAATGTTGCCTTTATTGCCTGTATTATATGCTGATTTTAGGTATAAATTATTATTTTTTTAAATGCAAAGAGTAACAATATAGCCATATTTTTTCAACATTTCAAAACACCTTGTTAGAATGACCAGCAGAAAAATTAAATCGGACTGTAGCCTCAGCAATTCTTAACAGTTCCATTTTTAGTACCCTTTATTTCTGTATTTAAGGAAGATATACTAAGTGGAGGAAAAAATTGAAAATTCCCGTTTTTGGATCCTACTTTTTGTTACTTAACCAATTCAAATAAACTTAACGTCACTAGGTAGGCAATTTAATATGCTAAAAAAACCTATAGTTCAAAACAGCAGACTCGAAAAAAAAATGGCACTTAAAGAATCAAAATTATTTGATTTTCTTTCTGATGGTATCTCTCTTAATAGATAAAAAAAAGTGTAACAGAAATGAGTCTAGATTTTAATTCGGTTGCTGGCGATTCAGACTGGGTGCTTTGAATTAAAAAAAAAAAAACATGTTTTTATTGTTACGCCTTGGAGTTAAGGAAAAAATATATTTACATAGTCACTAAAGCTTTCCATTCCAGAAGATTAACCAACAGAACAAGATAAAAAATAATTAAAATTGGACAAATGGTTTAAAAAATAAACTGAAAAAATCATGGCAAAAATTTTGATGTGATAATTTTGTCCACGAGTGTATATTTCGACAATATACATGACAACTACTCGGGTAAAAATAGTGGAAAATAGAAATAGCTCACCAAGTTTGCAGCTTCCCTTGACCCTGATTGTAGAAATGTGTCACCTTAGTGGTCACTGGTTTTATAGCACTTTAACTGTCCTCATTCAATCAAGCGTGGAATACCTTGAATCCACACGGCTTTTAAAACATCATCTCAGAATGAGTTTCATACATATTTTGATAACAAAAGCAGCGTTGACGCGTTTTTGCGTCAATCGGCGTGAGTGGTATCTAACTGATAGAAATCAATGCAACTCTAATTGTAACATTAGTACCAACATCGGTGATTGAACATACACTAAAGCATGGTCTAACTCGCTCAGATATACGTTTTAGGTAGACGTAAACTCAAAAGTTCAATGTGTGGACCATCTAAGAAAAAATATTTGCCTTTTGTTTTTTGTGCGTTCACTCACTGATAGCTTGATCCGAATTATTAATTGCAGGTACTTGAAAAGGTACAACTTGCTGGTGTTCAATCATAATATTTACTTTTTTGTTGTATACAGTCCACTATTGCTAGTTGAAATTTTTTTGCACTTGAAAAACACCCTGCATATCGCTTAAAAATAATAATCTTTAGTAATGTCCGTTTCTCAACATTACATCTACTAACAACAATGAGAGAAGCAAGGCAAACATTAACATGCCGATAAGAATCATTAAAAAAATAATAATAATCATTGAAGATAACAGACTGACTAAAAATTGTTTTAGAAACTAAAAATCTGAAAGAATTTGCAAAACTTATGTAGAAAACAAAAAAAAATGTAACTGAAGTGGTCAGAGCTTACTAAATTTAAAAATTTGATAAAAGGCTTTTCTTACGACATTCTCGTGACAAAATTCGGGGAATATTTGCGTAAAAATCTGCATCTTTTTTTTATTTCGAAACGTAAGAAAAGCCCAGTATCTAAAGATAGGTAACTAATAAAAGTAAAATGCTAGTACAGCAACAAGTCAGCTTCATGCGAGGGAGGAGCTGTGGCATGCGCTGATCGGTTATGCAGCAAGGCAGCCGTGTAGCTGGGTGGGGGAGTGTCAGGGGGATAAGACGACCCTTGGCTACGTTGTAGAGTCCGTGCTGCAATCGCCTGGCTGGCTTGAGGCGGTGGAAGGTACGGGTCGTTCTCGTTCACTTGGTGATAGTCTTTCCTGTAAGAGAATGAGAAATCAGTTTACGAACTTAATTATTGTGGTAATCTTACGCATTTAAAAGTGGTAATAATAATAATAATATTTATTCATCAAGTAAATCAAATTAAATTTTAACACATGATAGATCATATTGCAGATATTTCTTATATAAGTTGAGAGTAAGATTAATAAAAAGAATAGACACTAAGGCAAGATAAACGTTTTAGACAACCCAAATATTTTCAACACATCTCTCAGAAAGTTTCATATACAGGGTGGTTCACTTAAAAGTCCCCAGGCCATTATCTCTAAAACTAATAAAGATATTTTATTTTTGTAAATGGCAGAGGATTGATACCAAAGAAAGGTGATTAGAATTTTTCCTCAACAGCACACAGAGATGGCGCTGCGATGCAAAACTATTTTTTGATGGCTGGAACCTTGAAACATAAGTCATGTGATTAAACAATAATTTGTGAATAATTTTGATGGTATAGAGAATTTACAAAAAACAAGCCGTTTTGGAGTTACATGAGTTTCTTTCATTAATGCCAGTACACGTGAATTTTGATAAATCCCTATAATTTATTTATTATTTATTATAAAATATTGGTTACCAAACACTTTTTTTCAAGATAAGGAAAGTGATATAATACACTATCATAAAATTATGTTTACCACTTCCGGCCAAACCGGAACTAACATGATGAACCAATATCCATATGTTCCTACATATTGCATTTTTTTTTTCTAATAACGCTTCTAATAAAATGGCTCCCAAAACTTAAAGTAAGTAAGACAACAAAGAAAATACACACTAATTAGAATGGGCTAAATTTATATTAACAATTCAGTAAAGAACGTAAACAAAAGTTTTATAAACAAACATTTAAAAACTATCTAAATATTATTAAAAATGAAAATAAACTAATTTCTTTATTATTAGTAGGTACTTATTATATTAAATGTTCAAAATTTCTCCCTTCTTCATGAATACACATATTGTACCGTTTCAGTAACTCTTCATTGCAAACTTTTTGTAACGTATGTCTATTTATAGCAGCAACACTTGCATATATTTTATTATACAAATCGGCCATATCCTCAATGGGTTCAATGTACACTACACTTTTTAAATACCCCCAAAGGTAAAAACCTAATGGAGTCAAGTCAGGTGATCGTGCTGGCCATCTGACTACTCCATTAGTACCAATCCATCTCTGAGGGTACATTTCATTATGACAATCTTTGACTATTACTTAGTTATGGGGTGGTGCACCATCTTGGTGAAACCAAATATTCTCCTGGTTATGAGGGATAGTCTCTAATAATCCTGGCAATACATTTCTCAAAAATATCTCATATTTTCTTCCATTTAAAGTCCCATGGAATAGATATGGTCCAATAATATATGAATTTAATATTCCACACCACACGTTGACTCCAAAAGTTACCTGATTTCAGGTCATTCTCATCCATCTAGGATTATTTTGTGACCAGTATCGGCAGTTATGCTTACTCACAACTTGTTGTGAAAACGGCTTTCATCGCTCCAGAGCACATTTTTTTAAAAATTTGGGCATTCTTCAGAAAGAACTGAAAATTCAGCTAGAAAATGTAATCTTCGTTCATAATCACCAGGCCTTAAATGATGGATCAATTTTAATTTGTATGAATGGTATTTATTTGATTTTAATATTCTATGGCACGAAGATATCGACAGATTAGTTTCCGATGCCAATTTCCGGAGAGAACATTGAGGATTGTTGACAACACTATTTAACACCAAGGCTGTATTTTCATCGTTTCTAACTGGCCTATTTCTGTTACGAATAGTTTTCTTAAAACTACCCCAGTTTCTTAAATTTTTAAACAGCATGATAAATGTTTTTTTATCGGGTGTAGGTCTATTTGGAAATCGTAAACAAAACAATCGTTTTGCTTGTCGGGAATTTCTTTTGCATTCACCGTATATTAAAATCATATTTAACTTATCTTCATTGGTGTATCTAACCATTTTTTAAATTAATTTTTTTTTATTGCCTTATTTGGATTAATTTGCTTTGAATTGTTTCTAAGTACACTATTTCTGTTTGAAACTATGATTGAAATGCACCAACTACAAACTTTGTTTAATAACTGTCAAACTTAAAATTAAATCAAAGCCTACTAATATCTCTTAAGTAGATTTTTCATTACCATTCTAAATTAGTGTGTATTTTCTTTGTTGTCTTACTTACTTTAAGTTTTGGGAGCCGTTTTATTAGAAGCGTTATTAGAAAAAAAAATGTAATATGTAGGAACATATGGATATTGGTTCATCATGTTAGTTCCGGTTTGGCCGGAAGTGGTAAACATAATTTTATGATAGTGTATTATATCACTTTCCTTATCTTGAAAAAAAGTGTTTGGTAACCAATATTTTATAATAAATAATAAATAAATTATAGGGATTTATCAAAATTCACGTGTACTGGCATTAATGAAAGAAACTCATGTAACTCCAAAAAGGCTTGTTTTTTGTAAATTCTCTATACCATCAAAATTATTCACAAATTATTGTTTAATCACATGACTTATATTTCAAGGTTCCAGCCATCAAAATATAGTTTTGCATCGCAGCGCCATCTCTGTGTGCTGTTGAGGAAAAATTCTAATCACCGTTATTTAAACCTTTCTTTGGTATCAATCATCTGCCATTTACAAAAATAAAATATCTTTATTAATTTTAGAGATAATGGCCTGGGGACTTTTAACTGAAACACCCTGTATATTTTATTAAGAAAAGCAGTGTTGACGCGTATTTGCGTCAATTGGCGTGGCTGGTACCTCACTGATAGAAATTTGTTAACGAATACAAATTTGATGACTATGTCACTATGATATACATTTTTCATGTGCGACAGCCTAATTTCTTATTTGAAAATTCTCATTTTAACACTAGCATCTACACAGTCCCCTATGGCCTTACAGATTAAACTAGTATCTACATAACCCTCTACGGTCATGAAGATTCAGTTAAAAATGAGAACAAAGGCCTAAAATGAATTTATTTACTTGCCTTGTCCCAAAATCTTTCATTCTAATGGATTACATTTTCATGAAATCTATCGTTCTGTTTCTTGGAAATGCTTAGCCTTTGAAACGTTTTTTGCCGTTATTCTGGAGCTCATCAGAAAGACACAAAGCCACTCATAGAAATGTTTCATGCAAAACTAAGACAATTTCTATGAATAAGTATGGAATAATTATATTTGATATCAAAAAATGAGCTATCTGCCCCACTGCGTCGTGTCTTAACTTTGCAGATCGAGATCTCGCCACTGAAACTGGCGCATACCTCACCTTGCATAACTGTAAAAAAATAAAATCACTTACTTCTTTCTTATATAAATCCAAGTGTGCGAGTCGACCCAAACAAGAGCAGTGAATAACAATCCAGCCAAAATCGCAGACGCCAACATCAATGTCAACCCCAACAGTCCCACGTTGCACAGCGCCCTCGCCCCCCTTAAATAGTGCATGTGCAGAGATCTACAATCAACCAGGGCGGTCAAGGAATGAATAAAATTATCAGCCGCTTGGATATCGTTCTTCAACGAGCTGAACTTCGTATCCAAGCCCTTCTTCGGGAACAGATATTGTGCCGGCTTATTCAAAGCGTTCATGTTGAGTCTCATATTTTCTATCGTAGTCTTGGCTTCCCTTAATCTTTGCGTGAACGGATTCGCTCTGGCTCTCTCGCAGTTCGTGTAGTATTTCAAAATTTCCTTGGATAGGTCCGTCGATGCTTGGTCCTCGATAAATTTATCCGGTGCCATGCAGAGATCCCCCAGGGCTACGCTCGACGCCAAGTACACGCTGGCCATCAGATAGGACGCTATGACGGCGAGTAAGCCGCATACGGAAAATGCTATTAAAGCACAGCGGTTATGGCGTGCTACGCCCACCAAGAGGATAACGCAAAGTATGAGTAGGATGCTTAGTACGGCCATTGTGAATGGCCACCTTATTGCTTCTAATTTCTCGCCTAAGACAATCTTAGGTGTAAGGTCCAAGCCGACTAGAGGTTGTCTAATGTCTGCGGCAGCGTTGGCTGCCATTGTGTTGTTGCCTGCAAAAACATTAATAATAATAATATTAATAATTAGCTTTATTCGATAAGTAACTAATGTAAAACACTTTAAAAAACCGTAAGTCTAATAATATTAATGCGGGAATAAACAAGAAGAAAAAGCTGACAATTACACATTACAAATTAAAATTCAGGGACAGAAAACTATTCGTCCACTATATAATAGCATTTTTTAACTAAAATATATATTCAAAAACTAAGTAATGAGCAAAATGCATAATTTTTTTAAACATCACAGATGAATAGATCACTAAAAAACATTATTTTTCCAGTATTTTATTTTTGTTTTATGTTCTAATTAAAGGTTAAAAAAATTGTTTACTGCAGCTGTCAATTTAACTGCGTTTAAATGGAGAAGTTTCCGCGCTACTTGTGTGTGACGTCATCGGGCACATCGCACCGACGGAAAACGTATTGTGATTGCGAATGTGTACACATTATTTATGTTGTGTTATGGAAAATACAAAGAAAAGTAGCTATAAATATTGTATTGTGCCCAAATGTACAAATACTACAATAAAAACTCCAGAAAAGTTATTTTTTAATGTGCCTAGACGCGATAAAGTTAGGAATAAATGGTGCAGAGCTATGAGACGAGACGACCGAAATGCAGAATTATCGTCATGCTCAAGATTATATTGCTGCCAGGATCATTTTGATGTAAATTTACCCATTAAAACTAATTATTTTATAATAATATTATGAAAATATGTACCTAACCCTAATATTATTGTGATAATTTGTTTACATATCATGGTGAATTTGGTCACTTTCTTATTTATAGGAATACAAAAGTTTACTAACTTCTGTTAATAGGAACCTTGAATTAAAATGTATAAATGTATAAGAACGGTGGGAATAATGTAACTTCTCGACGTTCTACATATTATCCAGTTATATATTTATATATACCTATGCATGTCAACAGTTTTTTTTACTATTAATGTACTTACCTACCTAAAAGTACCTACGTACCTAGTAAGTGACGGGAGGTATTTATTATATAAAAAAGTAAAGCATTCTAAGATGAAAAATATTAATTAATATAACATTAAAACATTGCCTTGTTTACCTATTTTGAGGTTAGGTACATAAATAATTTGTTATATTTAACTACAGTAAAAGGATAAAAATGGGCACAATTGAATTAATGTTTAGAATAATGAATGACACATACCTTGTTGCTTTAATACCTCCAATTTCTGCACTAATAAAATCAGTATTAGTAGCAAAAAAGTTTGTCATCATAAACACATCAACAACGGGCAAATTGTCACTCTGGCCCCGTAAAAACCCACTGTCCATCATTTTTACCACTTAATAATTAAAATAAATAAATAAATGAATGATTTCTTTTATGAAAATATCAATACACATTTACAAAACACAAAACAATTTACGATTTAACCCCTTGGCAGATAGACGACCATTAGACATTATGCCGAATGACGTCAGACCAATAGCGTGGTGTTTTCAGTCACGTGGATATGTTCCCATAAAATTTTGAATTTCAAAGTCGTTTATTTAGGCTACACATTTTTTTTATACCTTTTCTTCATTACTTTCTCAACTTATATAACATATTATATAACGAAAAAATGATAAATTATTGCATTTCTAAAATTCATGCATGTTGCTCATTTACATAACGGTTAACTTTTTCAATCTCTTCGGCAGATGATTGTATACTTGTGTAAGATTAGTATTGTAATGGACTAGTAGATCTCTATAGCAAGATTCATATGTGTGTTTGTTCATATTTTTTGAAGAATGTGTAGTTTTTCTTATAAAATACTGTAAACTCAACGATGTAAAGAGATGCTAATGTAAGTATATTGTTTTCTTAAAAAGTAATTTACAGGATTTGTGCATGCGAATTTCTATGCGGTTTTATTTCAATACAGTCCACCGGATACCAATGGCGTGCAAGTAAATATTTTTTAATGATATTTAAGGTTTATATTTGTATGGAGCTGTTGTACATCCTCTAACATTGTTTTGGATAATATCTGATTCACCCTGTATAAAAGAAACGTACCGATAAGTTTCTTGAGATATCCGTCCGCCAACTTGAACAGCGTCATATTCGCAGTGGGGGCTTCGAAGATATTCTGGATATTGTTAAGTTGTCCCCCAGCTTGTACCCGAAGTTGTCTTTCTATCGCTTCTGTTTGGTTTCGTATTTTTGAGACTAGAATGTCGACCTGCTTGCCCTGGTTCAACGTCTGTATCAAGCCATTGTGCAAGTCATCGTTTCCGTAAAGGCCCAGCCCTACCGCTGCACAGCAGAGTACGGAAACAATGGCCAGGATGATTTTGAGAGCTGAAATAGATCGGGATGGCCTTGGCTTTCGGTCGCAACACCTTGTCAGGAGGTATATGAGAAGAACTAGAAGGGTGAGGATCAGCCATGCTGCTGGGATGGATCCTAGAATGCCAAGACTCTGAAACAAAAGAAAAAAATATATAATTACCAATAATTTTTCAATGATCAATCATTTAATTTTGGTTCAATCAGGAACTTGGATTGAAACGCTATTTTCCAAGAACTGGTCCCAAACCCATTGCGTGCCCCGTTAGCAAGATATTCCACATCCACGTAGTTGAGTGGAAGTATAGTAATCGTAAAAAAAAATCAAATTTCTTTTGTGTTGAAAACTCTAAGCCTATTAGAATGTCATTAAGCGTCGAGATTTCGAGCGAAAAAAATGTCTGTCTGTCTGTCGATCGGTCGGTCTGTCTGTAACTTTTTTGTGGGCACGTTTTTTCAGCAATGTTTAAGATGTTGACTTGAAATTTGATCCAGATATGTGCCACAAACTAGATTATATTTTGCCCTAATTCCGGTGAAGGGTTGGGGGTTAAACAGAGGTATATAGGGTAAAACAAGTAAAGCAATTTGGATGAGCGAGAGGGAGAAAGAGCTTGAGGAGCAGAGGGCGCGAAATGGGTTAGAAAAAAAATACTACACCGGACTCTCAACCCATTCCGGACCTCCTCAAATGAGCCCTCGGGGGATCACCATCTCATCTCTCCCCTCTCGTCGGGCCTACCTTTTTATAACCCAAAAGTCAATTTCAACTGCTTTTTACATAACACAGTATATATAAATGATCCTCTAAAAGTGAAGTGAAAATATGTATAAGCTTTAAAAAAGATTTATAAATAAATGAAGTAAAAATGTAAATTCTGTAAATAAATATCACTAGATAAATAACCTTGAAAAAAAAAACAAATGAAATAAATATAAATTCTATCAACATTAGGTGGTCCTTACATATAGAGATTTTTTTTAATTCGGTTCTCCCCACCTGCTCATTGTATTATAATAAAATCACTAAAATTAGCTCAGCTCCTCCCAGTGCCTCTAAAGGGGTAAATTTTGACGAAATTCAGAATTCTTAAAAAGTGAAAAATGTATAGAATAATATTTATGGGATAATTACATTTTAACTTAAAATAATAAAAACCACCCTAATAAACATATATGTTGTCTAGTTGTGTAATTTTTCAGAGAAAACAACTGCTATTGACTTGCATACAATTTTCAATGAATAAAAATTTTTTAGCTGCAAGCAAGAATAAAAATATATTAAATTAAATGCGTTTTTCCCAGACTATTTCTCAAAATTCCATAACTTTTCCCTGATTTCCCTGACCGACATGGAATTCCCTGACTTTTCCCGGTTTTCCAGAAAATGGCCGCCCTGAAGCTGATAGGAGTACAGAAACTTGAGATTTTTTTCCAGTGGCGTCTTGGCAAATTTTAGTTGGTCCACGATTTGGGTGAGTGAAGTGTATGTTTTCCAGACAGATGAGTAAAGAAAAAGAAGTATACATTATTTCGTTATTTTGTCCTCGACGTTCAATCCTTCCATTTATTACTTACTATTAAGAAATGTAATATTAAATCTCTTTGACGGGTCCGGCTAAGAACATAGATTGATCCTCGATGATCTCGGTATTTTCATTTTCTATCTCCGGTATATTAATTTTGTCTGTAATAGAATGAGACAAGGAAATTTTTAATTGTTTGGGATCTTTCGCGGCGATCAACAATTGACTGCGCCGTTTTTTCTTTCGCTTTTCATAACCGGATTTTTTCCATTTACCAAATTAAATAAATAAATTAGATATGTAGTATGTAGGTACCAGGTATCTACTATCCTACTAAAAAAAAACAATAAAATTGCTAGATATATTTAGTTCAACGTTGCTTATAAATTACTTACCTTCCTACCTAACAGAATATAAAATAATGATCTTTACAATAACTAACTGGATAGCGTAGCTTAAAAACAACGTGCCGAAAAGACAAGAGTTAGTAATCTATGACCTGTGCTCCAATAATAATATACGAATAAGATTACGCGATGTTCGAATTCATCAAAACATTTTTGTCATGTTTTATTGATCGTGGAGGGGGCCGGGGGCCCTAAAGATCTAGGGCCCAGTGGCGCATTCGCGGACCTAGTCAGGACGCCACTGTATAGCTCTTTGCATTTTCAGACCAAATGCATAAAACACCATGTATCTTCTCAACCTGTGGCAAAAAAATGCCATGAGGCTATGGCACATTGCTCGCGAATTACCCTGTATAAAGATACTAACAAAATAAATTATACATGCGAGTTCGATTAGGCGACAATAAATTATTCTCATGGCCCACGGGAGCTACAGCAGTCGACCAGAAGTTTCGATGAACAGGGGCGGCCTTTGGGGGTGGCGAGCAGGGCAACCGCCCGGAGCCTCGGTCTTGCAGGAGCCTCGCGCACTTGAGCAACAACAAGGCATCATTTGAATTCCTGATTCTTTTAAGACATTAATGCACCGTAGTTTATCATGATTTATAATTTGTTATCTTTGTGTTTATTCATTTTTTTAAGTTCCAATAAACAATTTTAAAGCTCTAAATTTATTTATTTATAACTTTGCATTTCTCGTCAAGCATCATCATTAAAACTAATTCTACAAAGACAAGGGCCACGCAAAGATCTACCCGCCCGGAGCCTCGAAATGGCTAAGGCCGCCCCTATCGATGAATTTTGTGTTTTGACGTAATTTGTAGCTATGTTAGGTATTGCAGATTACTTTATTGCATTACTAATTGTAAACCAGCTTTTACGATGATTAATCGTTTAATAGACTGACATACCGACAATCGGTGTAAGGGAATAACATCCGGGTTATTCTGGAGTTACTACTCCGGAACAACATCGTTTACGATCCCGCAAATCTCTAGGCGTTAAATCAAACTGAGAAATCCTTTATGTTTGCGCGAAAACGTGTCCCAGCACACATCAGCTTAGAGATAGCTGAGATGGTAAATGTTCAATTTGACTACATTCTGTTGTGCAGAATAAACAGTTGGAGGTGCTCGAATATTCATTCACCTATATTCGTCTTCATATTTTTAATGCACGTAAAAAATTGTCGTCAAAGGAGTCCGCGCGGCGGTATCATTGAATCAGTGAAGATGCCGCCTGCCCGCTTTGTAGTTACCGCATTTTTTGTGTGCATTGGAAATATGAGGACAACATACAATAAAATTAATTTCAAACATGTCAATCCCAGGCCCAAGGATGTAGCCGAATAAGAATGGGCAACCTCGCTCGGATTCGGCCCGTTTTTTTATCCGAGTAGTTACCCATGTAAGTGTAACATCTAGGTACATTTTAAACTCAAAATATTAATAGTACAGGCAATGAACGCAAAATGTAAAAATCTCGCAAAAATTAATAAAAGAACCATCCCTGGGATTTAAGTAGTTAATAACCTGTAGAATGGAGTGATGCATTCTTTGCACTTCCAAGTTCCGGGAAAATTCAAAAAAATTAGGAAAAATTTTTTGATTTTCGGTTTTTTTGCTCTAACGGCTAAAATAATGAAAATACAGAAAAAAGTTTTCAACAAAATTTGTAGCTCGTCTCTTTCTCTACAAAATAGGTCTTTACAAATGTTTGTCTTACTGAAGCCGTTTAGGAGATAAATCCAGTTTTCCACTTATAGTTTTGAGCCGCTCCGAAATGCGCGGAAAATGAGAATTCTCTGGGAGTTTCGTATGACCGGACATATCGATCGATAATTATTACTATTCAGAGCCGCTAAAAAAATGAAAATAACGTAAAATGTAGAGAAAAGTCTCTGCTTTAATGTGGAACTAATCACAAAACTCATACAAATTTTTATCATAGAGAAAAAAGTGTTAGAAGATGGCTTAGTAAACTTTATACAGTTGATTTATTCACATCTTTGAGTTTTATGCATCCTGCCTATTTCTCCGGTAACAATGGGTGCTTTTTCACTGCATTGATTCGATTCCACGCACTTTAATCTATATTTCGTGAAAATTTTATTGAAGAATGTTAAGAAACAAATAAGTTGTATATGTTTTCCTGTATAATTGTGCATTTTCTGAACGTGTATGAATAATGCAGACAAATTCAAAAAGTACTGCACGCATTTAAAAAACTCTAAAGTCATTCGAAAGAATATGTTTTATTGTACTTACAATCCAAAAATTAAGACTGTGCTATTATTACTACTTAAGATACAGCGAATTGAACTCCAACATTTGGAGGTGATTGATCGATGAGAAATATTCCAACAAAAGTAATTGCAATAAAATGTTAATTGGATTAATATATCTCTCTTTTTGACAAAATTTTTTATAAATTTTGTGATTAGTTCCACATTAAAGCTGAGACTTTTCTCTACATTTTATGTTATTTTCATTTTTTTAGGGGCTCTGAATAGTAAGAATTATCGATCGATGAGCCCGGTCGTACGAAACTCCTGTAGGTATCTCATTTTTCGCGCATTTCGAAGCGGCTTAAACCTATAAGTGGAAAACTCGATTTAGCTTCTAAACTTCTTAAGTAAGACAAAAATTTGTAGAGACCTTTTCTGCAGAGAAAAAGACGAGCCAACAACTTTGTTGGGAACTTCTTTCTCTATTCTCATTATTTTGGCCGCTAAAGCAAAGAAACCGAAAATCAACAAGTTTTTCCAATTTTTTTTTTAATTTTCCCAGAACTTGGAAGTGCAAAGAATGCATCATCTCATTCTCCAGGTTATTACCTACTTAAATCCCAGAGATGATCCTTTTATTAATTTTTGTTACCCTAAATTGTTAATTTGCCTGTACTATCAGCCGTTTAATAGTAATAATTAATTAAAAACTTTCCGAAAGAAATTCATAACTTTTGAACGGTTCGGTCAATTTTGGGCAGGCGAAAATGTTGTTTTGGTAGTTGAGACCCCATTCACGAAAAAATTTAGAAGACTGTAGAGTCATAACCTTAAAAAATGTTTGAAACTCATTTTTTAACACTGGAAATGTTTATGTTTCCGTATATGGGGAGGTAGAGTAATCAGTTTTTGTTCAAGGTCAAAAGACAGCGGTGTTGCGATCAACTGAGACTATCGTATGCAACGGCTGATATACGCCAATGTAATATGGGTTGCATATATCACAGGGGGTCAAGTTACCAGTTTTCATTTAAGGTAGAAATACAGCGGTGTCGCGGTCGAGTGAGATACTGATCGTGGAGTGAGACTGCGTATATGCAACGGCTGATATATGCAAATGTAATATGGGTTGCATATATCACAGAGGGGTTAAGTTACCAGTTTTCTTTAAGGTGGAAATACAGCGGCGTCGCGGTCGAGTGAGACTGCGTATATGCAACGGCTGATATACGCAAATGTAATATGGGTTGCATATATCACAGGGGGTCAAGTTACCAGTTTTCATTTAAGGTGGAAATACAGCACGATCAGGAAATACAGCGATGTCAAATCCAAATATTTCATGTCCTACGAGTCGAATCGAAACGTGCTTGGCGGCAAAAGATAGCTTATTTTATGTACTTTTATATGAAATTAGTCAAAAAATGTTTACTTTCAATATTCGACAGTTTTTTAGTCATTTACGGTATATACAGGGTGGCCACTTTTTATAATGAACAGTATCTGTCTCATAAACCACAGCAATTATAAAGTCGGTTAAATGGGAAAAAAGTTTCGATTTTGAGGGTCAATAAAATGGGCTATAAAAATTAAAAATATTCCGACTGGTCACGGGATATCACGATAAAACCCGAAATAGCTCATTTCCTGTTTTTTCTCTAGCGCTGCTATTACGAAAAAAAATGAAAAAAAATAATTTGAACATTTTGTTATAAATTGACTTTGCTGCAACTGGTCGTATTTAAATTTTTATTACAACGTTTCGTCTCTCCAGGGTCACCATCAACAATACTTTTTTAAATACGGACCTGTATTTTTTATTTAAAATTTTTAAAGCATTTGAAATGCTAAATTCGTGGGTATGGCACACTTGACAATTTTATAACGTTTCGTCAGAAAAATAATCACCTTTCATTTTATTGGCATTGCCCTACACAAAATTGTTTTGCTTGTTAAGCAATACAAGGGATGAATCTGCTTAATTTTAACTTAATAATGTCACACGTTTCTACCTCTTAGGAAACCACCCTTCAAAATCCGTGGGAAGTTCTTCTTTACGCCGTGACCCGATGATTAACAGCTAACCACTGCAAGTGGGCAAGCAGAGGGCCGCGCCGAGGAGGAAAGAATAATAAAACGTTAGTACGTGACAGGTACAGCCAGATATAAATCAAAGCATTTTATTCGAAATACTCCTTTGCACATTTAAATTCGTTTATTTTTATCCAGCGACACGCCACTTATTCGGATAATCTGGTTGTACCTAGGAGTTGATTTAAAGGAGCAGATTCAGATATCGGCAAAATTACGATTGTGATCGCGACCACGCCTTTACGTGACTCAAGAATTGTTTTCGGCTGCTAAGATGGTCTGCACGTGTTGAAATATCAAGCGATCATCTGTTCTCTCAGCCTCAGTAGAGACATCTAATTGCTACAAAACTATTTTGGTATTTATTTTGATTAATGCACATCAGACAACTAGGTAGTCAATACAAACAAGGAACAAGACAAAACAGATATTAGATAAAATAGTTAATTCATTGTACAGGGTGTTTCGCTTAATTGTGGACCAAGCCTGCCTGTGGAGTTAGGTGGTGAAGTTTGCACAACTATGACAATTTCTTTGTCCGTCATGCTCTAAAGAATCAGATTAATAACGTTTATAGTTCGTACAAATGTGATTGCACGCTGACTCCTGTATAGTTCAGCTAAAGTCAGTTTAAAAATCATAAAACAAGACCGACAAAGGAATAGTTGATAGATAATACGAGCTGTGCCATGAACGTCCACAGACAATTTTTACAATCACTTTTTAATTATTGTAAATGTTGTTTTACTCATTTATATTAAGGCATAATGTAAATGATTTATTTATAATACATTATTTATTTACAATAAATAATGTTAGTTTAATGAACAACTCTATAAATGATTCAATAAAAGTAAATAAATATCATTTAACCTACGGTTATGCTACCGGCAATATTAAGAATAAGAGTTTACAAGGAACTTGTAGTGGTGAGCCAATCGACTACTTTCGTTTGAGGTAAACACAACAGTATCTAGTTAACTATATTCGTATACGGATATCGTTTGCAATATTCAAGCACTGTCCCTGGTCTTATTCTAAAGTCTGTTCGCTAATAGAATCCCGGTCGTATAGTGTAAGGAATATCGTCCGGAGCTCTATCCTTCCTTGTCTTTACTGAAATATTGTTTCTGTAATCTGTAACGTAAGTTTTAATCTTTGTGGTTAAGTTAAGATCGTCGCAGGGGCCGCTCCAGACGGTGGGCATAGTGGGCGCCAGAATTGTAAGGGCCGCATTTTCGGCGCAGCGCAGGCACGTTGCGAGGGGAGGGGTTTGGGGGCGATTCTCCCGGGCTCGGATTCCGTTGGAGGTTCTACTGAAATCAGGCATTTGTTGTAGTTAAAATACGTAACGACTAGCCGAATATTGTATATTTGTGAGTATCCGCCGCTCTTCGAAATTTGTTAAATATTTAAGTGTAAAGAATGCCCCCCCCCCGCTCTTTAATATTATTTCTACCGAGATAAATATTGTATTGTTAGGAATGTCCCCACCGCTCTCTGAAATTATACAAAGTCGGCCCAGGCGTAGCAATACGAATATTTTAAGGGAGGAGGGCGACAAAATGCTAGTTCGCCCATGGCGGCAAACGAACTACAGCGGCTACTGGATCGACGTGCGGCATTTCTGTTGTTCGACAGCAAACCAATTTGCGTAACGCGTGTCGTCGTCGAATGAGGCTGGCGATTTCAATTATTGCCTAAGGCAATTTTAATCTTGTTCTATTTAAAACAGTAAACATGTAAACATGCTTCCTGGTGAATTTTTAAATCAGCAATCAGCAGTTAGTTTTGAATTTGTTGGAATATTTTCAGAAGCAAACACGAAAATGGCGGACCTTTATTGTCAATAAAAGCTATTCAAAGGCGAGTAGGTGAGGCTTTAAAAATCGTTGAAAATAATCGTTAAAAATAGCTAAACACGAGTTGATATTGGCCGTACCAGTTTATATCAAGTGGTTAAAAAATTAGGCTTTTTTCCTTTAAAAAAGATGCCAATAGAAAAATGTACTGTGTGAAAGACCACAAATATATCTAAAAGGCTAGTAGTTCAATAATTATAAAGATTTGAATAAAAAAAAAATGTATCTGAGATTTTCCTTCAGTAACTGTTAGTGGAGGGATTATACATCACAAAACCACAAAAGTCAGTACCGCGGAACGCTCCCCAAAAAACCACCCCTTCGATGAAATAAGCCTTATTTTACTGATAGCTCGTTAACCGGTGAAGACATAAAAAAATTGCTCATCATAAAAAAGAAAGCTCGACTAATTGCCTAAATAAAAGTCCTGTTGTAATTTTTTTGTATATGCCATGGTCTTCGAGAAAAACGACATTGAAAAAAGATTGCAAAATTTGTATTTTTAATGCGCACGAATTATTGTTTATTTGAAATTTTTAAATTGAACTGCTCGAAAACCAAACATGCTAGGAAGAAAAATCAAAATGGGCTTAAAGGAGACATAAAATACTCTTTTGTGTTTTCATTTGTGATGGCTATTGACATCTATTATTACATAAAAACAGTATAATATAGTTACCCAATGCAGAAAAAGTTAGAAATAAAAATATTCACATTTACAAATTTACCAGCATGTTGAAGTTAGCCAAATTTTGGCCAATTTTCTACTGTTTCCTAAAAATAAAAAAAAAAAAAAAACATCCTGAAAATTTAGCTCAATTTTTTTTTGAGTTTATATATCATATAACTATTGTTTCTAATCATTTAATAGTTGAAAAATCGTATTAAAAAAAAATCAAAAAAAAATTGGATATGCAGCCTTTTTGGATTTTTTTTTGGCTAACTTTAACATATTGCTAAATTTGTAAATGTGAATATTTTTATTCTTAACTTTTTGTGCATTAAAGTACTAGGTACCTTCAACTAAAAGATAATGCATTTATAAGTTACATTATAGTGAGTTATTTTTTATGGGCCTGTGAATAGTTAGATGCACAAAAAATCAAGAAATATAATTTTATATCCCCTTTAAAACCCATTTTGAACTTTCTTCCTAGCTTGTTTGGTTTTCAAGCAATTCAATTTTCTCTATAGGTCGCGCGCAAAAAATTTCAAATAAACGAAAATTCGCGCGGATTAAAAATACAAATTTTGCAATATTTGTCGATTTTCTCGAAAAACATAGCATATACTTACAAGAAAATTACAACAGGGCTTTTTTTGGGCAATTAGTCAAGCTTTTTTTATGATTTGCAATTTTTTTATATCTTCAACGGTTAACGAGTTATCAGTAAAATAAATATTTTTTTCACTGAAGGGCTGTTTTGGGGGGGGGGGGCACCCCCAGAACTGATTTTTGTGGTTTTATGATGTTTAATCCTCGCACTAACAGTTACGGAAGGAAAATCTCAGATATTTTTTGCGAGCTTTTGGTGTATTTTTTACTTTATCGACTGGACTATAGCGTATTTACGCTTTGAAAAGTAATGACCCCAAAGATGTGTTCAAACGAAACTTGGATCTTTAGCAGAGGATAATTAAAACGTTCTTGGAAAGACGATTCCAATAAATCGAAAAGGCGTCATACAGCTACAGAAGGTAAAAGATTTACAGTTGTGCATGCAGGATCTATTAATGGCTTTGCTGAAGATGCGAGTTTAGTTTTCTTCATCAAAAATAAGTCTGAAGATTACCATGACAACATAAACTCTGAAAATTTTGAGAAGTGGCTGACACAGAGACTTTTGCCGGAGTTACAAAATCCAAGCATTATTTTTTTTTAGATAATGCGAAGTACCACTCTCGGGTTGAAGAAAAACAACCAACCCGATCTTGGACGAAAGAACAAATATAAACCCGGTTCAAGACCAAAAACATAGATTTCAGTGATGACACATATAAATCCCATATGCGACACTCCTTTGATCTAGCAGAAATGCTGCCGATGACCTCGGACTTTTACTGTGGATTTGACACGTCAAGATTAAATACGCTCGGGATGATTCGGATAATCCGAATCGGAATTTTAGTACCTGACTGAAGTAGGTAATAGAGGATTTTATAATATAATTATAATATCTGCATCATACAATACATTTAACTACATCGCATAATTCCTTACATTACCTAGTATCATTTGTAAGGCTTATTTTAAAATAATAGTGAAATTTGTACGTCTTACGAAAATTCAATCTTTTATTGCAGCTAAACTGTTTATGCGTATGAGTCTCGGCTCTTTAACCTGCATATATCTCTGCTAGTGTTGCACAAAATATCTCTGTCCTTTTCAGTGTCGCATATGGGATTTATATGTGGTGATGCCGGATTTAAAGCCGAATTGCTCCAAACAGCTCTAGCTAACAAAACAGAGCAACACTATGTTGTCGACAATTTAATTAGAGAGCATGGACATGAAGTACTGCGGGTTCCACCATATCACTGTCAGTTCAACCCAATGGAGCTTGTTTGGAGAATTTATAAGGAGCATTACGACAAACACATCGGGAAAGATGGTTTTATTGACGAAGCCGTTCTTGCTATGGGGCCATCCATAAATGATGTCACGCTTTAGAGGGGAGGGGGTTCTGAAAGTTGTGACACTTTCTGACAAGGGAGGGAGGGGGGACTATAGCGTTTGTGATGTCACAAACGAGAAAATAATTTTTTGCCTAATATCTTGATTATTTATTCTCAGCACCCTAGCACCTAGTAATTTACATAAAAGTTACTGTGACGTGACAGACATAGAGATCGGGCGAGCATGACAATGTGTGATACAAGGGGGGGAGGAGGTCAAAAATTGGCAAAAAAAAGCGTGACATCATTTATGGACGACCCCTATGTGGAATGAGGCTGTATCTCAAGTGTCGATATCAATTTGGTCCAAGTGTGTGTCCACAAATAAATTGATTTTAGAGACATATGATCGAGAGGCTCATACTAAAGAAGTTATGCCACTCATTATAAGTGTTAATAATGAAAGCGACGATGAGGACTCTGAAGAATTATAGACCTACGGCCAAGGGGCAAATAAGTTACCTCATCGGGTACAAAAGGTTTGAGTTTTTGTAGTAAAAGTACCACACATAAGGTGCAAAAAACCGACCGTCTGCCGGGGCTCAGTGGTCAATTTCTCATTATGAGAGCTTGGCGAAAAACGTCTCTGAAGTTACCTCATTAGGCACATGCTTAAAAACGTGACAATTAACTGGGAAAACCATTGCAATTCTTATTTTGTTTGGCAGACGTCAGTATTTGAACGCATACGTAAAGCAGACGCCCGTCGTGACGTCCAAAATTCCAACGTTTCTTACCTCATGAGGTACATGTACAAACCTGGGTTCAAATCAAAGGTCTTTGTATGTAGATTATAAATATTTTTGAAAAAGATCGGCAGACGGTCAACCATAAAGAGCAGACGCTGTGGAAATTATGTAGGAGTAAAAATGAAATTTCGTTAATCTCAAACACCGAAATACATTAAATTCGAGCTTTTATTTTTTAGGCATAGGAAAAGAAACGTAAAAAAAATATTAATTTTTTTACACCTATGACCGAGGGCGCTGCTATCGTTCCGCGGTAACGAGAAAGGCAATTCAGTCACGTGTAGACCCGTAGATGACCAGGCACGGTACTTGCGTAGAGAGTGCAGTGATACAAAATAACCATAACAAACAAATAACAATACGATAATAATAATTCTGAATAAAAGTTGTATCGTTGGATTGGTCAATACTTGATTAGCTCTAGTCGAGAAAAGTGTTAAAATTTTAACAATCCGTAGGTAAGAATTTGTTAAAGTACGGCACACCTTAGCTGCAAATCAATTTTTCTGGTAAAATAACTTCCTTTCTCTTTAAAAGTGAATTATTTACTATGTGTTTGCTTATAGTAATGAAACATATTCTTTATAGGATTTTGCAAACAGCGGAAAAAACTATCTATGAGAACTAAAATAACTATATGTAGAAATATTAATGAAATCTTTGCATTCTTTCGATAACCTGAACTTTGGTTATGCTAGCAAATTAAAATCATAATATTTCTTATTTGATATTCTCATTATAACACTAGGGGACTATGTTGGATGGTAGTGTTATAATGGGAATGTCAAATGAGAAATTTTAGGATTTTAATTTGCTAGCATAACCAGAGTTCAGGTTATCGAAAGAACACAAAGATTTCATTTATATTTCTACATATAGTTTTTCTCTTAGTTCTCATAGATAGTTTTTTCCGCTCTAGCATTAAAAGCAATAATTAATGAAATTGTAAATAATATTAATCCTTTTAATTCCGAAATCGATAAAAGCAATCTCTTTAATATATCCACTGGAAAATTAGCAACTGAGACAACCAGAAAGCTTTTACTAGATATAACATTCAAAGAGATTTGAAGATACCATTAGAAAACAGAATATATCAACATTTGCCTCCGACAATAAAGCCAAATTGAAGAAAGGCGATGGAAAAGTAGTAGAAGTTAGATTTGAACGTGACAATGAGTAGAATCTTAGCCTTATCGTTAGAGAATAAAATTAACCTTGTAACTATATTGTCCTTTCCATTCCATTAACTCCATTCCTACGTTCATTGTGTCATATGGATGGTACCATGAATAGGACACACAAATCTAGCCTTTTTAAGGCTCTTGAAAAAGAAATTAATTCTATTCCACCCAATCACGTCGATTGTAAAATTATTGACGGTTTCTTTTTACTACATTTATTAGGGGGGACGCCACAAACGTTTGGAAAATTAGCTGGATATGTGTTAAAGAAAATTTGTCAACATAAAGGCAATAAAGTTCACTTCTCATTCATTTTTCGATACGTCCGTTAGCCCATCTGTAAAAGATATTGAGCGCGATAAAAGGGCTAATTTATATGAAAGAAGTGCCGAATTTTTAATTCAAGGTTGTGAACAACGACGGTCATCAGACTTCATGAAAGCGCTTCGTGACGACAATTTTAAACAAGCTTTGGTCAAGTCTTTTTGTGACTTTTGACAAAATGATATGTTTGTGGAAATACTTCATAATAAAACTTTATACGCAAATTGTAACAATGAGTGTTACAAATTTGCAGTAATAAACGGGCATATCGAAAGAAAAACCATTGACATACTAACTTGCTACCACGAGGTGCTGATAGCCGCATTATTTAACATTTATCCAAAATTTAAAAAAAAGCAGTAATGTTGTAATTAGAGCCTCTGACACAGACATTCCAATAATTCTATTAGGAAATACGCATCACATCTATTAGTCTGTAACTGTATGGATGGAAGTTGGAATTGTATCCAAAAATACTTGTCGATTTGTTGATTTTAATGCAAATTTCAGTGCATTAGGATTTAGTGTTTGTAAATCTCTACCACCATTCCATTCTTTAACAGGGTGTAACTACACGGCAGCTTTCTCCAGAAAAGCCCTTTGAACTCCTCGAAAAAGACAAAAAAATGCAGGACGTCTTTGGTACATTTGGCAACAATGAAAGCATTTTCAAAGAGCAGATTAAATATGTACAAAAATTAATTTGTGCTATGTATGGGAAATCCAAGTTATGTGATGTCAATGAAGCTCGATTGGACATTTTCTACTCTGATTGTAAACCAAAACCAAATCAGAGTCTAATCGGTAACCTGCAGAAGTTTGATAGTAGTATGTTACCTCCATGCGAGAACGTATTGCTTTTAAAAGTACAAAGAACGAATCAAATATGTTCCATATGGAATAGTGCCACCGAAAAACAACCAAAATTTTATAATCCCTCAGAAAATGGTTGGAATTTAAATGATAGTAAGTGTTCGCCGATTTGGTTTGATGAACCTCAATTAACTAGAGCCCTAGACGAAATAGCTGTACGCGAAACTGGCATGGAGCAGAGGGATATCGATGAAGAAAATGAAGAGGGTTTTCATGATTTATCTGATGACGATGATGACGAATAGTTATTTTTCTTTAGATTTATTATGAAAAAAACCTTATTATTTTTATTTGCTACTATTGTTTTGTATTGCTGTTGTTTCTTGTATACGAAGTTGTTTCGCCTACATATTCACGGAAGTCAAAATAATAATTGTAATAGTTTTCCTAGTGCATTGTCAAATTTCAACATGTACGTAATAAAACTATTTTGCTATCGCTATTTTTATTTATTGTTATGTATTGTTGTTGTTTCTTGTATACGAAGTTGTTTTGCTCACATAATTACGGAAGTCTGACAAACAAGATAATAGGTGTAATAGTTTTTCTAGTGTATTTTCGAATTTCCGAATATGTACTCAACAAAACTCTGCATGGAATTTGGCATTATTCTTTAAGGTTACCTACATTTTCTAGAGCGTCTGCTCTTTATGGTTGACCGTCTGCCGATCTTTTTCAAAAATATCTATGATCTACATAAAAAGACCTTTGATTTGAACCCAAGTTTGTACATGTACCCCATGAGGTAAGAAAAGTAGGAATTCTGGACGTCGCGCGTCGCGACGGGCGTCTGCTCTACGTATGCGTTCAAATACTGACGTCTGCCACACAAAACAACAATTGTAATGGTTTTTCCAGTTAATTGTCACGTTTTTAAGCATGTACCCAATGAGGTAACTTTAGCGATTTTTTTCGCCTTTTTGACAAGCTGTCATAATGAGAAGTTGACCATTGAGAAACGGCAGACGGCCGGTTTTTTGCACCTTATAAGTGGTACTTTTACTACAAAAACTCAAACCTTTTGTACCCGATGAGGTAACTTATTTGCCCCTTGGCCGTAGGTCTATTAGACACTGACGAAGAAAACTAAATTTATTTATTTATCTTATGCTAAGTATATGTATTTTATTGCCATATTTGTTTTATATAAGGTCTGGCATAATCAGTATTAAGGTGGCCATTCCCTAGAAAGAGATATCCGATAGGGAAATATTTATTATTTTTGACCATAACTTTTTTTCTTAGTACGTATATTTAAAAAAACTATAAGAGTATCTAAGTAGAATCGTAACAAGACTATTACTATGAATTTTCACCCAATAATTTCAGTGGTTTGCAAAATAGCTAGATTTAAAACTAGGAAATAGGAAGATTAATACAATTTTCAAATTTAAATCTAGCTATTTTGCAAACCACTGAAATTATTGAGTGAAAATTCATAGTAATAGTCTTGTTATGGTTCTACTTAGGTACTCTTATAATTTTTCTAAATATACGTACACTTGATTAAAAAAAAAACTGGTACAACTCTTGTAATCGAAAATCTTAATAGTTTAGTTGTGTGCATATGTCTGTAAATAGGGCTGGCCAGGCATGTCGAGAGGGAGGTGGAGAAGTGATTTACCCCGGACCTGGGTTTTTTTAAAGAGACCGGTTTTCTTAGTGTTTTTAAACTTATTAAACCTTTCTTTTTTATTTTATTCAAATGGAATTTTAAAGAATAATCAGAAAATAACTTTTTCAAGCCTACCATATTATTGTTTAAAAAAAAAATATTTGTTACGGATAACTCTACTAATGGTTGTAATTAAAATACTAACTGAATAACGATAATTCTATTTTTAAAATAAGAGCACAAAAATACCACTTCAGATTTAAAAAAATGTAAACAATGCAAACTGACCATAAAAATACAATAAAAAAAATAAAATAAATGAACTTAAACTAAGTACGTATGAACTTAAACTACGTAATAGAGAATTAACTAATATTTTGTCGTTGCTCCATTAGCGTCTAAAACTGCCTGAAGTCTTGCAGGCATGAACAAAATCAGATTTCTTGCAAGGTCAACTTCTTGCGCCAAGTTCTCCCAAGCTTCTTTAATTATCCCTTCCAATTCTTGGACATTGTTTGGATGGTTATTTAATTTTCTTATATGTTTCACCATTAGTCCCCAAATATTTTCAATTGGATTTAAATCCGGACTTTTAGATGGCCACGGCAACAACTCTATGTTTTTATTAAGAAACCATTGCCTGACATGATGGGCCGTATGTATGAAGCAGTTGTCTTGTTAGAAAATAAAACTATTTTCTGGAAACACCTCTATTACTGACGGCAACATAATATTGTCTAATATTTCAATATATTTAATGGAATTGAGATGACCACCACTGTTCCAACACAGACCTAACCCATTTAGGCTCATCCAAGCCAAGACATTGACTGAAAACCTTCTTGATATTTGTGGATCTAAAGTATATTTTTCGTCGTATCTAGTGGAAGGAGCCCTATATACGCGAACATGTCCATCGTTACAGGATTTAAAAACTTTTTCGTCAGAAAAGACAACTTGTCCCCAGAAGTTTTCATCGTTGATTATATAGTTGAGTGCAAAAATAATCCTACCCTGCTTCTTTTCCTCTGAAAGTTTGTATTTTTTAGCCGTTGAACAACTCTTCAAGTCGCTTTTAGTTTTATTCTTCTGCAAGCAGTAGGTACCAAAGCAGGGAAATTTGTCTCTGAAATTGCATTTACTGCAGTCTGAAAAGGGTTTTCTCTTAGGTAATTTATAAGGTTTCCATCTTCTTGATTATTGCTCTTTCTGGACCTACCGGAACCAACTTTACGGGATACCGTTTGGTTGGTTTCCCATTGTTTTTTAACACTCATTATCGTGGTTTTACTCACATTGTATACAGCAGCAAGTCTTCTTATGGCAACCATCTTCAATTTTAGAAACAATTCGAAATTTTTGAATATCTATTAGAAGTCGAACCATTTTTAATAATGACGCCACTGATTAACGTCAAAGTGACATTTGTAAGATTATTAATATCAGTCAAAGAACGAATGATTTACATAGCTAAAAGAAAGTGTACCAGTTTTTTCTGAAATCAAGTGTACTAAGAAAAAAAAGTTATGGCCAAAAATAATAAATATTTCCCTATCGGATGTCTCTCTCTAGTGAATGACCTTAAGTATTTATTTTAATTTTAAGATTACATATATTTATTTGACAAAATTTTATTAATGAACAAAAAAGATTTAGCTGCAACTATTTAAGTGTATTTATTTTGTATACCTATTTGCTCTATCATATTTTTTTACTTGAAACCAAAACAATTCAATATTATGATTTATTTATTTAACTTAAATTACTATAAATTTACAATAGATGTATTATACATGCTTATTATTCAATTTCGTTTAAATAAATCTAATGAAATACTTCAAGTAGAGATATAAGATATAAAACAAAGCGACGCCACTGTGCATTCGAAAATCCAACGAGCCTACGGTATCTTAGTTCAGATCATGACGTCACACCGGGACTCTATCGGTGAACAGACTTTATCACATCAGGCTTTATATTAATTTATCCTGGTAGCAACGCTTTAGACTGAATTTTTAAACTGACAATCGAAATAATATTATATAACGAGAGACGTCCATTATTGGTTAAGCGTGCTTTTTAGAAAAAAATTGAAAAAATACTTTTCGAGTTAAACATATGGCTACATTTAAATATAAATTGGTCGTGAATCATAACTCGCATTAAAATTAATGTGGAAAACTCCCTCTCTCATAGGCTACATCAACTGATCCTTTTTCGCCAAGAGATCTCAGAATTAAGTTGTAAAACAAACAAAGTAGACCCTCTGCGTCACACCCCTATCCCAGAGGTATATAGGGGATGTATTTTGAAAGAGCGCCTCCTTTTAGTATCTCCCCTTTGATCTCTGAGTTACTCGTGAATTTCATGTAAATAAAAAGTTGTTTAAAATTGGATGATAAAACTGTTGCATAGGTGTTTGTAAATATCAACAAAGGAGAACGGGGCCAAACATCAGCATGTTGATATAACGCGTTCCTTTAGTGCCTGAAATAGAGTTCTTCATTACTGATAACATTATTTAATTTATGAATGATGGACTGGATATTAATTTTTCATTACACAATTCGCAAAAAACGAAGAGTAGGTACATTGCACTTAATCGACAAATTTCTAAAACCGTAAATATCACTCGTAAAGAAAACACTTTCATATCATTGTTATTTATCTAATTCTGGACAACTTTCAAAATTTAAGTCAGTCACTTTTCTTGTAGGCATAACTCAAAACAGAGAAGACCGATTATACAGAAATTTGGACAGTATGTTATATATGGTGTCCCACAGTTGAGTTCTCGGACTGGGTTCATATAACCCGACTTACCTTACACAGAAAAAAATGTTTCCAATAATTTTTTTTATATTGAAGATAAAATTTTCAAAATTTCATGGAACCTGTATCTCTATAAGTACTCTATGTAAGCTTGATAATGTCAAAGTAATTTTCTTTAATAAATTAAATCGGGTAATTCATATTGTCAAAATTAAGAATTAACGTCCCTCTGTCGCTATGTAAAGCTAGAAAAAACACTTTCTACATTATTAGAATAATTCGAAAAGCAAGCCTTTGCTACTGGAGATTATACACAAGCCACTCCCCCTGAACGAGGCGGTACTGATCGAATTTTCGGGACCGGCGAACAATCTGGAACGTCTAGAATGACTAGAACGCCTGGAATTTTCGATTCTCGAACACTTCCAGAAGCTTTGATTTATCTTATATAATCCGAGATGCGCTCAACGCAGTGAGTCTAGTCAAGTCAGTCAGTCAGTCAGTCAGTTCGGGATCCAGCTACGCGACAAAACAACACAAAAGGCAAATTTCTACTTTAAAGTCTTACTAATCAACATAATTAATCATTTTAAACATATTTAGTAATGAATACATGTATTGTTAGAATTTGAACCGTAATATATCGTTATTGTGACTCCAGAATTTGACTTTTAATTATTCGCGTAAAATCGATACAGGGTGTTATTTTTTCGCCGAACCAAGTAAAAATAAAATCATACCAAAATTAATTGTGCAGTGTTCTTGTGCGCGAATCTGACCGAAACGAAAGTCACGTTCGTGTTCAATAACAACCAAACATCTTTTGTTTCTCAAACGCGGTAGGTTTCCTGTTTCACAAGCACCCTATGACCTACAGAGAAAATATGATAATTTTTTATTTTTCGTTGATATCACACAAAATTTTTAAAGTAGTAATTTGTGTACTGAAACAGGTGGACGTCATTGAGCATTTGTTGTTAGTGTATTTTAAACTGTACTTTTCTGTTACTACACAACATTTTATTCTACAGAATCGTAAATAAATGTTAAATACAAATGGAGGGAAAAAACGATAATTTCTTGTATCTTGATTGACACTACAAACATTTTCAAAACTATCTTTTTTGAGGCCCTTTTAATGCCCCACAAAAATATTCAAGTATTCCGTAATTTTACAGAGTGATTAAAAAATTACAGCCAATTAAATATTAATCATTGTGAAAAAAAATTGGAAACAAAAAATGTTTATTTGGTTGTTATCAAGTTCACATACAGTACCTATGGTGATAAAGCTCCCATGAACTTTTATAAATTTTATCTTCAATATAACGAAAAAATTGGAAAAAAATATATTTTCTCTCTCACTTTAAGAGAATACACTTCCCCAGGGACTAAGGTAAGTTGGGTTACATGGGCCCAATGTGAACTTGTGGGACACACTGTAGAGTCCATTGAAATGTTATAAAATTTAGGCCGAACCTTGCATTCTGGGTAGGACTAGGTTTTTTGTTTTTGGTGTGTATGGGGTTTCAGTGTGAGTATAAAACTCGGTTTTCGGGGTTGAAAGCCCTCCCCCCATTTGGGCGCCATCTTGAAAAACGGGGTGTACTTAAACAGTTATTCCGCAATATGTTGAGAACTGTAAGTCTCACAAAAAATTATCTAAGACTTTTTTTGTAGAGAATTGAATTCTCCACAATCTTGGTCTAGACACTTCTTTCGTAAAAATGAAAACGAAAAAGTTATAATTAAAAATAGACTAAAATTTTCAAGAAAAATATCATTTAAGGGTTATAACTTTTTTTCTATTGATTCTATTGAAAAAACACATCAGATGTTCTTTGTAGATCATTTTATTGCGAACAGTTTTCCCTCTCTCATTTATTATATTATTGAGAGTGAGAACAATGAGAATTATTGAAATCGAATAAAATTACTTACCTTACATGTGATTTTTTTCGTCATCTTTAAAATACAATTTTCTATTTTTCAGGTAAAAACATGTTTTTCGAAAATTTTCACTTTTCCGAAGCGTGTAGCTCGAAAACAGTTGCGAATTCGAAAAAGGTATATAAAACGAAAATTGAGAATTTCATGCGCTTTCATTTGGAATAAGCACATGTTTTCCCTAAGACGCACCATTTTCGAGATATAAGCGAAAAAACCAAAAGTGGGAATCTTTGATTTTATAATTAACAATTAGTGAGTAAAATGGGCCCTTTTCCAATATTTCTTTAAGTATCTCCTTTCCTGCTAACTTTTAGTAAATCATATGCATTAGGAAAATTGTTCGTTATGAAATGCTCTAAAAACAAGCACCGATAGAGGTCGCTAGGTGCAATTGTTAACTTGCGAATGGCTTCTAAAGCTTTCAAAACACGTTATTTTCACTATTTCTTTACTGGAAAACAACTGTACACAGAGTGCTAACAATTCCTGAAGATGGTGTCTATGTTGTCCCGATAATGTAAACAAAATTTCAACAAAATCGGCTTATTAATTTTTGAGTAATTAACGATCAATTTTGTACGGACGAGAACGACAATGTAATCCTGAAGGAATTAATGTGGCGTGCGGCCGCAGTAGTGAAATGAATAATTAGCAATTTTGTGGAAAAACTGTCGAATTATTATTTCTTTGTTTGAATGTTCCCTAGGATGCAGCCTCACACCCTTATAATTATGGCTTGGACAGGGGAACATCAAACAACTGCACACGCTAGGACAAACTGTTTATTAAATTTATAAAAAAATAGCAGCTTTAGATATGCAAGAGCGGATCCTCTAAAGTTAAAATATAACAAGATATTTGTTTATTTATGTCGCGCATGTAAGATCCACGCTTAGAAAACCTCATAAAATCGGCCAAAATTGCGATTTTTCAAACATTTCAATGGGATATAATTTTTCAATAGGTTTTTGAATTCTCTAAATGAGCTTCCCAATTATAAATGGATTTTACAAAAAATGGCAAATTGTTAATTAAGGATTTGAAAAAAAAAAATAGATCGTTAATAATTTAAAGATCTTACTGAAATGTTTTGTATATTATCAGGACAACATAGACACTATCTTCAAGAATTTTTAGCCCTCTATGTGCAGTTGTTTTCGAGTAAAAAAATAAACTAAAAATAAAAATACATTTCTACAAGCCAAAAACTGTGGTTGTTCATTAAGGTGTCCATTCCCTAGAAAGAGACATCCGATAGGAAAATATTTATTATTTTTGGCCATAACTTTTTTTCCTTAGTACATATACAGGGTGTAATTAGTTTCATGTCATTAAAAAAACTGGTGGTAGGGAACGATAAGACAAACAAAAAAACCTTATATAACATGGGGTCTAAAGCTAACAGTTTTGGAGAAAAAAAAATAAACAAAAATTTCCAAAATACTTAATAACCTAGTTTGAGAACTGCTGGCATATTGGGATAGGTTTTATTGCCTCGCGTCTTGTCGTACGAGATACTCTGACATTCCTGCAAATAAGTATGCCGACAAAGCAGTTAAGAGCGACCGACAGAGGACATCGTCATGTTTTTTGCTACTTCGCGGCCAATTATCCTATTAGGCGTGCTATCTCTCCCTTGTAATATTCTCAAGTAATAATTTTAGTTTTGTCCTTACTTGGTAAAGAACGTATGCATCACGCGACGTACCCGTTCCTTGGTTTTGCCGTTGCTTTGCTTTTCTTTTTGAATTTTGTGCCAGTTATGTTAAGATTTATTTTATTGATTTATCGTTCAAGTCGTTAGTACTTGGTTACGTAAGACACTACTTCTCGTTCGTGCTTTTTGTGTTACTTTTTGAATTTTAGACCAAGTTTTTCTTTTTGTTTTCTTTATTGATAACGTTAATTCACAGTTTAGTGTGGTGTTTTAAAACGCAGATTTTGGACATTATGGGAGATTACACTTATCCAGAGCTCGCGGATATGGACTTGGTACATGGAGAAAGTGGTGGAAATGCAGCTGGCGCGGAAGGGATTTAGAACAATTGCAATGACTTATTTTAATGTGCATAGAAACCATAAAAAATGATCCTAATTTACCAAATGTGTTGAACGGAGTAAGTATGTTATTAGTTCGATGTACCGAAATGTGTATACGTGGAGATGGAGGTCATTTCGAACAATTTTTGTAAAACATTCAAAATAATTGTTCAGTTATTGGTAGTGTTTCTGTCTCGGGAATCCCGGGACGGGATTTCCCGGGAATTATGTCACTAATTATTAATTATCATTCCCGTTCCCGGGAAATAACAGTCGGGATTTCCCGAACCCTTGGAAATAAAAATAAGTTTTAAAAACATTAAATTTCGTGCTCTCATCACATAAATCGACTCTGCAACGAGTGTACCGGAGACGTGGAAGAGTGCGCGGGCTCCGAAATTTTACCGAGCGTGCGCGTCGGATTATGTTTTATATCGTTATTGTATTATTTCCTGTAGTTAATGTCGTGTCTTTTTAATTATAAATAAAGCAAAACAAAATTGACGGATTTATTTTTTGACCAAAGGAAGAAAACAAACATTTAAAAAATGAATATTTGAATGGTGTGATATTTTGAAAAAAAAAACTGTGTTTTTCAAGAAATATATGAAAAATTTATTGTTTCCCGGGAATCCCGGGATTCCCGGGAACGGCAAATTCTATTTCCCGATTCCCGGGAACGAAAAAAAGTCGGGAAATCAGAAACCCTAGTTATTGGGTGTTACCTATTGGGCATTAAAGGTATGATTATTATTATTATTAGTATTCGCTGTCTTGTTTTTATCTGTTTATTATTGTTTACATTGATTTTCATAGAGACCAAAGACTTGATTTCTAGTTTTCGATACCTGATTGGAAAAAATTATGCGCTCAATTCGTTAAAAAAATCAGATTTTTTCCAAATGCACAACGTTATCGTATCTCGGACGTCTAACCGTTCGTTTTCCAATTTTATAAAACAATTACTAATTTTTTAAGCTTTTTAACACAATGTTACAAATGTTAATAAACTACTTTTAAATTTTATAAATTCTTATAAACGACAATAAAAGCTACAATAGCTTTGTTCCAAATTAAAAAACACATGTAAACAAATCCTATTTAAACCCCTGCGACCATGCTATGCTTGCGTTGTGCCGAAAGAGAAGGAATTATTTACATTTTCATAATTAGTGGTATAAAAAGTTCGATATAAATAATCCCATCAAAGTGCCGCACTTCTACCGATGGGAACACAAGTCGGGTATTACAGTTTTTTATTATTTCTAATATTCGGAACTATAACATCCATTGACCCTGAAAAACAGTGGTTCTCAAATCTTTCCTACCAAAACATAAAAAATGCAAACCCAGTTCAGTGTTTTTCAAAGTGCCCCTAGAGAAAAAGGTCATATAGGTTTTCTGTTTGTCTAGTCGGTCCCTATTACCAGTTTTTTTTAATGACATGAAACTAATTACACCCTGTATTTAAAGAAACTATAAGAGTACCTAAGTAGAACCATAACAAGACCATTACTGTGAATTTTCACTCAATAATTTCAGTGGTTTGCGAAGTAGCTAGATTTAAATTTAAAAATTATGTTAATCTTCCTATATTGTAGATTTAAATCTAACTTTTTTGCAAACCACTGAAATTATTGAGTGGAAATTCAGAGTAACAATCTTGTTGTGGTTCCACTTAGGTACTCTTATAGTTTTCTTAAATATACGTACTAAGAAAAAAAAGTTATGGGCAAAAATAATGAATATTTCCCCTATCGGATGTCTCTTTCTTGAGAATGGCCACCTTAAACATAATTTTCAGGTGTTGAATTTCAGGTACATACTGAGTGGTATAGTTTACCTCAGACTTATTGCCCGCATAAAAAACGTCGGGATCTTTGATGTTTACCGCAAAGTCAAAGGTGCCGACACTTCCTATGTCCCCTAGATAAATGAGAAGAAGTATACATATTTCCATTGATAAACCCCGGTGGCATTTTTTTAACAGACCATTCCTGGCTCTTTTGCCTAGGCTACTTGACCTCCCACGGTTTATATCGGTAGCATTTTTTCAAATATCAAACCGTTGAGGATGTACTGACCCCCCACGTACTCACCCTTTTAATGGTTTTAGAGTTTTAGAATGTCTGGATAACTCTTCCTTACAAAAACGATAAAAAGTAAAAATCAACGTAAAATAATGAACTCGGCAATCTTGGCCTGCCTCTGGTGCTGTACGGCTGGAATCTCTCCTCAAATCTCTCGCATCATACCTGTCTGAGAGAAGCACACCTTGATGTGCAGGGACAAAAGCGATCACGTACGCGACGTAATCTGTATGCAGAACAGCTGCACAGGAAACAAACAATTGGAGCCACGACTTCTTCCTGCTCGCTCTAGGAAATGCTTGTGTGCGAATGCGATGAAGCCATTATATAGTTGTATATGGAAATTGCTAGCAATAATGTGCAAATAAGATAGTTGCCCATTATATTTTACATACAAAGGGCGTTTCGGGGACGTGGAAATGCTTCTGGTGTTTTGTAAGGTGAGGTTAACTTGGTAGCGAACGCGTTAGATGGATTGTTGTTTCTACTTTCCCATATACGGATTATACAGCATGGCGGTACGTCGTAATAAGTGGGTGAAAAAAAAATTCCAAAAGTGTAAAATCCTGTAGCCAGAAAAGTTGGGTTTTGATAGAAGATAACTCATGTTTTTTTCAAATTTTTTAGTTAACTTCTTTCACTTCCCCGGGTTACTGAAAAATCCATCAATATCAAAAATTTAGTATCTCCTGTATGCATAAAATTTGAGTATTGCCAAATGCAGGAGCCATATTTTTCTCGAAATTTTTTGTTAATCCATTCCATCTCCCCACTGCCATTTTAAAATTCGTCACTTTACACAATATTGAAAATAACGAATAACAATACACCTAACTTGAAAATAGAGTTTTCAATCAATTATTCTTGGGCAATTATTGCTACTGTATTTTACTCTCCTATCCACAAAACTTCTTAAAATACAACATACTTAATTAGAAAAACAACTTAACAAAAAATACACAAAAATTAAACAAATGAGATAGAAAAAAATAATGAATGTATGAAATCCTTCTTAGTTTCAAATGTTGGCATAGTTGCTCTGGAATCTAAAAAAATCGATTTATCAAGCACCCGTATAGTAATGTATAAAGCAAGTAAAAGAACCGCTGCCTAAGGAATGACTACTTCCACATCCAGATTTTTCATCCAAGTCACTTTAAAGGAAACATCTTGACTATATTTGCACTCTAGTATGTGGAAATTATTGATCATAGAATTTTAATAATATTTGGGGCAATGTCATAGAAAAATTTGAGGCGTTGGTTTTTACCATATACATTAAAAATCAAATTTCTAGCTTGCTCTACTTATTTTCCCCTATTCACAACCTACCACCTCCCACCCCTTCAACGGAATTATTTTAATCAGATGCCATTACAACACATATATGTACTAACTTTCAAGTGAATATCTCAATTTTATGTTATCAATCCCTTCAATAATGGAGTGTAGGTGGTGGGGGTGGGAAAGTTCAAAAATATTAGAAAGAAATCTGAGGCCTTAGTTTCTAGTATATACACCATATCTTAAGTTTCTGCACTCTTACCAGCTTGTTTAATTTATTTTTCCCTATTTACCTCTACTTACCCCTCCCACTCCTTCAACGGAATCATGTCAAAATATAATCTAGTTTCAGATGTCATTATAATAATACATACGTGTACAGAATTTGAAGTGAAAATACCAATTTAATTTTATCAACCCCTTTAGTGGTGGGGGGGGGGGGTGGACAATATTATAAAGAAAAACTGAGGCCTTCGCTTCTAGTACATACACCAAATCCCAAATTTCTGTACTCTTACCAGCTTGCTTTACTTATTTTCACATATTTGCCCCTATTTAATCCCCAACCCTTCAACGAAATCATCTCAAAATATAATCTAGTTTCAGATGTAGTTATAATACGTGTACCAAGTTTCAAGTGAATATCTCAATTTTATTTTTTCAAACCCTTTAATAATGGAGTAGGGGTGGTGGAGAGTTGAAAATCTGAGGCCTTGGCTTCTAGTACATACACCGAATTTCAAGTTTCTGTACGCTTACCAGCTTGCTTTATTCATTTTCCCCTTCTTACCCCTATTTAATCCTCAACCCTGCAACGGAATCATCTCGAAATATAATCTAGTTCCAGGTGCCGTTTTAATACATACGTGTATCAAATTTCAAGTGATTATCTCAATTTTATTTTATCAACCCCTTTAATAATGGAGTAGGGGTGGTGGGGGGTTGAAAAATATTATAAAAAAATTTGAGGTCTTGGCTTGTAGTACATAAACCAAATTTCAAGTTTCTGTACTCTTAAGAGGTTGCTTTACTTATCTCCCCCTATTTACCCCTCAACCCTTCAAAAAACTAGTTCCAAATCACGTTATACGTGTACAAAATTTCAAGTCAGTATCTTAAACTGTTCCGGAGAATAGATAGAAAAAAAAGTTACAGACAGACACACCGACAGAAAATTTTTTTTTGCTCAAATTTAAAATCTCGACGTGTCATGACATTCTAAACCTATTTCAAAAAAAAAAATATATTTTGAAAATTTTTCTAGGATTACTATACTTCCAATCCACTACGTGGATGTGGAAGTATAAGTGTGCCAGTATTTGTGTGTTGATTGTAAATTCAATATTTATTTGTGCCATGGCAGAGTTCTGACTAGATCGAATTTTTATTCACTGCTGGGCTGGCATCATTATTTTAGCATGTATGTGAACTAGTTTAAAACTGCTGCATCCTATACGGCAATTTCATCACCGAAGTGGAGTTGGCGCGGCCAAAGATTGGGGTGATTGAATTCAAAGAGATTAAGGGCCGTACGTGAACTCTTCTCGATAATGAATTGGTAATTAATGGCGTCTTAAAAGCCGATCGTTAGCAATTTTTTCGACACACACTATCTGTCTTACGCTTATAAAAATAATAGGACATTAATGTATCGGTAGCTAGAGAATTACCCATTTAGAAGCGGGGCACCTTTACAGCTTTTTTTCTTTTTTGTCCGACTTGAACCAAATTTTACCAAAAGTTAGAACAAATTAGGATCTACTTATGACCAAAAAAACATTCGCATCTTACAAATGCAAAGCCACCTGCGGTACCAAAATAAATGGAAAAAATAAAGAAATAATACCAGGCATTTTTTTTATCGAAAAACTTTATTAATGAAAGTTGTTCAGAAATGTCCAAAAACCTAGAGTCCAAAACTTCAGCAATATTAAAGACTATTGAAATTTTGTTTAATACAATGTCCGGGTCCGAAAATATCATTTTAATTGCTTTTTTTTCTTTAGAAAATAGTGCTGACAATTTTGTTTGAAATTAAACGTAAGCTGCCAGGTCGAAATTTTGGACTTCAAGAACAAAATTCAATATTTTTTAATATTGCTGAAATTTTGAATTCTAGGTTTTTGGGCAATTCTGAACAACTTTCACTAATTCCATTAGTGATTGGCCCCCACTGGTTGCATTTCCGACGTTTGCTCTAAGCGAAGTCGTTCTTATTTGTCCGAATCTTTACTTCTCATAGTCATAAGGGGCTATGAGAATACTAGTGTTCAACTGAGAATTTGTCAAATAAAGTTTTTCGATAAAAAAAATGCCTAATATGATTTTTTTATTCCTTCCATTTATTTTGGTACCGCAGGTGGCTTTGCATTTGTAAGACGCGAATGTTTTTTTGGTAAAATTTGGTTCAAGTCCGACAGATAAGAAAAATGTTATTAAGGTGACCCGCTTTTAAATGGGTCACTCTGTAGATGTGAAATTTACGCTAGTCGAATTGTGGAATTTTCTACATAATTGTTGAACATTCTATAGTACTTACACCCTTATCAGTTTTTTGATAATTTGTAAAAAAAATTTTGGCAGACATACTTAATTAATTTGAAATTTTAATTTTATCCTGATGATGCTACTTTAATTGCCGAAATATTCGCCAGTGTACTAAATAGTATTTTTAGTGTTTGTAGAATTTTATCATACACAACAGTACTCTTCATGTGCGTGGATGATCAATAGCTACTCAACCGTTTAAAATTTGAAGGAACGTCCGGAACAAAAATTGTATGAGCGTATTCTAAAGTTACTTTTAAATCTACAGGATGTTTCACAAAATGCAGGAGAGCGAATACTTGGCTCTTTTAAATGGAATACCCCACATTTTTTATATAATAATTTGTATTACTTCCACATCCACGTAGTGGATTGGAAGTATAATAATCGTAAAATAAATTTCAAATTTTTTTTTTTGATTCTTAATTCTCTCCATAGTACGGGATCCCATCGACAATAGGGAATGGGGCACCACAGTTGGCGCCGTTTGATGGAGATATTGTAGGCATCTGTAGGTACCATTTCCCCCCAACGGGAGGTCAGGGAACCTCTACCTCTTCGAGAGAGAGGCAAAAAACATAGAGCCGCTTAAATGTTGCCAAAAAAATCTGAAAAAACATACATTTATTGGGCAAAAACAAGCAACTTTTGTCTCTTCGACATTTTCTCCCGGAAAAAAATTATAAAAAAATAAGTCATAGACCTTTATTAATTAGTTTAGGGTGAAGGAAGCGTTTTAGAGAAAAACTTCAAGCGCCAAAAGTTGCTTATTTTTGTCCAAAAAATGTACCTGAATTTATTAGTCGAAAATAATTTCGGTCAAGAATTTCCCTAGATTTTTATTTTTTTTCCTAGATTCTTTTTTTTCTTCAGAAAATTCTCAAAAAAATCAGGCATATTCTTTACATAGAAATAAACAAATTTTGCCCCTTAAAATTTTTCTTCATCTTGCTTCCATCTCCCGTAACAAAATTACAAAAAAATGAATTTGTAGACCTTCATTAATCCGCTTAGGGAAAAGTAATCGTTTTAGAGAAAAATCCAAGAGCCAAAATTTGCTTATTTTTGTACAAAGAACACGCCTGACGTTTTTGAAGATTTTTCAGCCAAGAAATAATTTCGGTCAAGCATTTCACATTTTTTTCTTCTTCAGAAAAGTTCCGAAAAATTCATACACATTCATTAGACAAAAAAATTCATAGACTTCGCAATTATTGCAACCATCAGGACATTGGAAATGATAACACCATTCATAAAACATAAACTTTTTCCACTCTCGAATTCTCGATTGTGACCTTAAATGAAAACTGGTAACTTAACCCCCTGTGATATATGCAACCCATATTACATTTGCACATATCAACCGTTGCATATACGACAGTCTCACTCGACCGCGACACCGTTGTCTTTTGACCTTGAACGAAAACTGGTAACTCGACCCCCATATACGAACATAAACATTTCCAATGTTAATAAACATTTATCTTAGTTGGTAGTTTTGCTGCCATCACCCTGATTTAACAGGGAAAGGAATCACAATTTTTTTGGGGGGAAAAGGAAGCGTTTTAGCGAAAAAGTCCAAGAGGCAAAAGTTGTTTATTTTTGTGCAAAGAAGACACCTGAATTTTTGGGAATTTTCTGAAGAAAAAAAAATCTAGAGGAAAAAAAAATAATCTAGGGAAAATCTTGTCTGAAATTATTTTCAGACATGTTCTTTGGGCAAAAATAGGCAACTTTTGGCTCTTGGAGTTTTTCTCTAAAACGCTTCTTTCATCCTAACTAATTAATAAAGATCTATGACTTATTTTTTTTGGTAATTTTTTTCCGGGAGAAGGAAGCATATTGGAGAAAATGTCCGAGACAAAAGTTGCTTGTTTTTACCCAAAAAATGTACCTGAATTTTTTCAGATTTTTTTGGCAACATTTAAGCCGCCCTATGTTTTTTCCCTCTCGAAGAGGTAGAGGTCACGTGACCTGCCGTTGGGGGGAAATGGTACTCACAGATACCTACAATATCTCCACTAAGCGGCGCTAACTGAGGTGCCCAATCCACTTTTGTCGATGGGATCCCGTACTACCAAGCAACAATATTTTTGAAACTTACACCGCCGCGCGGCGTTGCCACACTACTCAACACCATTACAAAAATGCATTTGCTGCGGTTTGACTGAAAATGTAAAAGATCGAACATCCTAAAAAAACAGCTGCCTAAGGAATCACTACTTCGACATCCAGATTGACTGTATTCACAATGAGCTTGAAGGAAAGGATTATCACAAAAAAAATTCGACAAAAATTGCGAGCAGGGGTGATTGTGGAGGCTTTCGTGATCACTTTCCCATGGCTCAGAAAATCCCAGGTGATCCCCTCTTCGAGAAATCGCAATTTCTTTGTCAATTATCGGTTTATATTATAAATACCGCATTAGTGGTAAGTACAATATTGTTATGAATTACACCCCTTGAAACTGGAGATTGATATGCCTATGCCTAATAGTGAGTAACTGGAAACTTGTAGAAAGAGATAGAGGTGTCTAGAGTGTGGTGGGAGAAGATTCTTGATGGATCTTGAGGCAATTTCAGAGGATACAAGGCGCGATTACCGGCGCAGAAGGAAAAGTTTATTAAAGTGAAATTAATAGCGAAAAGGTAAGGTTAGATATCAAGTAAACAAAGTGTAAAGGTTATTTTGAAGTATTGTATAGTCAGTAAATTATTAAATAAAGTGTTAGTGGTTTACCCCTTGTTAAAATTATTTAGAACCCACGGATTTATACAGGGTGTTTCCTAAGAGGTGGAAATACGCAACAATATCATCATATTTTGATGAGGAACTCTCTGGGATAACACTCATTGAAATTTTGAAGAATCCTTGCCCTCCATCGGCCATCACTTTAACGGTATAATTTCCGATGTTTTATCGCTCGATCAATGTAGTTTCTAAAAGTTACTCAGTATCCGCTCAAATCACAGATCTCTTGTGTTTGTCGTTTGACTTTTCAATATCAAATTCATAAAATTCACCGGTATACAAACCTTGTAAAGCTTTAGATCTGCCTGAGAGCGTTTTTATTGCATGACATGGTACAGCTTTCATACCTGCAATACTTCGTAAGAAATTAGATAAGTTTTTTATTTCGTTTATCGACGTTCCTGTGTTAATTTGGCAATTATCTAACTTCCCAATATCAAATACAATCTTCTTGGAGGCATTGGGATTCATAATCACTTTGGTTTTCTTGCCTTTCGAATTTGCCAAACTCATTTCAATATCACTGTCTTTTACGCGGTCACTACCCGCATCTGGGCATAAAGTTGGCACCCAGAGTTAGCACCCCAGATTCAAAGTAGGTCTGAAACGGCAACGTAACGAGCGGCCGCGCCACCTGGCGGTAATTATCTTGTTTCAAGGAGTAGAAGAGGCCTATCTGTGGTGGAAAGCGGCAGCTCGTTGCCGGATCGAATTTTCCGATGTAAAAAAATTTTCCGGCTCTGAAATGCACATGCAAAGCGATTCGGGTTGCGGCAATTATCATGATTCAGTATAAACTAACCGCCTTCCAATTTTCAGCGCGGCAGCTCAATGCCAAGTCGAGTTTTCCGGGGGAAAGAGTTTTCCGAGCGTGGAAGGGAAGGGCCACGAGCTGCCGCGATTTTCTCTCTGTGGATGCTTCTCAGTTATCCATGGGTACCCTTTGACCTATTTTCAGCGCGGCAGCTCAATGCCAAGTCGAGCTTTCCCGAGGGAAATAGAGTTTTCCGAGCGTGGAAGGGAAGGGCCACGAGCTGCCGCGATTTTCTCTCTGTGGATGCATTTCTTTTAACAATAGGTACCTTTTGACCTATTTTCAGCGCGACAGCTCAACGCCAAGTCGAGTCTTCCGGGGAAAAAGAGTTTTCCGGCCGTGGAAGGGAAGGGCCACGAGCTGCCGCGATTTTCTCTCTGTAGATGCTTTTCTTTTAACAATAGGTACCCTTTGACCTATTTTCAGCACGTATGCAACCACGTTTGCAGAGATAAGCGCCAACATATTTTGCTCAATGCGATATAATTTATAATATCAATGGGGAATTGACAAGAAATTGAGCAAAATCACCTCCTGCTCACAATTTTTGTCGGGATCTTTTTGTGATAATCCTTTTCTTCAACCTCAGTGTATATTTGTACTCTAGTGTGGAAATAAATGGTCCGTTTAATATTTGAGGCAGATGACGTTGTTTTCTTGCTTATACGCCAAAAATGAAGTTTCTGGACTCTTATTAGCCTACTCTACTTATTTTCCCCAATTTAATTTGCAATACTTCGTTGAAAAGAGAATTGAAAGTACTGTGGAATTCACATCTAGCGTCCATATATAAAACAAAAGTTGCAGTCAACACCTCAAAAGCGAGATAATTTTTCTTTCGTCGTTTTGAAAGTAGGTGCTATTAATTTAAATAATGAAGACACTCACCTCTAAATACGCGGGGTTCTGCGGCTCAAACGAATTATTAACTTGATGGAAGGTAACATTGAGATGCGGCAAGGAATGCAGCAACCACGCCAGAAACGGGTAACTGTATGCGTCTTCTGGGGACGCGCCCATGCCAACGGACTCCCGGTGTCGTTACGGGAGCTACGCCACTGCGCGCACTCAGCACTCAAGTCACACCATTTTCACTGGCTCTTCCGATGTCACCACACGTCTTTACACGAAACCACTGGAACAGAAAAAAATATCATCAGTATTGTTAGTCACTAGCGACCAAGGCCACAGACGAGCCCGATTATTTATATTAAATTAATTGTCGAGCGGAATTGTTAAACTGATAGTAGTTAATTCAGACGCAAATATTTAGAATACAACAACATTGGCAAATCGCTTCATCTCTTTAAATAAATAGTAGGGGGTTCAGAGGCTCGCAATGTTTTCACAGAAAAAATATGTTGGTTATTTTAAAGTATGCTGAAGGTTTATCGATTTTATAGATAATAGCTACATTCGATGTTAGCTAATTTATTTTTGGGATCTTCTACCACTTCTAAAAATAATATCCGTAATCTACAAAATAATGCAAGTGAGGAGTCCCGCAATGTTCGATTTTAGGCCAACCCCTATTTTAGTATAGGTTAATTCTTTATCGAATCTGCAGTTAACAGGCAAAATTAAACATTATGCTGATGATACTACATTGTTTTATTTAGAAAACTCTTTGGAAGCTTTGAATCGAGCTGTACAAAATGCCCTAACCAAGATGTCTAAATGGCTGAGCAGTCACAAACTTAAATTAAATATAAAAAATGGTCATTATAGATGAAACCCTATCATGGGAGTGTCTAATTAGCAAGCTGAGGACAAAACTGCTGCGTCAATCTTGAAGAGGCTTAGCTACTCATTGACTTTTTGAGGTTATGGCAAAATCCTAACGTGATGGGGTTATATAGACCTGGGATTCTGATTCAGCGACGCCAAGAACATACAGTAAACATGGTCAGATTCCCAGATCAGAAACAAATTTTTTTTTGTGTGGATGTATAATTTTTTAAGTTTGAAACACGTATACAACTATCAGGTGTGTTTGTACCTACATATAAATTATGGGCAATCAGAGGCATTTAACTTACTTAGCAATAACCTCGGTGAGAACAAAAGTTCATGACGATAATGGTGATATGATTTTTCACACGCAAGAACAAACACAAAATTCTTTATTTTAATGAGTGTTGTGGTACAGGTGGTTACACAATTTAAAGAAACTAAACAATGAATGTTTCAAAAGTAATTTAAAAATGCATTAACATCAAAATCTGCATGGTAATTAAAATTTGTACAAAAAAAATGGTTGCTTGTAATAAAACCTTTGTATCATATATCCTGTATATGGCGTTTGTATTTATGTTAGTGTTAGTATAAGCAATATAAGCATGTCAACTAGTGATAATTAGTGTTTACAATTTAGCAACTAGTGATATCTTAAATCAGTTTATTGTTAATTTATTTTAGAGGATGAATGTATTAGTACAGGCAATGAAGGCAACATTTTGTAAAAACCTCGCAAAAATTAATAAAAGGATGATCTCCGGGATTTAAGTAGGTAATAACCTGGAGAATGATATGATGCATTCTTTGCACTTTCAAGTTTCGGGAAAATTCAAAAAAAATTGGAAAAACTTTTTGATTTTCGGTTTTTTTGCTCTACCGGTCAAAATAATGACAATAGGGAAAAAAGTTTTCAAAAAAAGTTGTAGCTCGTCTCTTTCTCTACAAATTTTCGTCTTACTTAAGCCGTTTAGGAGATAAATCAAGTTTTCCACTTAGTTTTGAGCCGCTTCGAAATGCGCGGAAAATGAAAATTTCAGGGAGTTTCGTACGACCGGACATATCGATCGATAATTCTTACTATTCAGAGCCGTTAAAAAAAATGAAAATAACGTAAAAGAAAAGTCTCGGCTTTAATGTGGAACTAATTACAAAATTCATAGAGAAAAAAAGTGTTAGAAGATGGTTTAAGTAAACTTTATACAGTTGATTTATTCATATCTTTGAGTTTTATGCATCCTCCCTATTTCTTCCGTAACAATAGGTGCTTCTTCACTGCATGGATTCGATTCCACGCACTTTAATCCATATTTCGTGAAAATCTCATTGAAGAATGTTAAGAAAGTTGTATATGTTTTACTGTATAATAGCATTTTCTGACCGTGTATGAATAATGTAGACGAATTCAAAAAGTACTACACGCATTTAAAAAACTCTAAAGTCATTTCATATGTTTTATTGTATTCATAATCCAAAAATTAAGACTGTGCTATTAGTAAAAAAGATATAGCGAATTGAACTCCAAAATTTAGAAGTGACTGATCGATGAGAAATATACCCTCTACTTTGACCGCAAGGCAAATTTTTCCAACAAAAGTAATTGCTATAAAATGTTAATTGGATTAATATATCATTATATAAGAATATATTAGCAAAATGAATAAATCTGTCGATCAACTGTACAAAGTTTACCAAGTCATCTTCTAACACTTTTTCTCTATGATAATTTTTTTTTTAATTTTGTGATTAGTTCCATAATAAAGCTGAGACCTTTCTCTACATTTCATGTTATTTTCAATTTTTTAGGGGCTCTGAATAGTAAGAATTACCGATCGATGAGTCCGGTCGTACGACACTTCCGGAGAATTCTCATTTTCCGTGCATTTCGAAGCGGCTCAAAACCATAAGTGGAAAACTCGATTTATCTTCTAAGCGGATAAGTAAGAGAAAAATTTGTAAAGACCTTTTTTGCAGAGAAAGAGACGAGCTACAGCTTTTGTTGAAAACTGTTTTCTCTATTTTCATTATTTTGGCCGCTAGAGCAAAAAAACCGAAAACCAAAAAGTTTTTTAAAAGTTTTTTGAATTTTCCCGGAACTTGGAAGTGCAAAGAATGCATCATCTCAATATCCAAGTTATTACCTCCTTAAATGCCGGAGATGATCCTCTTATTAATTTTTGTTACCCTAAATGGCTAATTTGCCTGTACTATATATAGAATTTATATATTTTTTTCATCCATAGAATCCAGTTAACTATTGGAAAATAAACTCTACGCCTATGACTTTTAAGTCAAGGAACAGTTAGGGGATGTTTTTGACAAATAACATGAATAATAATAATAATAATAATAAACATAAAAAATAATATATTTTATTGCCGTTTAGGAAACCTAATTCGTTTCCATTCTCAAAGCTGTATTGCAAAATCTTCGATGTGCTGTGAATATTAAATACACACACAGCTTTAAAAATATGTTTGTAACAATTTTTTTTATTAAACACTTTTCAACCGTCGAAACACCAACTACTGCTAGCAATAATTGCCATTAAAAGTTCAAGAACCGATTACTCAGGACAAATTGATAAATTCTATTAAATATTGACAAACACTTAACGACACTGTAATTATACATCCTGTCAGAACTGTTATTTTTGTATCGGCAGAATTTTAATGACCACGCAGGGCAGTATCCAGCCCTAAATATTTAGCAGGATTCCTTTTGCTCTTGTCAGAAGTAAAATCAACACTAACGTTAGTGGTTTTAAAATCTACGCGTTTAAAGCGCATATTTGAAAAATCTTTCCTGGATTTTTTACCAGGGTTTCAATTTTCTTGCAAAAATAGAGAGCCCCCTCTGCTACGACCCTGTGATCAAATCCTGCGACGGTCTATCCATCAATGGCTTGATGTAATGAGTTATACTCATCTAATTAATCTATGAGTTTATTTAATCATTTGTCGTAGTGGGTGTGGTGTAAAAATTGCAAATGACAAACGCTGTGTCACGAAGCTAGGAATTTACGAGCCATTACATTGGAATAGGATCTATAAAAGGTAGAATCTGCATATTAAAAATAATCATTATCTAATTTTATTGCTCGTAGGTGTTCTACTCGTGTTCTTGTACAGAGTGGAGCAAATTTGATGGGAGTTTGAAGTTTTGGATATAAGAACTGACCCTAGATACTAGAATGCTCAATAATAAATCAATCAAATCAAAACTAATGTATCTTATTTTCCGTCCCGAAGTGTCGAATTCGGTGACAGACGCGTGTTTGGTGGCTCCTACAAGATCTCGAGAAAAGTCCGGATAAAACGGCAACAAAACGTACGAAATTGTATTGAATTAAAGCGTAAACAATTCTACATTGATTGATATAATTTAGCACGAGTCTATTTCATGTAGTGAATATTTGATTAAATTATGTTGGCTAAGAATATAGCAACACAATAGCGTGTATATAAACAACCCGAGAAAGTGTACTGCCTGACCGTAAAATCTATACCTGGATCGGTCCCTTCTTCAAGTGGGTGATACAATAAGCAACAGACAAACAGCTGTGAATGAAACAGATAAGTTTTGTTTATTCAAATAATCAATCAATCAATCAATCAATCAATTAAATAATATATTTTCCGTTCCCAACCACTCGTTCCGAAACCAGCCTAACATACATCACCCTGATCGCAGTAGTAGCCGAAGGGCTGAAAGAAACGAGATCGGGTAGCGATAGGAAGAAATTAAAGGTGTAAAATACAATCACTTCTTTGCAAAGTGCGAATTAAACAATTAAAATTAACATGCAAAAAAGATTTAATTTTTTAGACATAGAGTAATTTAGAAAATAAAAACAAATAAAAAAAATAACGAAAAGAAACGAAGAAGATAGGACCGAGTTAAAGATGGAAATTATTTTTAATAATTTTAATAGTTGCATAAAATAAAGAGTTGTTAGACAGGTTGCCGAAAGACGTGTAACGGGTATGGTAATTTATGTTTTATGCGAAAAGGTGAAATATGCTCTCTGATTTGTGTGAAGCTGTTTGTAGGCGGACTATTACCAAGTTTAAATTGGTAGAGTTTTTGCGATGTAGCTTTGATATAGTCCGCTAGTGGCGTTATGTAGAATACTCAATAATGGATATTCTCACTTCTATGTGCAGCTAAAGATTAAAAGCAACGAATAAGCTACAATGGTTTTGAAATACAAATGTTACAAATGTAGATAAAATTGTACGTAAATAACCAAGAAAAAAGGTTAAAACATCGAAAAACCCTTTCGTTAGACCAGATCACTAAATAGGGCCCATTTTTTTATTACATATTCTGAAATAGACTGACGAATATACAAAAACTATAATTTTCTGACTGCTCCTTCATGTACAAAAAGAACCGCTCTGTTAGTGTAGAAGCGTAAAGTAGTTTATTTTGTTGTAACAAATATTAAGACTTTGTGCTAACATGAATAAAAAACGCAAGTATTGTGTAGTTCCTAGATGCATGAATACAAACGTGACAATGGCCAATGTGTTAGTTTACATCAAGAAGATAAAAAGATAAGAAAGGATGTTGTGAGAACTGCTATACGAAGGCGAATAAATATAAAATCTAAAGTTCGTTCAAAACTCATTCAATGTAGTTAGTACAATAATTAAAAATACCTAGTACAATAAATAAAATACAAACAGAAACAAAAATCGTTGGTAAAACCAACAGTGTGCATCTTGTAAATTTTTATTTAGTAAGTGCTATGTTATAAATAAGTGCTATGGGATTTTATAAAGGGTAAACTTGGTAGAAATAACGAAAAAAATTAAAATATTACCCTAAATTACAATGCGAACTATATATCGGAACCTTATGAAGTAGGTGAATGGTTTGCTTTTTCCGCCGTAGCTGAATATAAGGTTGCGGAGCATTTCGGACAAAATTTGTCATTACCATGTACTGTAAACTAGTGACAAACATAGAGTGGAATTTCTTATTGAGCCTGTCTCAGAGCTAGAAATTATGAATATAATTAATAGTTTCAAAAATAAAAATTCCTGTGGTATTGATGACTTATCCCTTTTCGTGTTAAAGCATATTAGTGATCATATTGTTTGTTCACTAGTGTACTTAATCAAGCAATCCTTTTGTCAGGATTGTTCTCCTGATGTTTTTAGGATTGCACGTATTATTCCGTTTTTTAAAAAAGGCTGTCCAGAAAACACTGATGATTACAGACAGATATCGATACTTAGCACCTTATCAAAAATAATAGAAAAAGCTTTTCATGTCCGTATTTTAAATTTTGAGGAAGAAAATAATATTTTGACCCTATCGCAACATGGATTTAGAACAGGTAGGTCAATTGAAATGGCTTCTTGCCATTTAATTATGTACATTCCTGTTTGAATGATAGTATGTTGCATCAATGTTTTTCGAGCTATCTAAAGCTTTCGATACTATTGACGGCGAAACACTATTATCAAAATTGTTTCGATTAGGAATTAGAAATACTGCCTTAAACTGGATTAAATCTTATATGAAAGACAGGTCATTAATAGTGAACTACAATGATGTGAGTTTTAAAGCTCACAAAGTTAAACTTGGAGTTCCCCAGGGCTCTGTCCTAGGGCCTTTATATTATATGTTATTTATAAATGATCTTCCTGATTACATAAAAAATGCAGGACATGTTACTATGTTTGCTGATGATACTGCTATTACAACTACAGTAACAAGAGTAGAGGAAATTCAAAAATGGTAGTAATGAGTTTTTATATTAGAAGATCTTTACTAGTTAGTTTTAAAATTATGGACATCGAACTAGATGATGAAACAAAATATCTTGGTACTATACTGGACTCGAAGTTATGATGGGATAATCATATAGATACGGTTTGTTTCTTAAAAAATGTTTTCTTAACCGTTTCTCAAGTCACCGAGGTAACTCCTTGAAAATCTAGAATGATTTTGTGTAAGGTAAAGAGAAACGAGGCCCTACAGTTTATAGTGGAGTCCGAACCACATCTTGGGGATAATTTTATAATTAAAATTATTTCGCTGTGAGCAGGGATCGAACCTGCTTCGCTAGGTATGCCAGTATGCAAGCTAGACGCGCTAAACCACTGAGCTACCGTCCCCATGCAAAAAAATAAATAATGCTTATTTTAGCATCCTCCAAATGAAAAACATTTTAGATGAGAATGACCTAATAATTTTTTATTATGCGTTGGCGTACTCACACGTTTCATTAAACATTATGAGTTGGGGTTGTGGTAGAGAAAGGAATAGGGTATTTGTTTTACAAAAACGTCTAGTTCGTTTAATATTTGATTTAAAATGTAGAGAAAGCTGTAGAACGATTTTCAAGGGAAAAAACCTTACTGTGCGTGTATATACTTAAATATTTAATATACACTAAACAAAATATTAATAAATGTGTTAAAATATCGAATAACCATTCTTATAATATTAGATATGGCGAACTTTTAACTATTCTTATTCATAAAACTATATATTATAAGCATTCTCTATGGTACAACTGTGTTAGTTAATTTTTAATTAATTAATGTTTCATCTTTTGTGTAGTAATGTGTCTTTTTTTAAATTGTTTTGTATGTTTTATTCTCTGTTATACACATCATATTTTTGTTTGTAGTAACATACTTATATACATTGAAACTTTATTGACAAAGTTCAATTTATGTATTCTTTATATTCTGCTATTTGTAGAATATTTCGACTTATCCTATGTCATGTAACGTGATCAAATGGATTAATATATTATAATTATTATTATTATTATAACGTCAGTTTATCGGTCAATTTTTTCACATGCGATTTTCACGAAAACTGCGAATCGTCGAAAAAGTTTCCTCTGCCCATTATTTTTACTTCTTCTCGATATACTTTGTATGTATTTCGACAGATGAAACAGTTTACCGTTTGGTATACAAAACTGCAAACTTTTACATTTTATCACCATGGCCTTAGAGAAAAAATTCATATTTTCTACATTTATTAAAATTTTATCTTCAAATTAAAACATTCTTTTAACAAGCGCATAGCGACAACACAGTAACATCAAGTTTTTACACCATCACATTTACAAGATACTATTTTGGTATATGAAATACCTACAAAATATAAACATTCTTACAAACCGTCCGAGTTCACCAATCGTAAATCACGAAATAGAGCTATGTCACCCAAACCCTGCTTTGTAGAAAAGGTTTATTATTTATTACATAATCCCAATAAGGAGACCAAGAAACTGCTCTAAAGCTAGCAGTAAGCTCGACATATGTACCCGTTCACATTAAAATGTTTTACTGAAAGCTTTACAACAATTACAAACTATAAGTTGGCAGTTGTCCAATAAATCCCCGAGATTTACCCGTTTCAATTAGCTGCTGTTGAAGGTTTCCATTATTTGGCATCTTTGTTATCGCATCAAATAAACTTTTCATTTTATTCCACATCGTAGATACACAACGATGCGGGTCTCTTTGCCACGTTTATAAACAGGGATCTGTAAAATATACCCGGATATGACTAGTGGTTACTTCATTTCCCTTAATAGAACATTAGGGAAAATTGGGAGCATAATCCATAACATAAATCCAAAATGTATATCGATTACACAGCCACAAAAAAGTTCTGTACAACGAACCAAAATATATGGATTTGGTGTATTTTTCGACGCTGAATCTGAAACCGTAGTCTAGAAAAGGGGTTTCTCAGGTTAATTTTTTTTATGCTCAAAAATATCCCTGAGAATAGTATAGGATCATAGAAATGTCATAACTCTTAATGGACGTGTAAAAAATGTTTTGTAGTCTAGAGTATATATGTCGGCGCCACCGAAAATAATTTCTGTACGCCTACGATTCCTAGGAACCCAATAGTTCTTGTGACTGTTTATTATTTTTATTAATGTAAACATATACGTTGTCTTACCCTAACCAATAACAACAGATTTGATGCATTTCCTTATATGGACATAGGAATACGCTTAGGGGATCTTAAGCGAACGAAACGAAATCAGTTAGCCCGGGAACAGAAAGGCATTCTGTGATTGCCTGTGCAAGAGTTAATGTTCGATTATCGCGGGCTAGCGGGTAGCGGATCGTTAGTTCCTTTGTTTTTCTAGATTTATCCGATGGTGTTGAGACTGTTTTGATTACTTGTATTATTCGTGTGGACAATTAGACTTTGTTATTAAATTTTATATTAAGTAAAATATCAGTGTCGTACTTGTTAACATGTCCAAGCGGTCTAACCCTAACCCTAAACGTGCTCCCGTGGTATCCGACATATCCTGGATCTTAAATAAATGAAAACAACATAAGTGCTGAAATCAAGAGAAAAATTAACAAAGCATACTTTGGTACAAAAAAGCTTCTAACACCAAGCACACTAAACAAAAGAACTAAGGTATTGATATATAAAACCCTTATTAAACCTGTCCTCACTTACGCGTCAGAAACATGGACGATGACAAAAAGCGATGACGAGTTGCTGGGCTGCTTTGAACGAAAGATACTTATTCATATATACAGAGGGGTGCAGGAGAACGGGACGTGGTGTAGGCGTTATAATTTCGGCCTGATATTGCCCGATCCATCAAGGTTAACAGATTAAGGTGGCTTGGCCACCTAGAAAAGACGGATGGAATGGAACCCCCAAAGAAGTATTCCATCAAACACCGGCGGGAACTCGAAAGAGCGGTAGGCCCAGATTCAAGGACCAGCCAGAAGATAGCTTAAGAACGCTGAGAATCAGAAATTGGAGAGAAAAAGCAAGAGATAGGAAAGAATGGAAACTAATCTTGGAACCCGCCAAGACCCACCCTGGATTGTAGAGGCAAAGATGATGATGACGATGGTGATGATATTAACAGCGAGATATAAGTGAATAAGAACATTGGCGTTCCATTTAAAAAATCCAAGTGTTAGCTTGGCACCACTGTGAAACATCCTGTAGGTTTATAAACAATTTTAAAATGTGTTACTTTTGATCTGTTACCATTTTTACCTGTGACATTTTTTCAAATTTCACCCCGTATATTTATCAATACCATGCAATCACACCACTGTAGTTGGCTAAGCCACAAACTAAGTGATTTAGTTTCAAAGAAAGTTTATACTACCCCGATGACCGCTCACCCTGCTCCACCCCAATTCTCTGAGAAAATAAACGGTTTCTTCTATTTGTATACGTCTATTGTTAAATTAAATGTACAGCTGCCGTATAAGCCGCTATATGGGCCATTCGACATTATACGGGATTGAATTTCCTCACTTTTGGGAAGTTATGCAATTAGAATGTTGATTTCGATAAAGCAATCGTGCAGTTTAGATACCAGGGGAGATAAACGCTATGGTATATCTTGGATCGGTGCCTAATCGGGACTTTAAGGGATTATACGTTTCACTTAAATACCTTATCAGCACACATTGTTCGACGATGACGGACCCGGCCCTATATCTCACAGACCGCAGGCGTGCTTTTAATAATAGATCATTTTCCAAAGATTAAAATCCATCAAAATCTAAATGAATTTGTAACCAAATTATTTTTTTAGTAAGTTTGCTGGAGTATAGTATCGGCTTCCGTCTGAATATAATAATAATATTGTTAACAATTTTATTTGCAATCAGAGTACATACACTTTATCTTAAATAACACAGGTTAAAAAAAATCGGTAAAGGTATTTACACAGAACTTCCCTCTTTATTTGTGCATGGCGGTCTCTCTAAAAATTTATTAATTGCGAAATGACATAGAGATTAATAGTCGGGATATAGGCATCACTGTTATTACAAAGAAAACCTGATAACTTTTGGTCAAAAGAATATAGAGTACTCATCCAACAGCTAAAATTCAATACTAAATAACAGGTGCCTAATATGGAAGGCTTGCGCAAATACCTTTACAAATGCCCACCATGGTTGAATTATTTCTTGGGATGACCACCCTGTACATTTTTCAATAAAAGTGTAATAGTTGCATATGTCAAATATTATTGCCTTCTCTCACATTTTCAGTTCCACATTCACGTAGTGGAGTGAAAGTATTAGTACTTAGTGGTTAAAAAATTTCATCATTTTTGAAATTTTTCAAAAATGTTAAAAATTTTTTCAAAATGTTGAATTATTTATTGGGGTGACCACCCTGTACATTTTTCAATAAAAATATAATAGGTGCATATGCCAAATATTATTGCCATCCGTCACATTTTCAGTTCCACGTTCACGTAGTGGATTGGAAGTATTACAGTAGTTGTTAAAGAATATAACTTTTTTTTTCTAAAATAGGTTTAAAATGTTATGAAACAATGAAACGTGGAAATCTTGAATTTGAGCAAAGAATTTTTTTTCATGTATTCAATGGGTAAAATTTTTTTTCATCGTCTATTCTATAGTAGAGGTAAAAATATTTTCAACTATTTTTTTTTAAATTAAATTTTTTGGTTTTTTTTTTTGAAATAGGTTTAGAATGTCATAAAAAGTGGAAATTTCAAATTATTTTTATTTTGTAGTGAGCACAAATTTTCAAATTTTATTTTTTCTTTCTCGAAAGTTTTTGGAATACGCTTAGAATGTCATGAAACGTTGAAATTTTAAATTAGAGTGGAAAAAAAATGTTTCCATCAATTCTATAGTAGTGGTAAAAAAAATGCCATGAAACGTGGAAATTTTAAATTTAAGCAAAATGATTTTTTTTCCATCTATTCTAGTGGTAAAAATTTTTTCAAAAATGTTTGTAAAAAAATGTATACATTCTTTTTCTTCTGAAATAGGCTTAGAATGTCATGAAACGTGGAAAGTTTAAATTGCAAAAAAAAATGTTTCATCTATTCTATAGTAGTGGTAAAAATGATTATAAATTTTTTCAAAAAAAAAACAATCAATTTTTTTTTTTTTAGTAAGTAAGTTTAGAATGCCATGAAACATGGAAATTCTAAATTTGAACAAAAAAAATAATTTTTTTGGTGTATTTCATAGTAGGTAGTGGTAAAAAAAAGATTACAAATTTTTTCAAAATAATTTTCAAATTTCAATTTTTTTTGTGAAATAGGTTTAGAATGCCATGAAACGTGGAAATTTTAAATTTGAGCAAAAAAAATGTTTCATCTATTCTATAGTAGTGGTAAAAAAGATTTTTCGTGAAATAGGTTTATAATGCCATGAAACGTGTAAATGTTAAATTTGAGCTAAAAAAATATTTTTTCATATATTCTAGTAAAATCTTTTTCAAAAACGGTAGAAATTTTTTTTTCTGAAATAGGTTTAGAATGTCATGAAACGTGGAAATCTTAAATTTGAGCAAAACATTATTTTTTTTTAATTATTTATTCCCTTTAAACGGGCCACCCTGTATATTTTCCAGTGAAAGTTTAACCATTTCTTCGCTGACAGCAGCGTCAGCTACCTACCAAATTTGACTGCTCTCCATCAAGGTTTTAAGATAATGCACCAACAGACAGACAGAGAGACAGACAGACTGACGGAATTGAAAACCCTATATTTTCGTAATCTATATGATCTGAAACGTCAAAATCCGACAAAATCTCGGAGGGCGATTTTTTCTAGAATACAATACTTCCCTTCGGTATGTGAGGGAAGTAAAAAAAGGTTGTGATGTGGCGATCTAGACCATGATTCCTTATGTACTTTTGGGTACTGACACCGAATTTTCAATTAAAAACATTTTCTACCGCGTAGATTTCGGGTAAATCCCGGTTTTTACTGTCTGAAACCGTATTTCTGCAATAAAAATTGTACTATATGATCCGCAAACACAACTTTTAAACTTTTACTATTCGATTAATGTCTAGTTAATCTAGGCACGGCATATATAGCGTCACAATAATTAAAATGATACAAAAACAAGAGTCTGTAAGTTGTATTTGCGCACATTGCAAAATCTTATTTCCTCTTTTAATTAACAGGCTCATTTTCAATTTGTCCTCTGTATTTGCCAATTACCATAACTGACGATTTCATTAAATTCGGCTCAAGTTTATGAGATTCGGAGAATGCAACCAGGCGTTCTAAATCACCATTTATTATATTTTTTGCTAGATTTACATCGTCTGGTAAGAATGAATAATAAAGTCGTGTATCATCTGTATAAATAATAATAATAATAATAACAATCTTTATTTAGCACAAACAGCTATTACACATAGATGTAGTATCCTTAAAAATACATTTACAGTTAAAGTAAACTTCATATTTCTATGTCAGATAAAAAATTTCAAAGCTTTGCCGCCTATCACCACTAGGATAGAGCGGGGCATGGATTATAATAAGAAATTAAGGGAAACTCGTCAGCATCAGTTATAATTTCTAATAATTATGCCACTCACTCCTAAAATATTATACGATCTAACATTCACGACTGTTTACTTAATTTTTTACACACATACATAATGCTGTAAAAGGGCAAGCACTTTTATGGCCGAGTTTTATGGCTTTTTTTTGGGTGTCTCGCGCCGTTGGGTGTCTCCTTTGTGGGGAATTTTTTATTTGACTTAGAAATATGAAGTTCACTTTACTACGTATTACAAGAAAAAGAAATACATTATACCTACATTATATAAAAATGTACTTGGCATTCTTTTATGCACGTGTATATACTAAACAAAAGTAGGCTAAGTATTGAGCCCAGCGGAACACCACGCATCGTCATAATAATAGGCATCTTTTTATAAATAACTTTTAAAATATTGTAATTATTTTTTGGATTTTTTTTAACGAATTTCTAAAAATTATAATAATGATTGTGGTTATTTACAATTGTATATCGTAATAAAAAAAATAGTTTTAATAACATAATATCAAACATTACTAATACCACTCTTCAAAAACAACAACATTCCCTAGGAAGCTTTTTGCATTACCAAACTACTTTAATGTAAATATTTATTTAGCCTGACAATGCTGTTTCTCACATATAATATACACGCCCGCAAAACAGAAATGGAGATAAATTGGTATCAAATGTAATAGAGCAGGCGGTAAGGTCGCATGAACATCGAATACATTTCGGATGCAGTTTTTTTTTTGTGGAATCAGTTCAGGAGACGCTACCGACTATGAAAATCCATGTTACCACACGATAACCTGGTCTCATATTGTTTGAAACAATTTTGTTTATAACAAAAGGAAATATTTATTAGAGTTCGGTTTCGGATGGCGGCGGAGATCACGCAGGTGTAGCTCTTACGAAATCTCGAATAAATTCGGTTAAAATTGTGAGAAATTGTGCGAGATTGTGTTGAATTGAAGCGTGGACAATTCTACATACGGGCTGGCTCTAAGAAGAATGAAGCAACGAGTGCAACGGACGAAAAGATAAGTTCTATTTTTAATGGTCCTAGTCACACGCGCCATATATTGGACTTATTTAAGAATGCAAAGATGTCTCTCAGGCCAAAAGAGTTGGATTCTGCTTGGTCGACAGAGTGTCCCAAATGTTGTTCTAGATCTCTTTTAGTTTTTTGCAGATTTTACATTCTATTTTGCTTTACGTTGGCGGATGGGTATACAAGGTGTCTCAAATGTTCTCGCGGGGCTTTTCCTTGCACTTCCACTGTAAACGGATATTTACCTGTGGAACGGTTAATAAATAAAAGCTTCTTACGGCGAGCTAATGTATGTCTTGGCAGACAAACGAAGTGGAGGCACTGATGCAGGACGTTGAAACAAAAACACAGATCTCTGGGAAACCTGAAACTATATATGGACGCAAGCGGGCAGAAGAAGAATAAATAAGGAGATGGTGAAAATGGAACCTAAAAGAAGCATAGAAGCTTAAAACAAGCATCCTAGAAACGCCTACACTTCCCATCCAATGATGACATATGGAAACTTAACAGAAGCATCTCACAAACACCTACACGTCCCATATATTCCTATCCCATGCGTCATGTAGCTGGCAAATCAGTCAGTCAATCAATCGACAAAAGGAAATATTACCTTTATTCAATCAAACCAATTTTTTAAATATTCGTTACTGATTTTTGTTTTTTTTACAATACATAATTTTTCATATTTTTAGACCTTGCATATGAACTTCCAAAAAATGGAATTGACAATTTCTAATTTTATACCTCATGGCGCCTATTTTTCTTCGACGGTTTTTGAAAAATTCACGTCAAAAAAAAGATATGGATTTCAATGTGTCGGTAATTGATTACTGAAACATTTTAAGTCAAGACATATAGTGTTCCATTTGAATAATCGTGGAAAACGCCCTGTACAACTAGGTTCAACTTCGTATCCCCAAATTTTTAATGTTATTAGTTCTATATCCGATATACAATTACATGCCATCCTGCTGCATATATCCTAATGTAAAGTTATTTGATTTAAATCCACTTTATCACGGTGAAAAACATATGAATGATAATTTCGATGTATTTATGTATTTAGCTTTAGCAAGCTACTATTCAATCATACTGTAATAAGCTATAATACGTGGTCAGATTTTGATTGAACATCCTCCCGCGAATTACCGCTAACGTTTTTAGATAACTGTATCATCACCATAAGCAGACATACTCCCACCATCGGTATCAGTATTTATAAACAAATAATTTGTATACGCAATGAAAAATACCGGGCCAAGAACTGTGTCTTGTGGTACGCCACACTTTACTGTGGATTCTCTGGCCTTTTCATTAATTGTAACGGGTTGCTGTATGTTACTAAGATACCTTTTATTAAGTTATAGTTACAACAGCCTAATTTTTCCAAAAACTTTACATGGCTGATGTTGTCAAATGCCTTTGCTAGATCTATGTAGTTGTGCATAAAAATAATTTATTGTTACCATCATTAATTCGAGAACAGTTTGTTTTTCTGTTTTGTGAATCAAATCTAACACTAATAGCAGTGACCTCTGCTCTTGTTCGTTCGTATAATTTCTAATAAAACATTTATAATTAATAAGCAATTATGTAAATTCAGTAGCACGCAATTTCAAATATGTTGTAATATTAAAATATTCACATTTCATAACTACTAATATTGTTGTGCCTCTCTGGAAGTTGCTTATATTTTCTACATCGCTGATATCAAAGTACTTAAAACAATGTGTAGGTATCTTGAGATTTTGCGGTCAGTTTAATTGAAAATTATTATATTCTGTATGTTTTCGTTAAAACAAAACAAAATTATTTGTTTTTATAACATTGGGTGTATGTTACTTACAAGTTTATACTCTTCGCAACTACAAAACGAAAAGTATATTGCATTCGATCGGCACATTTCCAATAATTTTTATTACATTTGTCTCTAGTATGGGTCTATTTTATCGAATGTGAGACGAGACTAAAAACTGAAATGATATACTGCCTTCTGCATTATCGCCGTTGTACTTAGTAGTTTATTTACTATTGATAAGGTTTACTTTATTTATATTAGATTTGAGGTTTTTATTAATGAATGGTGGTGTGAAATATTATAATTTAAACAGTCTATCTTGTGGACTTCATGGAAAGATATAAAAATATGTCAATATTATCGTTTTACAGTTAATTTAATATGCATGTTTCGCTTAAATTCTCTGTATAGTTCTCTACACATATTTAAGGCACATACAAAACCTCAAAGCTTTGCCTCTTACGTATAGATGGGAGAGCGAGGCATGTTATATATTCGTAGAAAATGGTACATGATAAATATAATGTATTACTTAATACATAGAACAACATTGTTCTCATTTAAAGTATGTTCTGGCATAAATAAAATAAGAAATTAATGGAAACACACCTCTTTCAATTAAAATTTAAAATTATTTTGATATAGTTACCAGAGTCTCTCCTACCGAAATTATTTTAGGAAATAATGGTTTACAGCAGGTATGTAAACCTTACCCTCGACAGAGTCGAACTTAATATTGTCAGTGTATCAAGGAATATGGAATGCGTCAATGGTCCACAAATATATAACATGTTATTCATATCTTGACACAAGCAAAATAGATTAATTTATCACGGGACCAAATAACTATTTATTTACCAAAGACAACCCTTCTAAATTTGTTACTGTGCACAAAAATTTTAAGTACGACTCTGTGGGATATCACTCATGCTAACGAGACAGAGATTTATAGGCCGTTTTTAGGGCCTTTTTTATGTACATTATATAGGTGTAGTCAACTTTACTGATTATCTTGTTTTGATACCTTTGTTTACTTAAATTTCTAATGCGTTTTGTTTTGATAATTTCCCATGGGAAAAGACCATCGAGCGCTCGGGAGTTCCTATTAAAAAAGCATCAATTTTGCAAGTTTTTCAAAAATTTACATAATTTTTGTACTGCTATTAGGTACCCAATAAAAATGTATTCACCATAATGCTTGACAAAGGACAATATTAAAAATAGGGGATTAGGGGGTCACACCCACCGGGTCTAAAATCGCCTATTTTTAACATTGTCCTTAAATATCAAAACATCAATAAATTAAAAAACTTTTGAATATAATTTAATCGAAAATACCACAGTTCACTTCAACTTATTATTGAGTCATTTGATTGTTTGTAAATCATATGCCAATGGATATTTTGTTTTCGTAGATAGGAAAAACCGTACACATACAATTATAAATTACTCCAACATAAATGTTTGCTATACTCTTCAATATTTTCATTAAATATATAAACACAATATTCGTATCCATTTCTAACGAGCAATACTATTTATATAATCAATCATGAAACTCATTAATAATCAAAATATGTCTCGTCGACTACACATATACCGGCAGTAGCATTTTTGCAAAAAAATATCAACTATTAAATCTAATATTTATATGGATAATATAAAATCATATGATACGCTTACCCCGTTGTTGTCGCTCAACGTATTTAGACTAAATTTGGACCACCCACACTCGAAAAACGAGTGTTCGGCATAAATTTGTGATAAGCAGGGTTCTCTATTAACTGCACTGACGAAACGACCAACATATGCCACACATGTTTACCTCAACCACTTTGTTTTGGGAGTTTGTATCACATCACATGACACTTATTCATGTCAACAAAATCTGTCACAAATTTCATTTTATTGTCCTATTACTTTCTTGTGCCCAAATAACTAATATACGATTCAAATGTATTGACCCCTCACTTTAACCGCGAATATCTCAGAAACGGAGGAGCAGAAAAAATTGAAAAAATTATGTGCTTATTATAAATCTATTCTAAATGAATCACTGGAAGTTGACTAATGTACATTGGGACAGTCATGGACACTTTTGAAGTTCTGCTAGATTATATTGAAAAATGTCGTACTTTTTAAGGAACTTTAAGGAAATTTTCACCATACCAGATAATATCATTGCAAACTCGCAATGTCGCAATCGGCTGTAATTCACCCACTGGCTAATCAATAAATCAATCAATCACTAAAAGCTCAATATCCTAACAGAGATTTTATTTTTGTAGTTAAGAGGCAGTCAGTCCATGTTTAACATCTAATACCCCACCTCAACCTGAAGTATTTCCACTTAATTGCTAAAATAGCAACACAACAAAGTTTCGACACATAATTCAGACAACCGCAACTTTTTTCCAAAATCAGCACACTTTGGAGTCCGCATCGCCTTAAGGCGTACTTTATACCATTCTTCTTTTGTAAATGAAAACTTATTTCTTGGCCTGTATAATTATTGGCAAAATGAATCGAAAATCTGAAACAGCGTTCGTCCTTACATAAAAAAAGGTTTCTTTGTTTAATTTCGATATCACTATCTGCTCTTGAATCTATGCTCTTATAAATAATTAACAGAAACATAGATACATAATTTAACAATAGGTTTCATTTTTACCATTGAATTTAGTATTGAATTTTTCGTAACAACTCCTAGTGGCAATTAATTATTTTTTTATAGATTATTTCCTTCATTCTTGACTATTTATGGGTCCACAAGGTTGAAGTCTGCACTTCTGGGTGGTCAAGGAAATTCACTTGTTCGACCAATCCATCTATGCGGAAAACTTTTATGTAGGTATTAGTTCACTGAAAATGTGGTGTCACCCCATTCTACATGTACCAGATGTTCTGCCTCAACTCGAGTGGTACACATCTTCTAGAAGTTCATTTAAAGTTTGTTCGAGAAAGTATAAATATAGAGGACCGTCCAGATTTGTTGGAAGTTCAATGGGGCTAATAAAAAGCTCCGATATCACACCACACCAAAAGTTTATCTTAAACTCGTACTGGAACTGTCTTTTTCTTACAACATGTGGAATCCCAGAATCGCAAAAATGATCATTCCTGATATTAAAAATATGAAAAAATTCAAAACAAAGTTCAAAATTTGGACACCTTAACCCAGCACCATTTGTATAAGACATGTTTGACTCACTTGTCATACTCTGGTCTCTAGTATCTCAAGTTTAAGGATTTTCCGTTCTAAATGAATCATCCTGTATAAGAGTAATGCGATAATTTCATAGAAGAGTGAGTTATAAAATAGTTGTAACATGGTGCGTAACCATCTGTTTGGTATGCTATTACTGCACTAATAGCAGATAATGCCAAACGCTGACAATTTTCATTACTGCACATATTTTAATCTTTCTACACCTCTAAGGTCGCCTCACGCACCAATTTAACCTTTGTTCTATCGTCGATTTGAATATTTAATAGGGCTTAATTACACGTTCTAGAAAAACAGCATGCTTCAATTAGGAGAGTGTGTGCAATTTATTTACAATGGTAAACATATTTACATCGCCCTTACCCAGAAACTCGTAAGGGTACCTTGATTGTTGAACAATTTTATTGTTATATTGTTAGGTTTGGGTTGTGATTTAATAAAAATACCAATTTACGATTTAGCGTTTACCTATTACGTGTTTAAATCTTGGGAGTGCCGGCAGAACTAACTAAAAATATTACATTTTATTAAAATGCCCCTTTAAAGTACATGAGGCTTGAGTGTGTTATTCTTAACTGGGGTCTGTTCCCAGAACCATACATTTAAACTAATAATGTAAACTTTCACGCTTAGTTATCATATGGATTTTGTAGACATAATCTATCAATACGTAATTTTAACAAATTTTATTTGTAATAAGTAGGTTCATGATTGATTTTGTGATTAACTTATCGGTAATCAATGTTAAATGAGGGAGCATTTTTTTCTCAAAAAATTTAGATATGCAAAGAATTATTATTAAACAACGCCAGAGTAAGAGGTATAGTTTTTCTCATCTATATAATGGGTTAAAAAAACGTGGCAAAAGACCATTAAAGATACCGGCGTTCGGGCTAGTTAGGGAAGTGTTGAGGAGGGCTCTAGTTTTTCCTAAACAGTGAAATAAAATAGTTCCAATGAAACTCTTCAAGTCCGAAAAACCAAAATATAACTTTACACAGAAATTGACGATTTAATAAGAAAATAGGACCTAGTATTCTATAGTCAAACTGATTAGGTTTGTGAAGTGTATAAATGAGTTTATTCACCAACTCTTCCTACAAAACAAGTTGATGCAGAGATCCTAGAATGGAGCCTTGAGGTACACCTGACGATATTAACTGCGTTTGAAAATAATTAGTTCCAATAGAAACTCTCTGACTTTGACCAGTCAGATATAGATTTTAATAAATTTACAACCAAAATATAACTTTACAGATAGAAACTGACGATTTAATAAGAAAAGAGGACCATGTCAAACTGGTTCGGTGCGTAAATTGTATAAATGATTTTGTTCACCAACTCTTAACTTCAAAGCGAGTTGATGAAGAGATCCTAAAATGAAGCCTTGAAGTACACCTGATGATATTCTGCGTTTGAAAATAATTAGTTCCAATAGAAACTGTCTGACTTCGACCAGTCAGATATAGATTTGAATTACAACTGTCTGAAGAACCAAAATATACCCATATATTGACGATTTAATAAGAAAAGAGGACCTTTATTCTATTGTCAATCTGGTTAGATGAATGAAATGGTATAAATAAATTTATTCACCAACGTTTCCTACAAAACAAGTTGATGAAGAGATCCTAAAAGCCTTGAAGTACACCTGATGATATTAACTGCGTTTGAAACTAATTAGTTTAAATAGAAACTCTCTGACTTCGACCAGTCAGTTAAAGATTTGAATAAATTTACAACTACATCTGAAAAACCAAAATATAACTTTACACAGAAATTGAACATTTAACAAGACAGGAGGACCCATTATTCCATAGTCAAACTGGTTAGGTGTGAATTGTATAAATGATTTTATCCGACAAATCTTACTCCAAAATAAGTTGATGAAGAGATCCTAAAATGGAGCCTTGAGGTACACCTAATGATACTAACTACGATTGAAAATAATTACTACCAATAGAAACTCTCTGAGTTTGACCAATTAGATATAGGTTTTAATAAATTTACAACTACGTCTAAAAAACCAAAATATAACTTTGCAGATAGAAACTGGCGATTTAATATGAAAAGAGGACCTATTCCATAGCCAAATTGGTTAGCAGAGCTGGGTAAGCCCTGGTGAAAAAGTAATTAGCAATTACAATTCCTTTTTTTTTCGTGTAATTGTAATTGTATTTAAGTACTTTTTTTTATTAAAGTAATTTGGAATTGTAATTGCAGGTAAATTTTTATAGGAATTGTAATTTGTAATTATATTATTTGAACTATCTAATTACAAATTACTTCTATAAGTACAATTACTTTTTTCAATTACAATTACTTTTTCCAATTACAATTACTTTAAGAACATGCATATGTGGTTTAACAAACAAGCACAGACTTGCAGTTTCGTCTCTGGAAATCGCATCATCCTATTTGTTTCTATTCCATTTGAAGAAAGCGTTGTGCCGCGTGAACATTAAGAAGTGATTTAGTGAAGCAACTTCGGAATTAGCATAAAATAAGTACATTTTATTTTATTACAATTATTATTAATTTAGAAAATATGTTGTCTATAGCATCAAGATTAATAAAAATATATATTATGTGTTACTGCTCTTATTTTGAGCTAAGAAAACTTCTGGTTCGGTTAGTCAGCCTTTCGGTCATACTTTTTTGATTCGTAATTTTTTTAATAATAATTATTGCTGTCCCAACATCTCATATTAGAGAAACCATTGTGCTCGTGAAAAAGAAAGTAAATGGTAATTTTTGTTTTTTACGTTTGAAGTCATTTTAGGTAAAAGAACAAAATGAATTTCGAACAAAACATTTTTTGTCAGTTTGTCTGCTTGAGTGCCTGTCTGTCTACTGAGTGTCTAGGGAATTTTGTTACTACAATAACTTGAAATTGACTTTTCTCAGGATTAAAACGGAAAAATATACAACAAAAATGTTTTAATGTTTTATCACGAATATAATAATGCTTTACCATTTTATAATATAAAATGAAGGAAAATCAAAAGCAACTGTTTTCGAGATATTGGTGTATCACTTCCTAAAACATGAAACTTATATATATATTCCTAAATAAAAGGCATTTTTCCTTTAAAATGCGTTTATTTAGTAAACTATTTATATTTAATTTATTTTAATATTATGATAAATTTTATTTTAATTTTACCTACCTACTACTTTGTGAAATAATATACCAGACGACAGGGTACATTTTATAGTGAAACCCACGAAAAGTTGCAAACTGAATTTTTTTTTTAATGAGTTCCTGAAAATATATTATAGAATAATATCCTGAAAAGTTTACATTTCGCTCGGATGCAGAACATAAAAACAGTATTTTTTTATTCAGTAATTTTTTCAAAATTTGGAAATTAATTCAGGGTAGGAAAAAATAAAAAATACAGATGGATAGACTACGTGTTTCTGAACAAAAGATGTCTTAATAACATGTATCGCTAAAGCCTACCATGGCTTCCTGAAAAAAAAAAAGAAGTGAAGTATTTTTTCACTCTGAAACCCCTAAACATTCTTAGCAGTTCTAACGAGTAAAATAAAGCCTTTCTCTCTTTCTGATTACACATTTTTAACATTTTTCTTAGTGAATAGGAGGATAAATAGTGAGTATGGAGGGTAAATATAATTATGAACGCATACACACACACCATGCATAGCCTCTGAATCGCTTGCATGAAGTTTTACGTGCCTTTACTATATTGTATTTATTACAGGTACACCTATCCACATTTCAGATATATATATATACTATGGATTCCTTTTACATTTGGTAATGTATTCGAAGAGTTCCAGAATTTATATTCAAAACAATCACAGATGTTTTCATAGTTATTAGGATAAGACCGTGAAAATCTACACATTCTAATAACGAGCCCAATAAATATTAAAACGCAATATTATGCAACACTTTTAATTAAAATTTTTAACTTACCTTTTTGTCTGTTTAGTCACTATAATTTACTTTATCATAAAAGTAATTAGAAAAGTAATTAGAAAAGTAATTGCTAAGTTCATTTTTCACGTAATTGTAATTAAATGAATATAATTCCTTTTTTAAAGACATGTACTTTGTAATTGTAATTAGTTCCTTTTTAAACAAAGTAATTTGTAATTGTAATTATTTTTAAATTACAAGTAATTACCCAGCTCTGCTGGTTAGGTTTGTGAAGTGTATAAATGATTTTATTCTCCAACTCTTCCTACAAAACAAGTTGATGAAGAGATCCTAGAATGGAGCCTTGAGGTACACCTGACGATATTAACTGCATTTGAAAATAATTACTTCCAATAGAAACTCTCCGACTTCGACCAGTCAGATATAGATTTGAATTACAACTATGTCCGAAAACCAAAATATACCTAGCTTTACACAGAAATTGACGATTTAATAAGAGTACCTTTTATTCTATAGTCAAACTGGTCAGGTGCGGGAATTGTATAAATAATTTTATTCACCAACTCTTCCTACAAAACAAGTTGATGAAGAGATCCTAAAACGGAGCCTTGAGGAACACTTGATGATAATAACTGCGTTTGAAACTAATTAGTTCCAACTCTCTGATTTCGACCATTCAGATAAAGATTTGAATAAATTTACAATTATATCTGAAAAAACTAAATATAACTTTACACAGAAATTAGCGATTTAACGAGAAAAGAGGACCTATTATTCTATAGTCAAACTGGTTAGGTGCGTCAATTGTATAAATGATTTTAGTCACCAACTCTTACTCCAAAACAAGGTTGATGAAGAGATCCTAAAATGGAGCCTTGAGGCACACCTAATGATACTAACTGCGATTAAAAATAATTACTACTAATAGAAACTCTCTGAGTTTGACCAATTAGATATAAATCTGAATACAACTATGTACATGTACAACAAATCCAAAATATAATTTTACACAGAAATGGACGATTTAATAAGAAATGAGGGGCTATTATTCTGTAGTCAAACTGGTTAGGTGCGTGAATTGTATAAATGACTTATAAATACTAAAAAAAGGTAATAGACATACATTTGACATTTATGGCGTTCCAGTGCTTACTGTATATCAGCTCAAGAGAGCTTAATGTGAAGCAGTAGAATATTTTTCTTTAGATTAAACATGTCTTAAAAATTTTCTCTGAAAGTCGAACAAAATCCTTAAACTGATGACAATTGAAACGGAGATCTATACACAATGTGACAAAGGTTACCGAGGATCGCAATATTCGAGTCCTGCACGCTACTGGAGTATCCTCCACATACCACACGTGATAAGGTTATAAAGCCTGCAAGTCCCTTTTGGTGGACCTTCCATAATAATTCGGTTTATATTAAACTCTCGTCAAGTAAAAACATCAGTCCCTTATTACAAAGCAATTGTGTGAGATTTTGTCCTTTGTTGTTTGAATTTTAATACGCTTCTTATCTTAGCAAAGAAAATACAAATATAAAGCCTTGAATTTAAGCTTGTACGACTTTTGTTTCCATTAGAATTTCAAACAATAAAAAGACGAACATAAATTATTTTAATAATTATAATTCAGGAACCATTTGGCGATGCCTCTTTTTTTGTTTAATTTGAAATGCAATTAAAATAATTGAATTTATCCTATCTGTTGACTGAACAGATAATTTAACCCAATCAAATGATATCATTTAAAGCGAAATAAAATATAAGTAGAAAAAAACAAGCTTCTTTATTGTCATTTTCATTTTGCAGATAGTTTTCTGTATTCAAAATGTTTAAATAAATATTCTCCACCTAAAAAATCTTCTAACGGCCATGTTCCATACCTCCACTTTCTTACAATTTTGATCTTACTGAAAATACCAAAACCAAAATATTCTTACGAATACACCATTTTGTATAAATTTATTTTCTCAAGCTAAGTTGTCAAACAGTCTCTTCTCTTCCTCGGCCGTTGCTCGTCTATTCCTGGACTTAGGTAGGCCTTTCCTAATTCTTTCCACCGACTTCTATTCACCGCAATGGGGGTCTGCCTATATGTCTTCGTTTTCCTAAGTCTCCAGTGCATAATCTTTGGTGTCCACCGTCCATCGCTCTGTCTTGCTATATGATCCGTCCACTGCCACTTCAACTCTGCAATCCTTTCGTTTACGTCTTTGACTCCTCTTCTCCGAATATCTTTGTTCCTAATTTTGTCTCTTAAACTCATACCACGCATTGATCTATCCATCACTCGCAATTTATTGGCATTTGTTTCGGCAAGGGCAATCGTTTCCACTTCATACATGGTAACAGGTAAAACACAGGTGTTAAAGAATTTACGCCTCAAATTTATGGGGATGGCACTATTTCGTAATGTGAGACAGTTTTCCGAATGCCGCCCACGAAAGTTTTATTATTCGTCTTGTTATTTCCTTTGATTTGTTCGCTTTCCCAGGTAATTGCATTTGCATATATTTTCGTTATTCATTGATTGATTTACCAGCATATCAATTAATGTAGAATTCTCCACGCTTTAACTCAACACAATTTCGCACGATTTCTCACAGTTTTAACCGATTTTATTCGAGACTTTGTAGGAGGCACTTGTGCCTGCCTGTGTCGCCGATCGAACTCCGCCTATATTGTCGATATTGTTGTCAAACAGTAACTGGCGTAAGTTGGCAGTTAATGGAAATAAAAATTGGCTGATAAACGGTCAATTTACACTCTTTATATCACTATGCAACTAACCGAAAAAATGTTATCGATAAAATTTTAAGCATTGGTAATATTACATATACTTATTTTTTCAAATTTATGTATATTTTCCTGTATTATATGCTACGGCCCTTTCTCCACAAAATTACTTCACGTACCGTTGCGCAAAGAAACTTTATAATTAAACCGAGTACACATTCAAACCAAATATTTACTTCCGTGAGAAAAACGCCTTCAGCACATTCTTATTCGTTTTATTTCATCCAGTTTAATTAATTTTCCACGACCAGTTCGCGTACCAATATTACATTCGACTAAAACAAAAGAAGCTACAAAAGTTTCTAGTTCATTATTTCTTGGCTTTTATTTAACTGTAAAAGCAACAATGCAGAGTAGGTTGGATAGATTAATGACTATTCTCCATTGTTTTCCTATTTTCTTGAGAAACTTAAATGATGTATGTGTCTGTGTGCTGTTTTATATAATATGCAGTATAGTTTAGCCAGTGTTAGTTTAAAAATCATAAAAAAAAGACCAAGAAAGGGATAGTTGACAACACCAGCGATGACATAAGTGCCGAGCGACAATTTTTAGAGTAACTTTTAATTATTGTAAATATTGTTTCACTATTTTATATTAATTGATAGGCATAATGTAAATTATTTATTTATAATTGCTATATTATTTTTTTATGATAAATGTTTGTTTAATGAACATCTCCATAAACGATTCAATAAAAGGAAATACATATCATTTAACCTACCGCTATGGTACCGGCAACATTGAGAACGAACCGAGGACAGAAAAGGGACTTGTAATGGTGAGCCAGGTAAACAATGGACCACTTTTGTTTGAGATAAGCGCATAACATAACTGGTTAGCTATATTCGTATACATGTATCATTTGTAATATTCAAGCATAGTTTCGGTGTTATTCTATCACAAACGGGCTTTGAAATGATTTATCCTGGTAGCAACGTTTTAGACTAAATTTTTAAATTGAGAATAGAAACAAGCTAAATATTTAAAATATTTATATACAAGTCTATTCTTACTTGAAATTTGAAAATTGAAAAAGGCTCTTGTTGTAATCAGTAAATGCCTTGGCATGAGGCTTTCCATCATTAGATGCTTGCCTTGGGTTCCGAATACTTATGACATGACGATGTTCTAGGTTAGTTAGCTTCATGTTAGTAGGGTAGTTTTAAGTTTCCTTTCATATGTCTCTTCTGGTATAATATTTTAGGTTATGTGTGCTTATGATTGTTTTGTGGATTAGCTCCTTTTGTTGTACGTGTTTTTATTTTGTATAGATCGTCTATATATTTCGCTTGAGGAGTTTAGGCGATTTTCGAAGTAAAAAGACAAGATAAAGCGTTAAAGAAGTTTTCTTTTTACCTTACGGAAGAACGTATATAATTGTTACTTAAGAACTTCTGCCGCCAAGCGCGAGCCTTATGCACATCTGTTTGTGTTATGATATTTCTGTCTTGTTTGAAAATACGTATAACAAATTAAAGTTGAATTTAATGGTAGGGACTATAAAATACAGTCTGCAGAAAGTCTGAAGTAACAGGATGTCCGAAAATAAACACTATATCAGTGAAAACATGAACATAGATATATATATTGTAGACACTGAAGTACTTTGAGTGCGAACAGGGTGGATAAGTTGAAATACATTATTAGATCAATATTATTATCGTAAAATGAAAAACAATTTTGATAGAATAACTAACAGTAGTTGATAAGTTGATTTGATGAGAAATCGGTAAGATGTCAGAATAAAACATGATCAATAATAAAGCAGAATAAAAACCGTGTGTCAGCATTTTGTTTTAATGCTGTGGTTGAAAAAACAATAGATAACTTTCGGTTGCACATTTTTCTTCACGTACGTGGAGTGTGTGTGCCTTTCTTTACTCCGCCGCACAGTGGGTTGAAAAACCCCAAAATCAGGTATAAATGTCAAAATCAAAGTACAGCGAACGCACTCGTAGACAATACTTAAACGCATTATGACAGCGAATATTCGGGATGGACAACCACCCCGTCTTGGTTCTACCATTCAGCTAAGTTCAACTACCTGTAGAGATTCGTACGCACGATGTATTACGGCGATTTGTTGAGAGAACTTTGACCGCTGTTTTGTTGTTAATTCCTCTAAATTCTACAATTTGGTTATAGAGCCGTCTACTTCAGGTACGTGTTACATCTAAATATTTTTTTAATAAAAACAACAGCAACATTGTTGAATAAAAACATTCATAAATCATAATTGTAAATTTTATTTGTAAATACTATGCTCGTAAACATAGGTAAACTTTTAGTTGTGTATCGAGCCATATAGAGTAGTTTTGTTTGCATGGTTAAAATGGGTAATTATCACAGATTCAGGGCACATTTAAGTTTGTTGCGATTTTTTGCGACTTTCATTAGAAATGAATATTTTTACTATGCCGTGTGGTCCTAGGCTGAGTTACCTATACCGAAAATAATGAGCAAAATATTAAATTTTCCAACAAAGGTAATTAGTCATAAAGAGGTCGTTAAATAAATACGATTGATAATCTTGAGGTTTTTAATGTTTTTGTACAGGGTAATCAAGAATTAGGAAAACATTTTTTATTTAAATTCAAATCATTTGAAATAATTTATAAAGTTTTTTATATGGTTACAAGAAACTCCAACACTTGCCAAAGGACGCTTTAGATTTGTTAGTGCCACTCCCTGTCTACGAATGCCAAGGCTATGATGATGACGATGACCATGATGATGATAATTATGGAGACGAGCAATCATAGCATGATGACAGTTTTAATTAATTAAATATGTGTAGTACTATTTTAGAATTTCGATTCCAACTATCCCAATTTGTCAGTAATATTTCTTCAATATTTTTCCAGTAATCGTGAGATTATTTGGGATTAGTTTCCCAGATTTCAGAATTTCGGCCGAAAATTGCTTATTACCCCATTGTGCGCCGTGAACGATGACATATCGACATAAGAGGTAGCTTCTTGGTCTTTGACATGTCATTCGTTATCAGAATTATTTTCATGCTATTTAAAAGTGCGAACAATTCTATTTTCAACTACATTTAGTCTGTCATTGCTCTGATGAGCGCAATTATATGACAGACTGTTGTAAACGTTTGAGTATCTCATTTCCAAGGCCCGGCGCGCACTGAAGTGGTGTTTAGGTGACGTGATAGCTGTGTGGCAGGTGGAATTTTTGAAACCCATGTAAACAAATGCGGCAGCGCGCATTGAGGCGGAGTGGCGGTGGTGCTTGTATATACTTTGCTTATATTATATTGTTGACACGACTGATCACGAAACGCCTATTAAAACTTTACCAATAAGAGGAAGAAATTAAAATTATTGGACGTCGTTTTACGAATTACCAGATAAACAAACATATTTCGAAACAAAGCTTGTGTCGCCCTGTATACTATTTACGAAACCGTGTATGTGTACGTTATAAATACGAGATATAATAGCTCTCTTTGACACGCGTCATAATCTACGAGAGCGTACCAGTTTCGATATGGTTGTTTATTCCATATGGTGCTCTGATAATGTTAATATATGCTTAGCTGTGAGGGTTTATTTGTATAGTAGATGAGTTATTTGAGTAATAACCTGTTTTTATGGACATTATTTTGTTTTTATTGTTTTAGCGGCGTAGTCTTAGAATACGGCTCATCAAGAAATTTCAGATAAGCGATGAACGATCTTTTCAGATCATGTCGAGAGAGACAAATCAGGCTTCTTTGGCAATGAAAGAATCAATAAAAATAATTTGAAGTTAGTAAATAAATTATCCAACGCTCTAATCTTTTCAGATGACTGATTATAAAGTCATCCTTTTTCCAGAACACAAAGAGAGGCATGTGATCATGATAAAATAGACTATCTACTGGTCCTTTTGTAATTTTAAATTATTCCCGTTGTGCCACTTCTGTTTTTATTCGACTGAGATCGATTTGTCTCTAATTTCGACTCGAAATGAGACACAACATTGGTATTGGATTTACTAAATTACCCAAATATATAATATACATTTACTGCCTAATTATTGCTGTCTAAATTATCCTATGAAAATTCGCGACCTAAGGAATCACTACGTCCACATTCAGATTTCTTATTCGTCTCTTTAAACGAAAGTATCTGCATGATATCTGCACTCCAGTATGTGGAAATAGTTCTCAAATTTTAAATCACGAATTATTTTGAAAATTGTAATCTATTTAATAGTTGTCAATGTGGTTTCAGGTTCAAATTGTGAACAACGTTAGCAATTAATTCGTTGATGAATGTAATGAATCAAGGTTTCGAGGTGAAAGAATTTGTACATGTGCAATTTTTAAACGTAAGTAAAGTTCTCAACTGCATGCCTCACAATATTTTAGTGAAGAAACTGATATTTTACAAACTCTTTGAGAGCAGCAGAAATTTTATTACATCATATTTGACTGATCGTCATCAATTTGTTCATTTTAATAATGCTAATTCTGATAATATTAATATTAGATTTGGTGTCCCTCAGGGTTCAGATTTGGGACCGGTTTTATTTCTTATTTATGTTAATGATTTGCCAAACAGTAGTCCCTTAACAAATTTCACTCTCTTTGCTGATGCCACGACACTGGTTCATTCCCATACTGATTCTACATTTTATTGTCAGAGGCCCAAAACAGTCTGTCTATGGTTCATAATTGGTTTTTAAATAATAAGCTAGTATTAAATAATGATAAGACAGAGACTATAATTTTTTCGTTACGACAGAACTCTGTACAGATGACCTCTCATTGGGTTAAGTTTTTGGGCATTATTTTGGACGGTAAGTTGACATGGGAAGAACACACGCCCTACATCTGCAAGAATATATCACGTAATATTTTCTTATTGCGCAATTTAAAAAATTGTTTGTCACAATCAGTGGCTTTAATTGCAAATCATGCTATAATTCAATCTTCCCTTACATATGCCATTTTAATATGGGGGCACTCGGCACATACCTCAACAGTTTTTTCACTGCAAAGAAAGGCTGTCAGAATCGTTGCTGGGTTATCATATAGGGATGATTGTAGGAATGCTTTTAAAAGCCTCAAAATACTTACCTTACCCTGTGAATATATTCGACAGTGCCTTGCATATATTAAAAGTAACTTAAATAATGATATAACATGTGAAAGTGTACATACGCACTCAACTCGTAATAACGGTAATATACAGGGTGTTTCAGTTAAAAGTCCTCAGGCCATTATCTCTAAAATTAATAAAGATATTTTATTTTTGTAAATGGCAGATGATTGATACCAAAGAAAGGTTTAAATAACGGTGATTAGAATTTTTCCTCAACAGCACAGAGATGGCGCTGCGATGCAAAACTATTTTTTGATGGCTGGAACCTTGAAACATAAGTCATGTGATTAAACAATAATTTGTGAATAACTTTGATGGTATAGAGAATTTACAAAAAACAAGCCGCTTTGGAGTTACATGAGTTTCTTTCATTAATGCCAGTACACGTGAATTTTGATAAATCCCTATAATTTATTTATTATTTATTATAGAATATTGGTTACCAAACACTTTTTTTCAAGATAAGGAAAGTGATATAATACACTATCATAAAATTATGTTTACCACTTCCGGCCAAACCGGAACTAACATGATGAACCAATATCCATATGTTCCTACATATTACATTTTTTTTTTCTAATAACGCTTCTAATAAAACGGCTCCCAAAACTTAAAGTAAGTAAGACAACAAAGAAAATACACACTAATTTAGAATGGTTATGAAAAATCTACTTAAGAGATATTAGTAGGCTTTGATTTAATTTTAAGTTTGACAGTTATTAAACAAAGTTTGTAGTTGGTGCATTTCAATTATAGTTTCAAACAGAAATAGTGTACTTAGAAACAATTCAAAGCAAATTAATCCAAATAAGGCAATAAAAAAAAATAAATTTAAAAAATGGTTAGATACACCAATGAAGATAAGTTAAATATGATTTTAATATACGGTGAATGCAAAAGAAATTCCCGACAAGCAAAACCATTGTTTTGTTTACGATTTCCAAATAGACCTACACCCGATAAAAAAACAATTATCATGCTGTTTAAAAATTTAAGAAACTGGGGTAGTTTTAAGAAAACTATTCGTAACAGAAATAGGCCAGTTAGAAACGATGAAAATACAGCCTTGGTGTTAAATAGTGTTGTCAACAATCCTCAATGTTCTCTCTGGAAATTGGCATCGGAAACTAATCTGTCGATATCTTCGTGCCATAGAATATTAAAATCAAATAAATACCATCCATACAAATTAAAATTGATCCATCATTTAAGGCCTGGTGATTATGAACGAAGATTACATTTTCTAGCTGAATTTTCAGTTCTTTCTGAAGAATGCCCAATTTTTTTTAAAAATGTGCTCTGGAGCGATGAAAGCCGTTTTCACAACAACGGAGTTGTGAGTAAGCATAACTGCCGATACTGGTCACAAAATAATCCTAGATGGATGAGAATGACCCGAAATCAGGTAACTTTTGGAGTTAACGTGTGGTGTGGAATATTAAATTCATATATTATTGGACCATATCTATTCCATGGGACTTTAAATGGAAGAAAATATGAGATATTTTTGAGAAATGTATTGCCAGGATTATTAGAGACTATCCCTCATAACCAGGAGAATATTTGGTTTCACCAAGATGGTGCACCACCCCATAACTCAGTACTAGTCAAAGATTGTCTTAATGAAATGTACCCTCAGAGATGGATTGGTACTAATGGAGTAGTCAGATGGCCAGCACGATCACCTGACTTGACTCCATTAGATTTTTACCTTTGGGGGTATTTAAAAAGTGTAGTGTACATTGAACCCATTGAGGATATGGCGGATTTGTATAATAAAATATATGCAAGTGTTGCTGCTATAAATAGACATACGTTACAAAAAGTTTGCAATGAAGAGTTACTGAAACGGTACAATATGTGTATTCATGAAGAAGGGAGAAATTTTGAACATTTAATATAATAAGTACCTACTAATAAGAAAGAAATTAGTTTAATTTCATTTTTAATAATATTTCGATAGTTTTTAAATGTTTGTTTATAAAACTTTTGTTTACGTTCTTTACTGAATTGTTAATATAAATTTAGCCCATTCTAAATTAGTGTGTATTTTCTTTGTTGTCTTACTTACTTTAAGTTTTGGGAGCCGTTTTATTAGAAGCGTTATTAGAAAAAAAAATGTAATATGTAGGAACATATGGATATTGGTTCATCATGTTAGTTCCGGTTTGGCCGGAAGTGGTAAACATAATTTTATGATAGTGTATTATATCACTTTCCTTATCTTGAAAAAAAGTGTTTGGTAACCAATATTCTATAATAAATAATAAATAAATTATAGGGATTTATCAAAATTCACGTGTACTGGCATTCATGAAAGAAACTCATGTAACTCCAAAGCGGCTTGTTTTTTGTAAATTCTCTATACCATCAAAATTATTCACAAATAATTGTTTAATCACATGACTTATGTTTCAAGGTTCCAGCCATCAAAAAATAGTTTTGCATCGCAGCGCCATCTCTGTGTGCTGTTGAGGAAAAATTCTAATCACCGTTATTTAAACCTTTCTTTCGTATCAATCATCTGCCATTTACAAAAATAAAATATCTTTATTAGTTTTAGAGATAATGGCCTGGGGACTTTTAAGTGAAACACCCTGTATATTTGGATTTTTTGCCACTTTCAAAAACCAGAAATGGAACATGCCAATATTCAGTAAAATTTTTCAATGTGTTACCGATTGCTGTACAATCTTAATTGTACTCGTTTCAAATACATATTTAAACGATTCCTCCTTGATAGTGCATTCTATGATTTTGACGAATTCCTGTTGACTGATTTTTCCTGTTTAATTTTATAAACCTACTCTACGTATTATGATGATTATTTGTTCGTTATCTATGTACTATATTGTTAATTACTCTATGTGTTTTTATTTATTGTGTATTTTTTTTATTACTATTTAACACAACCAATATTTTGTTCGTTTTTTGCTATGTTTTGCATTTACTTAACGTGTCAAAGCATAATTCGTGTATATATGACCAATAAAGGATCTACCTATCCACCTAGCTATCTATAATAATATATTTCATCACCTAATCCAAAAACCCCTAAAACGATGTGCCACTTCAATATCTTTTCGAATGACCGACGGTTTAATGAGGGTGAGGATGACTGATGCCAAAAATTCTTCTGAGAACGTTTCCTCTCGTAGACTCCAAATCACGAATTTATTTTGTTAATCCCTTTAATAATGGAACGAGGGTGTTGGTGCGCGTGGAAAATATAAAGAAATTTCAAATCTTGGCTTCTAGTATACCAGGTGAGTCACGAATTGAAATTTGGAGGCCTTATTACACGACTAAAATTTTTTCAATAAAAAATCAAGTTTGGTGCACATCCGGTTTGATCGGAAATGCCTACAACTTTCGATTTTTAAATGGAACACCCTATATATTTTTACATTTTTGGAATCTAGAGGAAATTTTGAATACAATACATCCATTTTGGTCACTTTTTGATAAACATTAAAAATTTTATTAAAAAATCTATTTCTGAATCCAGAGTGCTGTGGTGCCCAAAATATATTTTAGTTTGTGTGCTACGTTACTATAAAAATAAAAAGAGCAATATGATTGCATTACTTAATTCTCTAGAGGCGTTTAAAATTTTTAAATGTGATTTTTACCCATGAACTCGGTTTTTTTAAATGGGAATTTAATCGTTCACCAACATTTTTAAATACCTCATTTTCATACAAATCTAATGATACCAAAATTTTGAAAATCCGCTCAGAAATATTTGAGATTTCAGCCAAAATACAATGGAACCAAGCTTTTAGAAACATGCGGCTAATAAATAATAGATGAGTGGGCTTTGGAAACTAAAATGGCACATTTCTGTGTAAATCTGGTAACCTTATAATATTGGAAAAATCATAGTAGCCATTGAATGTAATAAAACAATATCAGCTGTCAGACAGATACAAAATAAAGCGTTGCGGAAATCTCTTAGAGCAAAAATTAAAGAAAATGAATAATTTTAGTAGAAATGAAAAGGTCGATATATGTTACTGATATATGGAGAGCGTCTCAAAAATTCAACTGCAGCTGCAGAACTGTATCAGCAACGATATCCCAACAGACGTCATCCAAGCATACACTTGTTTGCCAGAGTGGAACAAGAATTAAGAAACGAACCCAATCAACAAGATGACCATCAAACATTTATTGTAAGTGAGGACAAAGAAATTGATGTATTAGGATTTGTGATGGTACACCCAACAAGATCAACAAAGGAATTGTCAATGGAATGCGACATTAGTCACTCTTCGGTTTGCAGAATTTTAAAGAAACATAAGTTTCGGTCTTATAAATACCAAATACACCAACTGGTTCTTAAATGCAGTACAACAAAACCCAGGTTTTCCTTTTCATATTTTATATTCAGATGAAAGCAGATTTACGAACCGAGGTATGTTTAACAGAATAACTAGATACTGGGCTCAAGAAAATCCGAGGTTGGTAGGGCGGGGGAATATTCAGGAAAGATTTGGGTTTAACTGTTGGCTTGGAGTACTTGGAGATCGAATAATTGGACCCATATTTTTTGATGAAACACTTACTGGCGAACGATATTTATTCTTTTTACAAAACCAGACAGCAGAATTTCTTGACTTACTTCCTCTTGCCTATTTACAAAATCTGTTTTTCCAACAAGATGGTGCTCCCCCACATAATTCCAGAAGAGTGATGGAATATTTAAACAACTTGCATCGTGAACGCCTTATCGCAAATCAAGGTCATATCAGGTGGCCTCCTAGGTCACCTGACTTAACACCCCTCGACTATTATGTATGGGGCACTCTCAAAAATAAAGTTTATAAAACTTCTTCAAATACCCGTGAAGAGCTGCAAAATAAAGTTGTACGGGCTCTTAATGAAATAACGCCGGCTGAATTGCGTAGAGCCATTCAAGCAACTGTACGCAGAGCCGAATTGTGTATAGAAAAAAATGGTGGACATTTTGAACAATATCTATAAATGTCAATTTATGGTTTAATTATATTAATTATTTTAAAGATACCTACTGTTGCCTAGTTTAAGTTTAATTGTTCAAACGGAATTGATTTTTATTTATTTATAGGCCCGATATTTATGTTCATTTAAATAAAACTCTGAAAACCGAACTGATGTCGCATTCTATTGTAAATGTCCTTGTGGATGTAATTGTGTTTTACCTCCACATACCTATGCTAAACTTAATTGTAACGTTCTTTGTGCTCACAATTATTAAATGTTTGATAGCTCAAGATTGCCTATAACTACACGAATCTGTCTGACAGCTGATACTGTTTTATTACATTCAATGGCTACTATGATTTTTCCAATGTTATTAGGTTACCAGATTTACACAGAAATGTGCCATTTTAGTTTCCAAAGCCCACTAATCTCTTATCTATTAGCCGCATGTTTCTAAAAGCTTGGTTGCATTGTATTTTGGCTGAAATCTCAAATATTTCTGAGCGGATTTTCAAAATTTTGGTATCATTAGATTCGTATGAAAATGAGGTATTTAAAAATGTTGGTGAACGATTAAATTCCCATTTAAAAAACCGAGTTAGTGGGTAAAAATCACATTTAAAAATTGTAAACGCCTCTAGAGAATTAAGTAATGCAATCATATTGCTCTTTTTATTTTTATAGTAACGTAGCACACAAACTAAAATATATTTTGGGCACCACAGCACTCTGGATTCAGAAATGATTTTTTAATAAAATGTTTAATGTTTATCAAAAAGTGACCAAAATGGATGTATTATATTTAAAATTTCCTCTAGATTCCAAAAATGTAAAAATATATAGGGTGTTCCATTTAAAAATCGAAAGTTGTGGGCATTTCCGGTCAAACCGGATGTGCACCAAACTTGATTTTTTATTGAAAAGTTGGCATTTTAGTCGTGTAATAAGGCCTCCAAATTTCAATTTTCTATTCCAAATATTTTAGGAAATATCGGGGCGAGCGCAATTCGTGACTCACCCGGTATACACCAAATTCCAAATTTCTGAATTCTTCCTTGCCTGCTTCACTTATTTACACCTATTTCACCCTTAATCGTTCAACGGAATAAGTTCAAAACATCGCCTAGCTCCAGATCTCGCTATAATTAGTGATGCTGCTGAGACGAGATAATTCTCGATTTCGTCTCGAAATCAAAATATAATCTGGTTCTAGATCTCTTTATAATACATGCGTGTAGCTCAAGTCAATGCATTAACCGTTTCAAAGAAAAAGTGCGCAAAAAGAAGTTACAGAGACACCTACGGACACATTTTTTTTAGCTTAAATTTAAAAGCTCGACAATCTAAACCTATTTCAACAAAAAAAGTTTTGAAAACTTGTTTCCGATTATTGTACTTCCACTCCACTACGTGAATGTGGAAGTAACACAAAGTATAGTTCACAAGGACATTCTTTTCTCGTCCAGAAGCCTGTCAGGGTCCTTTTAGTAATACCATTACACAGGCAGACCACGGAAAAGGGGTATAGATTACAACTTGAAAGACGATTAAGGAATACGAAACTAACTTAATTAACAACAGACTGATAACCGTTAAAGCAACAGTGTAACAGAGTATTCCGAAAATGAACTAATACAGTGTGGATGTGAATATTTTTCAGGTACAATAAATGAATAACAGTTGGAAGAGGAACATTAAGGTCAAGTAAGTCTTTTAAGCATTTGATGATTCTGACAAGAGAAGAAAATATGGTCCAGGCAGCGAATAGTTTTTGAGGAATACTTCAAAAACTGGTCTAAAAGCAGTATTGCTTCACAAAACCTACACACCTATTCCAATAGCTCACTCACCCGGTGAGTATAAAAGAAAATTAGAAAAACATGAAAATAGTTCTGGAAAAAAGTGCAATGCCCATAACTGGTTTCTTCGTGGAGACTTGACAGTATTATCCATAATTCTTAGAGGTAACAAGAACCTTTGCTTTTGTGTGAATGGGATAGCAGAGACAGAACAAATCACTGTTAAAAAAAGAATGGTATAAACAGCTCTAGAACCTGTCAGTAAAAACGTCAGTAAGCATCCATTTGTTGATTTTCCAAGAGTACTCTTGCACCTCTTTACATAAATCTTGGTCTCATGAAGCTAGGGCTAGGGCTCCTGACGTAGATGGATCATGTTTCGATAATATAACACAAAAATTTCGGTATCTTCCACGGTCCACAAATAAGAAAACTCTTGTATGATGAGACATTCCTAATAAACAGAAATAAATAAAAACGAAAATCTTGCATGGTTAAGCTGTAACAGAAATTGTTGAAAACTTTGTTCGCGATAGAAGTGACAATATTATTAAAGAAATAGTGGCCAAATTGGCTATGAACGTTTAGGATGCAATATGAATTTGAAGTTACTTTTCCTGCATTCACATCTTAACTACTTTCTGACTAATATGATTACAGAGAAAAACAAGGAGAAAGATTCCGTCAAGATATTAAAAGAAATGGAGCAAAGTGAAACTTAAATATTTTTAAGCCTCCTATAAAACAATATAGCATATACAATAAATTATTAAATGGAAATGCAAAATACAGGGTCTAATTAGTTTCATGTCATTAAAAAAAAAACTGATAATAGGGACCGACTAGACAAACAAAAAAACCTATATGACTTTTTTATTTAGGAGCACTTTGAAAAAAACTGACCTAGGTTTAACATTTTAATGTTAAGGTAATTCCGAATATTAGGAATAATAAAAAACTGTAATATCCGACTTGTGTTTAAGCCGGAAGGAGTGCAGCACTTTGATGGGATTACTTGTACCGAACTTTTTATACCACTAATTATGCAAATGTAAATAATTCCTCCTCTTTCGGCACAACGCCAGCATAGCATGGCCGCAGGGGTTTAAAAAGGATTTGTTTGCATGTGTTTTTTAATTTGGAACAAAGTTATTGTCGTTTATAAGAATTTATAAAATTTTAAAGTGGTTTATTAACATTTGTGATATTGTGTTAAAAGCTTAAAAAATTAGTAATTATTTTATGAAATTGGAAAACGAACAGTTAGACGTCCGAGATACGATAACAGAAAATAGTTGTGTATTTTAGGTTAGGAAAAAACGCGCATAATTTTTCCCAATCAGGTATCGAAAACTAAAAACCTAGTCTTTGGTCTCTATGAAAATCAATGTAAACAATAATAAACAGATCAAAACAAGACAGCGAATACCAATAATAATAATCATACCTTTAATGCCCAATAGGTAACACCCAATAACTGAACAATTCTTTTGAATTTTTCACAAAAATTGTTCGAAATGACCTCCATCTCCACGTATACACATTTCGGCACGTCGAACTAAGGACATACGTACTCCGTTCAACACATTTGGTAAATTAGGATAATTTTTTATGGTTTCTATGTACATTAAAATACGTTGTTGCAATTGTTCTAAAGCTCTTCCGCACCAGCTGCATTTCCACCACTTTCTCCATACGCCAAGTGCATATCCGCGAGCTGTCCACTCTTTCCAGGTTAACTTCTACGTTAGATGCACTACGGATCTAATTTTTTTTAAATTAAAGGTAGAGGCCATCTTTCGTATAAAATCGGTCCGAAAAAAGCCAGGTTAGTATTTTTCTTGTAATACGAGTTTTACCTGAAAAATGCGCGTTAGCCGTCAAAATTATATTGAAAATTTGAGGCTAATAGCCTTCTTGTTAGCTGTTGGGTCATAATTTGTAGGTAAAAATGTTGATATTATCACTACCTACGAATACATATATTCAAAAATGCAAACAAAAAAATAATTTTTTTCGCTGCTACAATCAGTCTCGTGTGTAATCTTTCATAATGTCCAAAATCTGCGTTTTAAAAGACCACACTAAACTGTGAATTAACGTTAACAATAAAGAAAACAAAAAGAAAAACTTGGTCTAAAATCCAAAAAGTAACACAAAAAGCACGGACGAGAAGTAGTGTCTTACGTAACCAAGTACTAACGACTTGAACGATAAGTCAATAAAATAAATCTTAACGTAAGTGGCACAAAATCCAAAAAGAACAAAAGCAACAGACCAAACCAAGGAACAGGTAGGTCGCATCGTGTGTACGTTGTTTACCAAGTAAGGACACAAACTGAAATTATTACTTGAGAATATTATAAGGGAGAGTATAGCACGCGTAATAAGATATTTTGGGCGCGAAGAAGCAAAAAACGTGGCGGTGTCCTCTGTCGGTCGCATTTAACTACTTTGTCGGCATACTTATTTGCACGAATGTCAGAGTATCATGTGCGACAAGACGCGAGGCAATAAAACCTACCCCAATATGCCAGCAGTTCTCAAACATGTTATTAAATATTTTGGAAATTTGTCTTTATTTTTTTTCTCTCCAAAACTATGAGCTTGAGACCCCATATTATATAAGGTGTTCTTGTTTGTCTTGTCGTTCCCTACCACCAGTTTGTTTTAATGACATGAAACTAATTACACCCTGTATATACTCAAATATTCGCGTCTGGCCAGTTCCGCGTAAAATAAATGTATTTCTATTGTAGAAACAAAAGTTAAATGATAATTTTTACAACAATATCAAAATCTATAAAATAGTATCAAAATGAAACTGACCAGTTAACATTCGATGTGTTAGTTGTCGAACTAACATATATTTTCGCACACCATAAAAGAGAGTTAGGTACTTGAGAACACGCCGAGGGTTAAATTCCACACTCGCGACGTTTTCACTAATTAGTTTTTCAAGGAAACCATCGATGAAAAATAAATGTTTACAACAGGATCCAATGTCCGGAAATTATCATTCTGGTTACCGAACATACAGGGACTACAGGACCATGACTAACTAAATACGTTAGCAAACGTTGTTTGTGGCATCGGCCATTTGCAATGCAGAAAAACGGAATAGATAGATAGTTTATAAACGTACTTACAGTTTAATACTTCTGTAATTTGAAACTGCACTACTTCACTATATAATTTGATAAATACTGATAACATTAGTTCTAGGTATCAATTTACTAAAGCAAGTAGACTGCATGACCAATATTATAAACTTTTTAATGTGTCACGACAATGCTCGTACACAACAGCCCCGGGCAGGGGTCCTGCCTGGAATCATGAATTTCGACACGATTCACGGTACTCACGCCAAAAAAATGGCAGATTGGTTGTTTATAGTGACAAAAGATCTACCGCGCAATGGATCTATTTAATCATTCGTATAGATTTTTAGCGTGCTAGCAGGGTAGGCTTAAGGTACTTTTAGAACAAAATATTAAATAAAAGCAGTATTTTAGGTAAATTACTCTTATTATCGAGTGGACAAAAAGTGGCCCATTACAAAAGGTATCAAGGTAGATGGGATGCCAACATGATGGTTGATTTTTTATGCTTAATTGAGATTGTTTAGAGGAACGCAGTAAACGAGAAAGAAAACCTCTGCATAGATCTTCGAAATAAAAAGAAAAAGTAAAAGAGTTCGTTACTCAAGAAATAAATAGAATTCCGTATTCATCACCAATCTTTAAAAGTTGGTAAAGAATTGTTTTAACATTGTTCAATTCTCATCTGTGACTGTGACTTTTAAGTTAATCTAAATGCATCCAATTAAATTTCTCTCTACAAATGTTTATTCAAAACTAGTCAATTTATTGTTTTAAATATAAAAAATACACTTTTGTTTCATTTCCAATGTTTCTTAAGGAAGTTTGAATCAATTTTCTTTAAAAAAAAGACTAGAAGAAGAAATTTAAATAAAAAAAAAAAAATTGAATTAGTCAAAAATATATAAAAACCATATTTTTCCTTATTTAACCGGTTTCTTTAGTTAATTAAAGGAAAACAAGAGCTAACTTTTAAAAACTAAGGTCAGATTGGTTTCCAAACATAAAGATTTGATACTATGGTCGGTCTTACTCGCAACTTCATTTTTGGGTGTGCCGGTGTCATTTTTTTCCCTCATGATGAAAAACATACCTTTCGATTACCAGAAATATCACCTTACCACGTAGTGCGAATAACATTTTTTTCGCACTAGAGTGAAAAAAATAACAGTATTTAACTGCCAATTAGAGTCTATCTGCAGACGTTCATTATCTGTGATTTAATTTGCCCTACCTTTCTCTCTTTCTTGTAATCACTGCAAAATTTTCAGACTTTGACATTGCATACCTGCAACAGAAAAAATTATATTATAATTCAATGAATGAATTAATCAATGAGTGAAATGTTAAAAATGAATTTCCACATAGCAATTAATTCAAACAATTAGTACACAATCGAGGTTTAATACCTAATAAGTATTCCCCTGTGGGATCTCCTTTCTTTTTCATGATAACGTTAAGCGGACAGTTAAAAGAGCTAAAATTGGAGCAACAAACAGTAAATAATACGATTGTGGGATTAGCTTCATTAGTGCGTTTTCCAGAACGTTCAACTCTACAAGGCGTGGTATGATAGCTATGTAAATTTGATTAATATCATGCGTGGGGTAGTTTTTATGTCAAATACCACTTTGTATTAGATATGTACGTACAGAGTTTGTCACAAATACAACGAGGTATCCTCCAAATAAAGTCAATTTATTTTAATTTGCATATATGCCGATCCCACATTTAAATTTAAAAAATTGACACGAGTTCTTCAATTACGAACATCGATGATGTTCATAAAAGGTTTGGAAATGATGAATATAAATAAGGTGTATGCACCAAATTAACAAGCGCTGTGACCATCAGGATTTGGGAATAATTATTGATTAACTTAGACGTGAAAATGGTAAAAGGGCGTCCTAACTACAACATTATTATTTTAATTTTTGTTGACTGGATTTTAAGAAATTTATTTAATAAAAATTATCGGATAATATGTTTTTAAGGATGCCGTAGAATTTGTTATTTGCAATTTTTACGAGACTATCATCCACTGCCAACTTCGGCTAGCTCCGAAGATATTTTTAACATTTTCATTGTGATGCAAGAAATTATCCGAAGGTGTCAAATCGGGAAACCTAGGTGGCCATTCAATTATTACTCTTCAACACAGCCGCTGATTTTGAAAAACCTCATCTATGTAGTAACGTACCGCAATCGCAAACTAAGGTGGTCTCCAACCCTGTTAGAATCATAGATCAGTTCTAGGGCTGCATAGATCTACGATTTTCAAATACCGAAGATAAAAATTAATATTGTCGTATGTAATATCATAGTGTTTAGAATTTCATCGGTGAAATTTTTTCGACAACATAGTTGCCTAGTAATATAGAGTGTAAATTGGCAGTTTATGATCCGAGCGCGTTTGAATTATATTAGCCTTTGGCAACTTAACTTGAGACAAAATTAATAAACAAAGTATAAAAGCGCGAATGGCATTTGGGGAAAATATTCCGCGAATAAGTTAATTAAACACATAAAACATATCTTTAATATTAAGTTCTTGCCTTCAGATGCTATTTTTTTCAATTTCTTCATTTATGTCATATAGAGATGTGTTTCCAAAACGACTACAGATAAAAATATTTAACAAATGCAGCTGCATAAACTTAAAAGTCCTCGGAATTCGCTACATTTTATATGTAATGTAGTGACTCACAAGCGAGTAAACAAAATAAAACGTTAAAGCCACAGGACGAGGTAGCCGGCAACAGGTATGTACTATATTAGACTGACCTGCCGTTGGGAAGTCTACTGCAATGAGTTCTCACACATGCTTCGACCAATCACATGATGAGTAAAGACATGCGTACCTACATTGACTAATGTCCTGCCTATAAACATTCGGGGTTTACGAAAATCCACTCTGATTTTTAAGTCTCATTCTCTTTTTCTAAATCCATAGGACAAACAAAAGCAGATTGTGATCTGGGCAATAGAGCCAATTTTCGTAAACCCCTATTATGTACCGCCCTCATGGTATTATGTAGCCATTCCAGTAGCGCTGCTCTACCAGTAGAGCACTAAATGATGCAATGATTAAAAGATTATTTATTATATATCTACATATTTAATCTTTATTTTTAATTTGAGAAATCTAAAAATTGAGTTAAGGTTATTTAGCTAAGCAGAGAAGACTGAATATGTGAGAACAGAGCAAGTTTTGATTCCCGAATTACTATACCCCAGCCAGTTTAAGAACGAAACATTTTTTACATAGGAAGGTATTTCTTTTATCTTCATATTGGTCAAAGACCATAATCTTGTTACTTTTCGGTGGATAACCGTAAGCAGGTGACTATGTTTATGTAGCTTTGTTTCATTTGTCTCTACGTATGTAATAATTGATTTGTGTGCTTGATGGACATACTACAACCTATACTTATATATAGTATATAAACTCGAGAAAAAATATACAGACAAAATGTAAGAGCTCAAGTGATATTTGCGGAAAATATTTCACGAAATAACACATGTCACATGTCAGTGTCTACAATGCGAATCCCAGTGATATATCTATCTAGAGAGTATTATAGTGATAATATGCTGTATCTGTCAAGAACCGATTCACTACCAATAATGAATCTCATTTGACTAAACACAAAAAAATGTGATCTTATTAGTTTCCATGTTATTAACGAATGAAATAACCTAATAAATGAATGAATTATTTCTAGGACAATATGGATCTACTATTTCCGAATATCCATATATCTCTAGAAATTATTATTACCGGATATACCAGTGACGCAGACAGGGTGGGGGTCTAGAAGGGTCCGGGCTCACCTCCTCCAAATTTAGACCTTTAAATAATTGGTATGCATACATGACATTTAACAATATATTAGTCTTATTTTCGGTTTTTTCCGAAAATGTTTCTGGTTGATTTCGAATCTCAGTACCAGCCAGCCCCGTTGCATTTCGAGGTTTCTTGCAATTTTATTTCAGCCATATTGATAGGGCGGAGCTAACAGCGTGCCGATTTGAAGCGACACAATCTAGAGCAGTCCCAATTTGATTCTTATTTAGGCTTAAATATAGATTACACAGGTCTACAAAAAAAATTGTTTTTGACCTCGGGATCTGGACTGGATTTTATCCGATAGTCCATCCACGCAATACCGAAACAGAAAAATATGTTATCTACTAACATTCTATTTGCCTAACCATTTTCCAACAATCAACAAAATCTCTTGGAACTATTCAGAAGCCGGTCATGGCAAAGGAGCTCCTGACGGTATTGGCGCAGTAATAAAACGGTCAGCTGACCAGGCGGTAGCTCATAATAATGACATAAATTCTTTTGAAACTTTTGCAAAAGTTATTAGGGAAAGCGACCCTAACGTTCATATTGACTTTGTAACACTCGACGAGATTACCACTGTAGAAAATGTTTTGCCTGTAATCATACCTATCTGCAAAGGTATTATGAAAGTACATCAGGTTACCTGGAGAAAAGACACTGGAATCTTGTATTTTAATGCATTAAGCTGTTTTAGTTGTGAGCTCGGTACCTTCTGCAAGCATTATGAAGCATGTAATCCTAAAACATATGCTACATCTATAGAAATAATGCAACCCAAAACTTCTGAAGTTGAAGAACCAACCACAACTGTGACTTTAGCACCTAAAGATAAAGAAAACTCAACAGAACTAATCATTACTCTAATTTCAAGATCTGAAGAAGAAGAAATATTCAAAGAGCCAACCACAACTGTAACCTCAGCATTATTAATAAATGATTGGATAGCAGCAATCTTTGATGACCATTGGTACCCAGGTATTCTTTTGACATACTTCTATGCAAATAATTTTTATTAAAAAAAAACATTATTTTAGGGATTATTGAAAATATCTCAGACGGAAAACTCATCATATCGTTTATGATATGGAAAGGAAATGGCTTCAATTGGCCCATGATACCTGATAGACAGACACTAGATCCATCTGGCATATTGTGCAAATTGAAAGTCCCTCCAGTGCCTGTTTCTACCCGATTATTTCAAGTGCCAGAGTCAAAGTACATTGATGATATATTCAACAAAGTTTAAATATAATTAACCTGTTTATTTGCATCTATAAGAATTACTGTTTTTTATTTCTCTTATGAAATTAAAGTTTTGATATCCAAATATCTTTTTCTTTTATCATATTACTCATTAACATGGACCGTTTGTCATTAACGTGGACATCAGTAATTTTTTTTTCAAAAAAAATCTAATTTTTAGCGCTGTTAATAGTTTTGCATTATATTACAAGCACAACTATAAGGACATACCAACCATAAAATAAATACATTTGTTGTCAAATTAACTGTTAATAAAATGTACCCAAAATTTAAAATGACCCTACTGTCTTGAAGATTGAGATCCGGAACCAGGACAAAGCATCTACCAGCCTGGGGAGATCAAGTTCCTCACCACAGTGCCTGAAGGAGTTTAGAGCTACCCTCTTCCAATTGACAGGTATTATAATGTCGGAATCAACGAAGGCAAAATATAAGAGTTGGGAACGCATCTTGCCGACTTCCACAGCTGACATCGCAACACTACGTAATCCTAAGGCCTGGTTCGTGGTTAGTATTCAGCGATCTTGAATTCACTTTGGACCTGGAATTCGTGCCCAACTTTCTTGAATGCTGGAGGATTCGTGCCTGTGTCATCCTGAGATTCGTGCTCGGCGTACCCAAAAACTTAAGGACCCTGACTCTTTATCGAATTTCCAATAATTTCAAGACTTTTGACAGCTGATTGATAGCTGTCATGTTACCATCAATAAATTCTAACTCCGAATTTGTGTTCAGCGACCTCTAAAACCCCCACACACGCTCTCTGGTAATGTCAATGTTTGCATTCGAATATTTCTCTCACTTCCCACCTCCACAGGGACTACTGAGATGCTGTAGAACTAAAACGTCTCATCAGATCTTTTTCGTTGCCTTTATCGGATTAAGCGCATCAAGGTACATATGATATCATAGATTCCGAGATTAAAAAAAAAATGTAGACCTGTGTTATCTCATATTTGCAAAAAAATATTCGGAAAATCCCCCTACGTCACTGATTATATCCAGTAAGCCGCTGCAATTAAGTACTTACTTCTTTATTTAATTTTTAGTACAAAAGCTTCAAAATCCAACCGCTATAAAGCGACAAATTGAGTAGTTTCTCTATTCTCCCGGGATTCATTTAAAATACGGAACTCTGCAACTTTTATATGACGTAACAAAGCGTATATTTTAGTTTAAAGTGCAATTTTTCATCCGAGGGTCCATTCCCAACTTTATAACAATTTGAACTAAATGTGCTTTTTGATGATTCAACACGGATTATGATCGGCACACGTAGTGGCAATAATCATAAACTGGGCTATAAAGCGACGCCAATAAAACTGTAAAATGAGGTGTACTCTCCGGATATTGCTGATATGGGAGCAAAATGAATGAGCCGAAAGAATAACGTCGGAAATAAAAACTGTACTTAATTATACAATAGGTATATAAATTATAATACAGGGTGTAATTAATTTCATGCAATTAAAAAAACGGGTGGTAGGGACCGACCAGACAAACAAAAAAACTTTATATAACATGGGTCTAAAGCTCATAGCTCTGGAGAAAAAAATAAAGAAAAATTTCCAAAATACTTAATAACAGTTTGAGAACTGCTGGCAAATTGGGGTAGGCTTTATTGCCTCGCGTCTTGTCGCACATGATACTCTGACATTCGTGCAAGTAAGTATGGTGAGCCTAAGAGATATTTATGCCGCGACGGGGTCATCGAAAAGCATACCGACAAAGGAGTTAAAAGCGACCGACAGAGGACACCGCCATGTTTTTTGCTTCTTCGCGGCCAAATTACCTTATTACGCGTGCTATGCTTTCCCTTGTAATATTCTCAAGTAATAATTTCAGTTTGTGTCCTTAGTTAGTAAACAACGTACATACGACGCGACCTACCCGTTCCTTAGTTTTGTCTGTTGCTTTTGTTCTTTTTGAATTTTGTGACACTTATGTTAAGATTTATTTTATTGACTTATAGTTCAAGTCGTTAGTACTTGGTTACGTAAGACACTACTTCTCGTTTTTGTGTTACTTTTTGGATTTTGGACCAAGTCTTTTTTTTTGTTTTCTTTATTGATAACGTTAATTCACAGTTTAGTGTGGTGTTTTAAAACGCAGATTTTGGACATTATGGGAGATTACACTTATCAAGATGTCGCGGATATGCACTTGGTGTATGGAGAAAGTGGTGAAAATGCAGCTGGTGCGAAAGAGCTTTATCGTTTAAGGTTCCTTAATCGACGTCATCCTTGTGCTCGTACATTTGCTAGTATTGACCAGCGTCTTCGAGAAACAGGTGGTCTCGAAGGACATGGAGGAGAACGAGGTCCACAACGCGAAGAAAGGGTAATTGACGCAGAGGTTCAAATTTTGGAACTTGTAGAAGAGGATCCAACTTTAAGCACCCGCCATATAGCGGGCATTGAGAGATATGAACTTACATCCTTATCACTATCAACGTGTCCAAGCACTAGAACCTCAAGATTTTGCAGAGCGAATGCAATTCTGTAGGTGTATTTTAAGAAAACACGCGGCAAATGAGGATTTTTTTAAACGTTCTGTGTTTCTCCGATGAGTCGTGTTTTACCAGAAATGGAGTGTTTAATTTTGAAAATATGCAATATTGGGCAGATGAAAATCCACGTGTAATAAGAAGGGCGCATTTTCAACGACGGTTCAGCGTTAATTTGTGGGCCGGAATTTGCGGTAATGAAATAATTGGACCTATAGAATTACCCGCTAGATTAAACGGTGATATATGGGTTATTAGCATTTTATGGGCAATTTCGATGTCCAACCTTTATAATTACAACACTAATTAAACATCGCCACCTTTGAATTTTTTTCCCGTTACAATAAACTATTAGCAATATATATATTTTTTTTTAATAAATCCTTCCTCCATTGATTTAGAAGTAATATTTTGTATTTTAATTAGGACTGTTAGTTAAACACTTAATATTAAAAAGATAATATACTATTTAAAAAAATAATAAAATTTGTTTAAAACCACTTGAGATTTTTTAAAGGTTTTCCTTAATGAAAAGTGACATTACCATGCTTAAAATTTAAACTCTTATTTTAAATTTACCGCCTTATTTGAGATTGCGCCAGTAGCGATTTTAGGCACGTTTTAATGCCACACAAAGTTCTGCTGTTGTTTTAGTGGGTTGTGTTTCAACGTGTGAAGGATACAGTGAGAAATACTCGTCATTTTTGGTAAGTGTTTTTATTCAGAACATTACCATGCCTATTGATTTATAACTTAGTTAAAGAGTTTTATTGTTTTTTGTTATTTTTAACGCTGTCTCATGTGTACCTTTCCAACATGGTTTTATCGCATACCTATTGTGTTAGTTTGACTCTGCCACAGATGGCGTAAACTGTAATTTTGACATTACCATGTATGTTGTTAGCAGACATTACCATGGATGATCAGTATCCGTGGTAATGTCAATAATCCACAGCACAGTAATGTATTTATTATGTTGTAAATTTAAGTTGTAAATTACTAATTATTTTGATTTACGCTGTCTTTTTATAATAATAATACACTTTATTCAATAAAATTACAAATGCAAATAATATAACTACTAATATATTTCAGAATATCGCAATGAATTCAAATAACGAAAAATAAAAAAATAAAATTATTCGGAAAAAATCTATCAACAAAATGACCAAAGAAGACGCACTTAAAATAAAAAGGGATTGTGAACCAAAACGAAGAAATGCAATAAAAAATGATCCAGGAAAAAGAGAACAGGAAAGACAAAAGGAAAAGGAAAGATTTACTGAGGCAGAAAAAGTTGATCAGTATTTTATTAATATTTAATCATTTATTGAAATATTATATAACGTAGTAATATATTTTTTTTATTTTTCAAGTTGTAATTTTTTTAAACTTGACATTACCATGGTTAGCCATTTTTAATTTTCATTTTTGGGCATTATTAATAAGAGTTGACCTTTGCCACGTTTATGTGCTAATGTATACAACACCTACAATCTCGCTATAAAAAAAAATCACGATTTTAAAGATTCAGTCAAGTCACAATTACAGTCTTAAAAGTGCTTGTAATATGCTAATGACCCATATACTTAAATTTTTTGCAACAAACATTGCCAAATTTGCTGGAAGATGTACCCTTGGCTACGCGCAGAAGAATGATGTATTTGCACGATGGCGCGCCAGTTCATTTTAGTCTGGCTGTTCAAAATTTTTTGAACAGAAAGTTTCCTCGACGATGGATTGGACGTAGCGGACCAGTACCATGGCCTGTTAGATCGCTCGACTTAAATCCGATGGACTTTTATTTTTGGGGACATTTTAAATCTCTGGTTAACCGTGATCCAATTGACACTTTAGAACAATTGCAACAACGTATTTTAATGTGCATAGAAACCATAAAAAATTGATCCTAATTTACCAAATGTGTTGAACGGACTGCGTATGTCCTTAGTTCGACATGCCAAAATGTGTATACGTGGAGATGGAGGTTATTTCGAACAATTTTTGTGAAAAATTCAAAAGAATTGTTCAGTTATTGGGTGTTACCTATTGGGCATTAAATGTATGATTATTATTATTATTAGTATTCGCTGTCTTGTTTTGATCTGTTTATTATTGTTTACATTGATTTTCATAGAGATCAAAGAGTCGATTTTTAGTTTTCGATACCTGATTGGGAAAAATTATGCGTTCAATTCGTTAAAAAAAATCTGATTTTTTGCTAACTTAAAATCACAACTATTTTCTGTTATCGTATCTCGGACGTCTAACTGTTACAGTTTTTTTATTATTTCTAATATTCGGAACTATAACACCCATTGGCCCTGAAAAACAGTGGTTCTCAAATTTTTCCTACCTTAACATTCAAATTTTAAACCTAGGTCAATTTCTTTCAAAGAAAAAGTCATACAGGTTTTTTGTTTGTTTAGTCAGTCCATATTACCATTTTTTTAATGACATGAAACTAATTACACCCTGTATATACACTGAACTGAATTTGTTGTAGGTTCCTTGTGTTGTTCCTTATTATGTTTGAAGCAAAGAGAATAAAAATAGCGATATTACGTAAAAGAATCTAGCGACAATTACGAAATATACAGAAAGACGCGTCTCATTGTAGTACCAACAAAGAACGCGTTCCTCATTTCAATTATTCTTAACTCACTCCTATTTATTTTTAATGCTCTTGGCAGTGAAAATAATGAAAATACAGCTGCTTAGCTCGTTGTGTAATAACGATGTGCATATAGCAGCGAGTAACTATATTTATAATATATTCAGGTCATGGACGTGAAAGAAGTGAACCTAACCGGAGATAATGGTAATCCCGATAAAGGCCAGAGTTCAGCATCTTGAAAATAAGTAGAGTGGTTAGATTGGTGCAAGATGACAGGTTTTCGTAAACAAAAATTAATTCTTAAAATAGACTAAAATCCTCTTAAAAATAACTTTTTTCGCTTTCACTTTTTTGTTTATCACCATCTCTGTCATATTCATTACATTACCTACATGCATTAAATAAGTAAATATGAGTGTTTAAATTAGATTACAGTTGCAAAACTGATCAAAATACTAACAAATAGACAAAGATATCAAATTAATGTTTGGCGAATTTGATTACCTTTGCAAATTTGAAACAAATAATATTTGACAATAGTCGAAAATATCATCAGTTCAAAGCGTATCTGCAGGCATTGGTTCTCACAGGTCGTTGTCATAACTTAAATTATAAATTTAAAAACTTTCAACGCAAAAACAATGTGTTACGTGCTTCCGCCTTTTAGGAAACACCCTATATGAATCTGCGGGTTCTAAATAATTTTAACAAGGGGTGAACCACTAACACTTTATTTAATAATTTACTGACTATACAATACTTCAAAATAATCTTTACACTTTGTTTACTTGATATTTAACCTCACTTTTTTCGCTACCAAACTTCACTTTCCTAAACTCCTCCCCTTCCGCCGGTAATCGCGCCTTATATATTTTGAAATTGCCTCCAGAGTCATCCAGAATACAATGGAGAATCTTCTCCTACCACACTCTAGAAAACTCTATCTCTTTCTTCAATTTTCCAGTCACTATTAGGCATAGGGGTATCATAGAGGGGTGTAAGGCATAACAAATGATTAAAATTTTTAGTTAAAAATAAATAAACAAATCTTTATAAATTATCGTCTTCCTTTGGAGACACCAAATAGACCAGTGACTTTAGGCCAAAACGAAGTTAAAAGTGTTGTTGCTAATCCTCCGATTTGAACTTTCCAAACTCATTTTATTCGGGAATACATGCACTTTAAAAGGAAATTGGTTACATGCTTAAATAATAAATAAAAATATATATATTTTTTAATAAATTAACATTATTTATTTATGAGAAACAAAATTTGCAATAACTTTTTTAATTATGCAAATTTTAATGAAACGCCATTAGATTCGTCGGAAAAAATACGTTGATTTCACCTTTTGTGGACCCTGTTTGGACCATTTTAAGCCGAGATATCAACTATTTTAGTTTTAGCACTGTTTGTAATGAATATTGTCGAAAAATTCGAAATGGAGGCTATATGTCAGACTCTTTACTATTTGAAGTTACATTTTTTGTATTTTTTCGTACGTATTCACTGAAAAAAGTACATGTATTCCAGAGTAAAATGAGCTTTGGAAAGTTCAAATCGGACGATTAGAAAGTTATAAAGAAAAGGCTTATTTAACAATTATGAATTTTGCGGTAATTTTTGTGATAACAAATTTTTTACTATTTTTGCAAAAAAAATCGGAGTGCTAAGACCAACAACAATTTTATAAATTAAAATCACTGGTCTAAAAACTCTTAAACACAATATTCGATTACCAACATCGACGCGCATTTCGCTAACCAAGTAAGTATCATCAGGAGATGACTAAATCGTATTTTTTCATCAGATATTTTAAATGAATGGGTATTTATTACGAAACGGATGCCGCACGCGCCACACGTCAGTCTCAGGCCGTTGCACACATACATGTAAACTTACAGCACTTTTTATGAGGTACCTATGTTTTCCCCTTTCTTGGATTGAAACGTTATTAACAATGATAGCAACAAAACAATGTGACAATTTATGCTTTCACGTCTAAATTAATTGATATTGGGGTTCCCAAGCGCTCGTTTTTCGACATTTTTTAACACTGACCTTTCTTTTTCAGACATTTAAAATGCAATTAAAAATTCTGAAAAATTTACGTGGAGATCAAAAAGCTATTTTCATGGCGTAACAGATGTTTCACACATTTTTTGTTTGTCATTGCTACATAAAATTCTTTAAAATATTTTCTTTGGCAATTTTTTTTTTTTTTTTAGTAAAAAGAAGGGGTGTGTAGCGTGACTCACGACAGAAGTGAAACTACTTATTATTATTTTCTTTTCTTATATAACTATTCAACAGGTAGTAACACAATTAGCCAACACAAGTCGCATCACTGGTACGTATATTGTAGTATATGGCGTTAGTGCAGAGTGGGGGAAAGATTTGTCGGGACACTTGGTCGTGTCGTTCTCGCCTATTTACTCCCATATATTTGTTCATGTTGAGGCGCGCCAAAAGAAGTTTTACTTCAAACATTTTGAAACATGAACTGCCTTTAAAAAACGGGCACGGCTAATTTAACCTTCATCATCAACCTATTACCGGTCATGATTCTGTTAATTTTTCCCTTCAATTTCAATATTACGTAATAAGGTTCAAATAGTGAAATTTTATGTGATAATTCTTAGAGACCATTTTTCAAGATGATTAATTTTTTTACAATTTGTTTTTAATAACTAGATTGTCTTAAAATATAATCAATATGGTAAAACTTTTGAAACTTTACCTCTGTTGTATATTTAGATTCCAGGACGAAGAAGAATTTGAACCATTTTTAACTACTTACAAAAATTAAATTCTTAAAACAATCTATTATTTCAATGTGAACAACCCCTTTTTTTAATCTAGTATTTCTACGCTACTGTATCCACATTATAAGCAATTTTAATTGCAAATGAGTCCTTGTACTTTGCCAAGTATCTACACTAATTTGCATTCTGCAAACTTAGTCCTTATATTGTTTTAGTTTTCTTATAAGGAATAGTAAATAAACACCATGGTACACAAACTGACGAGTAGTAATAAAAACAATTAATGTTTCAATGTTAATTAGCAAAAAGTCTTTCTTGTCGAGTCACTAAATCGATATTAAATTCCAAACTTGTTCTTTGGTTAATTACACATAGGAAATTACTGTTTCAAGGGAGTTTCCTGGGCGAGGATATAAAAGTTTCAATTGCCTGTCCAACATGATGAAGTTGTAGTTTTATATATGCTGTATTCTTTTCTAGTAAAATATTAGTGGTGGTATTTATTACACAACATTATGAAATGGATGACCAGTTAGTTAAAAACAATACAAATTACTAAATATAAGAATGATACATCCTACCAAAAGACACAATATTCGGTGTATCGCAAGGAACTGTCCTGAGGCCTAATCTGTTTATTCTAAACATAAATGACATTATGAAATATGTTAAAAAATGCAGCATACAACTATTTGCTGATGATATCTTGATATATTTAGTCGGAGATGATGTAGACTCAACTTTAAACATAATAAATAGTGAGCTTCGAGAAATAGAAAAATGGTTGGACATGAAGTGCCTTAAGTTAAATACAGATAAAACTAGGTTTTGTGGCAATTACAAGTAAATACAGCCGAGTAAACATAGTAAATAACCAAGGAGTAATCATTAATGGAACAAAAATAGAGAGAGCAAGTTAATGAATTCAGCTATTTAGGAGTAACTATTGATGATCATTTAGCGTTCTCCACACATGCGCCCTTTATATGGCTAAAAAAATAGTTAAAAAGTTAATTTTATCTGACTCTGGGAAAAGATTTCAGTACATGAATGAGAATAACTATGACGATTGTGTTACGGTATTTGGACTTCATCTCAACGATACTGTTCCTGCTTAATTATTCTGAAATAAAAAATATGATACAGGAAAACAAAACCAAGCATTACGGATTATTCTAAACTGTAATAAATATACAAACATTGAATTACTACTTGATGCTACGAAGCTACTGGTAGTGAAGCAAATCATAACCTTAAATACAATGACTTTTATTTACAAAATGTTACATGAATTAGCGCCAAAATATTTATCAAAATATTATTTTACCTTTTTGAGGAACATTCATGAACACGACATAAAATCAAGAGAAAATTATATTCCACCAGTACATATTATAAGATATAGCCAGGTTAACCTATTCTATAATGAATTTAAAAAATATTATGAACTAGCAATTTATGTAAAAAAAAACATGAAAACTTCACGAGACTGATTCTAGCAGTGAAAAAGATTATTTTTTTGTTTGCATTTTTGAATACATATATTCGTAGGTAATGATAATATCAACATTTTTACCTACAAATTATGACCCAAGAGATAATAAGGAGGCTATTAGCCCCAAATTTTCAAAATAATATTGTCGGCCAACGCGCATTTTTCCGGTAAAACTCATATTATAAGAAAAATACTAACCTGGCCCTTTTCGGACCAATTTTAATCGAAAGATGGGCTCTCTACCTTTAATTTTAAAAGAGAATTAAGTCCTTAGTACATCTAACATAGAAGTTAGCCGCGAATCAGACGACAGCGTTTTCGCTGCTAGAGCGTAATTTCTCAAGTAATATGTCAATAAAAATTTTTTTAATAGCTTGGCCCATTTCAGACCACTTTTAATCGAAAGGTGGGTTCTTTAGCTTTAACCAAAAAAAAGTTAAGTTCCCAGTGCATCTAACATAGAAGTTAATTGCAAAATAGACGTTCACACCGTTTTCGCTGCTAGCATATTTTTTACGATATACTAAAATAAAATGAGAACTATTAACCTGACCCTTTTCGGACTGATTTTTATTGAAACGTGGGCTCTTTACCTTTAATTAAAAAGAAAAATTAAGTCCCTAGTACATCTAACATAGAAGTTAGCCGCGAATCAGAATACAGCGTTTTCGCTGCTAAAGCGGAATTTCTCAAGTAATATGTTAATAAAAAAAGTGAACAGCCTGGCCCATTTCAGACCACTTTTAATCGAAGGGTGGGTTCCTTAGCTTTAATGTCATAGAAGTTAATCGCAAAATAGACGATCACACCGTTTTCACCGCAAGCACATTTTTTTTAAGAAATACTAAAATAAAATGAGAACTATTAAGCTGGCCTTTCGGACTGATTTTTATTGAAACGTGGGCTCTTTACCTTCAATTAAAAATAAAGATTAAGTCCCTAGTACATCTAACATAGAAGTTAGCCGCGAAACAGAATACAGCGCTTTCGCTGCTAAAGCGGAATTTCTCAAGTAATAGTTAATTAAAAAAAAGCGAACAGCCTGGCCCATTTTAGACCACATTTAATCGAAGGGTGGGTTCCTTAGCTTTAATTTAAAAAAAAGTTAGGCAAGGCTATTCAAAATTTTTTTATTAGCACATGAGAAATTACGCTCTAGCAGCGAAGACGCTGTCGTCTGATTCGCGGCTAACTTCTATGTTAGATGTACTAGGGACCTAATTCTCTTATTAAATTAAAGGTCGTGAGCCCACCTTTCGATTAAAATTGGACGAAAAGGACCAGACTAATAGATCCTATTTTATTTTGGTTTCACATAAAAAATCTGGTAGCAACGGAAACGCTGTCAACGACTATTTCGTGGTCAACTTCTATGTTAGAAATACTAGGGACCTAATTGTTTTTTTTTTATTTAAGGTAAATAACCCACGTTTCGATAAAAATCAGTCCGAAAAGAGCCAGGTTAATAGTTCTCATTTTATTTTAGTGTATCTTAAAAAATGTGCTAGCAGCGTAAAAACCGTGTGAACGTCTATTTCGCGATTAACTTCTATGTTAGATGCACTGGGGACTTAATTTTTGTTTTAAATTTAAGCTAAAGAACCAACCCTTCGATTAAAAGTGGTCTGAAATGGGACAGGCTATTCATTTTTTTTTATATTAACATATTACTTGAGAACTTACGCTCTAGCAGCGAAAACGCTGTATTCTGTTTCGCGGCTAACTTCTATGTTAGATGTACTAGGGACTTAATCTTTCTTTTTAATTAAAGGTAAAGAGCCCACGTTTCAATAAAAATCAGTCCGAAAAGGGCCAGGTTAATAGTTCTCATTTTATTTTAGTATATCGTAAAAAATATGCTAGCAGCGAAAACGGTGTGAACGTCTATTTTGCGATTAACTTCTATGTTAGATGCACTGGGAACTTTTTTTTAGTTAAAGCTAAAGAACCCACCTTTTGATTAAATGTGGTCTGAAATGGGCCAAGCTATTAAAAAAAAATTATTGACATATTACTTGAGAAATTACGCTCTAGCAGCGAAAACGCTGTCGTCTGATTCGCGGCTAACTTCGATGTTAGATGTACTAAGGACTTAATTCTCTTTTAGAATTAAAGGTAGAGAGCCCATCTTTCGATTAAAATTGGTCCGAAAAGGGCCAGGTTAATAGAGCCTATTTTATTTTAGTTTAACATAAAAAATTCGGTAGCAACGGAAACGCTGTTAACGACTATTTCGCGGTCAACTTCTATGTTAGATGTACTAGGGACTTAATTAGTTTTTTTTATTTAACGTAAATAACCCACGTTTCAAATCAATCCGAAAGGGGCCTGGTTAATAGTTCTCATTTTATTTTAGTGTATCTTTAAAAATGTGCTAGCAGCGAAAACGGTGTGAACGTCTATTTCGCGATTAACTTCTATGTTAGATGCACTGAGGACTTATTTTTATTTTTAAATTAAAGCTAAAGAACCCACCCTTCGATTAAAAGTGGTCTGAAATGGGCCAGGCTATTCATTTTTTTTTTATTAACATATTACTTGAGAAATTACGCTCTAACAGCGAAAACGCTGACGTCTCTTTCGCGGCTAACTTCTATGTTAGATGCACTGGGGACTTAATTTTTTTTTTAATTAAAGCTAAAGAACCAACCCTGGGATTAAAAGTGGTCAGAAATGGGCCAGGCTAATCAAATTTTTTTTATTAACATATTACTTGAGAAATTACGCTCTAGCAGCGACGACGCTGTCCACTATTTCCTGATTAACTTCTATGTTAGATGTATTAGGGATTTATTTATTTTTTTTAATTAAAGGTAAAGAGGCCATCTTTCGAATAAAATCGGTGCGAAAAAGGCCAGGTTAGTATTTTTCTTGTAATACGAGTTTTACCTGAAAAATGCGCGTTGGCCGTCAAAATTATTTTGAAAATTTGAGGCTAAGAAGGCTCTTAGCCTCAAATTTATTATTTATATTATCATTATCTACGGACATATGTATTCAAAAATGCAAAAAAAAAAATTTTCTTTCGCTGCTAGTATCAGTCTCGTGAAAACTTCATGATGCTTGTACATATGTTTTATCAAATGCAACTATTTAATAATTAATTGCACTGATATACAATAATGTAAATGTAAGAAGTATTATTATTATTAACATGCAAAATCAAGTCAGATAAGCCAGTTAGTAGCATGTCAAAAAAAATTTGATGCTAACATTTTATTTGGTTAAGAGTGGTCGACACTTAGTATTTTTTAATTTTCACAAATCAACTTTTTGTAAGGCTTTGCTGAATATAGAAGAAATACAATTGCAAAGTTTGGTAGAATAGTAGATAAAAGAGTTTTGAAAAGCAGTTGTAGTTAGAGTGTGTTTGAATATGACACGAATGACTAGAGCGAATACCCGCATTATGCACTAAAGATCTAGTACCAAGCCTACACGAGATACATAACATGTAATGTTTTTCAAACTACGACCAATGAAAATTCATTTATATTATACTGAATAGTAGAGGGCTTAAAGTAGATCCATGTGGGACTTCTGACGCAGCACATATATGACGATAACGATTACCACAACATTGTACACACTGCTTTCTACTTGTAAGGTAAACTCTCAAATTTTATGACAAGAGAAAGAACATTAATTAATTATAAATAAAGTTGATTAGTGTATGCGTATCCGATTGTAGTAAATCCTCATTATCATTACTCTTCGCAGATACAAAACGAAGAGTAAGTATATTATTGCATTCGATCGGCACATTTCTAAAGCTCGCAATATCGTCCGAAGAGAAAAAAATTTAATATCACAGTGTTGGTGATCGAATTAGAAATGTCCGCCCGTTCGTCTGTCTGTTCGTCCGTCACGTTTCTTGTAAGCACGAGAACTTAAGAACGAAGAGTCTGATTGTATTGAATTTGGACAGTAAGTTAGTGTTATATAGAGGAAGAACCCTATTATTTTTTAACAAAATTGATCAATAAATGAAAAAGTTAGCTTGTTTTTATTTGTGTAACGTTACAAGCATAAAGTCGTTCTAATTATAATTATCATAAGTAATTAAAAGCAGTGATTAAATTGAGCGCCACTGAGCACAGCAGCAACACTAAAACTGACAGGTTTATTACTGGGTATTTATATATCAGCAAGCGTTGTAAATCGTTTTTAAATTACAAACAATATTTGCTTTAATGTTAAGTGAGTAAGTGAAGGTATATGGATTATTCGGATACACTGTTTATTTGCTCCATATAATTAATGAAAAACAAATATGGTTTTCGTTGTAAACAGCCAAATAAATTATTTAATTAATGAATTTTATATTACTATTGTACGTATTTGTATTAACCATTAAGACATAAAATTATTATTTCCATAAAAAAAAGACCAACAAAGGAATGCTTCATGCATAACACCAACGATGGTCTTGGGCGTTAACCAACAATTTTTAGAAACACTTTTTAATTATTTTAAGTGTTGTTTTACTCCTTTATATTAATTGATAGGCATGGTGTAAATGATTTATTTATAATAAATAATGTTAGTTTAATGAACAACTCCATAACTGATTCAATAAAAGTAAATAAATATCATTTAACCTACGGCTATGCTACCGACAATATTAAGAATGAACCAAATGCAGATAAGGGGCTTGTAATGATGTGCCAGATATTTGGTTAACTATATTCGTATACGAATAACGTTTGGAATATTCAAGCACGATCTCGGCCCTTATTCTATCACATCAGGCTTTACACAACGTCTTAGTCAGAATTTTTAAATTAACAGTAGAAATACTATACAACACTTATGATTGTTTGGCTACATCATTCATACAGGGTGATATTAATACGATAAATTTTTATCTCAAATATGGAACATATGGAAGAATACTCACTATCATACAGGGTGATCGCTAGAGGCTTGTAAACTAGCATATTTTATATAAAATATGTTTGATTATAATCACCGTTATGTTAATCAAGCACACAAGAGCATGAAAACATACAAGATATCGAAATTAGCAGAAGTATCGCGGTCTCTTCTTAAATTTAATTGTGCTTTTATTTAAGCACAACTTGCTTGCATTGAACTAGCTCCAGACTCCATTTATAACGTTATTTTCCGCATTAACAACGTTACTGACAGTACATTTTAACTCTCTCACAAAAGTAGTATCATCCGCAAAAGGGGGCCGTAAAAAATAGTAGCGGCCTCAGTGCACTACCTTGCGGAACATCGAGTAATACTGACAACATATTGCTAATTAGATCCTTAGAAAACATACCTTGGACATCCATAAGTTGAAGTCCTACACTTCTAATACCATATAATCCTAATTTATTAAGTAGATTCCCTTTGGAAACAGAATCAAACTTTTTGGTTGATAGTTTTTGGCGGGTTTCAGTATTTAAATGTTTATTGCGTATATGATCAGTTCCTAAACGGAAGGGCCGGTATTTCAGGGCACTCTGTATAATATAAAATGTATATTGTGAATATAATTAATACTGGATAAATTAATTGTTTTTTTGCCTTATCTATATCATTAAATTGTTCACAAACGGTGCATGTGACTTGTTTATGATTATGAATGTGGGTTGCATCAGTAAATCTTTATTGAAAATCGAAAAATAAGTTATAAAAAAAGTATCACGGCAAAACAAAAAGTAGGACAGTTTTTTCAACAGCGATTAAATGATACGGTTTACTGATTCTTCCGGGTGGATGAACTAGGCCGTCCAAACAAAAACAACGACGTAATATTGTAGACTAGAAGATCACATTTCCGCCTATAATAGAACGTTTTATACAGATTCAGAAAGTGTTCGTTTTGGCATGGTAATATTTGGCAATAAGAGCAAGCGAGAGCGAAGCAACTAGGTTATTCTTTTCTATCGTATAGGGCAAAACGAGAACTGACGTGTGTGAGACGGAAACAAATTTAAACTCTAGGGATGTCCACACACATGTGGTGGAGATAGCAGGTGGCGGGCGCTTTGTACGATGTGTTATACATACGATAGAAAAGAATAGCCTAGTTGCTTCGCTCTCGCTTCCACTTATTGCCAATTATTGCCATACCAAAACGAATACTTTCTGAATCTGTAGATGTTCGCTTTTATTAGAATCTTATAGGACCAAGACAAATTGTAAAATGTATGTTCTATAAGAAACATCTAATGGATTCTGTAACGTTTAACAACTTTATTAGTAAACGTTTCTAGTTAGGTATTTAGAAAAATTGAGGGGAGGGGGGGGGGAGGTGCAGATCTTCTGATCATAAATCATTTTCACCCACAACTAATTAAATTCGGTTTTACCGCGTTATAAAATTTATTAATTTCAATTTTAATGCACAATTATTAATAATTGCCAAAGTTGGAATTATTTAAACACTATGAATTAATAAAAAATCTTGACGTTTTATGACACTCTAATCTAATCCTTCAACAAAAAAGATTTTTTTTTACGATTACTATACTTCCATTGAAACCTATTCTTTATAGGATTTTGCAAACAGCAGAAAAAAATAACTATCTATAAGAACTAAAAAACACCATGTGTAAAAATATTAATGAAATCTTCGCATTCTTTCGATAACCTGAATTCTGGTTATGCTAGCAAATTAAAATCCTAAAATGAATTTGTCTAATTTCTTATTTTAAAATTCTCATTCTAACACTAGCATTCGCACAGTCCCCTAGGGCCATGCAGATTAAACTAGTATCTACATAACCCCCCACGTTTCCAAGAAACAGAACGATAGATTTCACGAAAATGTAATCCATTAGAATGAATTTTTTGAAGACAAAGTAAGTGAAAATTCATTTTAGGCCTTTGCTCTCAGTTTTAACTGAATCTTCATGACCGACACTGGCAAAGCTGGTGGGTAATGGATGTTGTCTGCGTTTTTTCAAATGTGTAGCCCCCTTCTAGAGAGCCTATGAGAGGCTTTGGATTTGAAGGTTATCTACTATGTGTGGTGTTTATGTTATGTTTAAATAAAACAGTTGACACGTTATAGGCTTAAGGGACAGTGTTATTGGTTCACACTGAGCTAATAAGATTTAAATTTTGACCGTTGCTGGTGTTATTCTACGGCGATTAAAAAAAAATTGTTATTTACTGGTGGTTGGTCAATTATTGGTCGGTTCACCCTATGAAGTCTGAACATTTACAAGTCTCCCACTTATTAACTTATACTGTTGTGTCAGGCAAATCCGTCTGAGTCCGCCCCTCATAATAAGTGTGAAATTGCACCGTGAGATACAGATTCTGCAAATTACTCACATTAACAAATACTGCCTCGACTTTACCTGAAAACCCCCCGAACAGCGTCCGATTGGCGTTCCACAAACCAAACACCATCCGATTCATATTAAATTGCCCCATTATTGACCGCCTAGCTTGGACAAATACATCCGGTAACAATCTTCGCGCAAAAAACTGTTCAACCCTTCCACCGGCATACGCAAACAACCTTAGAAGAAGCGTCTAGAGAGACCGAAATGCGAAAGCTTAGACACGCCCAACACGTGATATCACTAGTTTGGACTATTTCTTCTTTGCTCTAGCGTTTACTTCCAGCGAGATGGTTAGCACATAGGTTACGCTTTTGCTTATGGCGTGAGGGGTCCCGGGTTCAAATTCGTATGCCCGCACAATTTTTTAAAAAATTCTGTAACGATTAATATATTTTTTTACAAATTCTTTTCTGATTTCTTTAGGTTTTCCTTCTTTTTATATAATAATTTCATTCTTTCGTGTGATTTCTTTGGGTTAGGTTAGTAGGTTTTTATTTTGATATCTAATTGTTAATAATTATTAGCGCCGCAGGCAGTATTAGCGTCGCAGACAAAAAAATGGGGGGTGTCCCCCCGCCTTTTTTCCACAAAATAACAGGAAATATTTCAATTTCTCCACTTGCACGAATTTATTATACATTTAGAAGGTAATGCGCATGCTCGAAGCTTTCGCATTTCGGTCTCTCTAGACTCTTGTCCTTTTAGAGTATCTGTAACCTCCAGAGGCTCGTGAACACGTACAATTTGGCTGGCCTAGGCAAACCGTACAACAAAGCCGCATGCAATCAGTCACACTCATCGCATGCTTGAAGAGTAAACATTCGAGTGACGAGGCGGTTGGGGGTGAACTGGGTGAACGAGCAGTGGCACGGGAATTAATAATTAAATCTACGCTGAAGTCAAACGATTAGTTTTGGAATACCCAAGTTTACTCGAGTTACTTGCACGGGCGCGTAATGGAAAAAACCTATGTTTTAGTGGACTTTCGGGACGGAACTCATCGATGAATTTAAAGCAAGGAGTCATCGGAAAGTTGATGATAGTCGGAGTTCACACGATCGAGAAACGTTCATTGATAAACCTTTGCTGTAAGCTTAGATAGTAATTTTTTTAGTTATTGAAATGCGATATTAAAAGGAAATGCGAATTTTCCTAATTTCAAAGTTTTCAAAATTTTGTGATTTTGAAGTGAAACTTCCAGCAACAGAATTAGAATTTTTATGTATTACCAAAAATTTTAAAAATTCTAGTTCGTCAGGTAAAGATAATATTAGCACAAATTTATTTAAAAAATGTATCATGCCAATTCTGAAACCGCTGACAGAACTCTTAAATTGTTCTCTAAGTGAAGGAATTTTTCCGGATAAGTTCAAAGTTGCCGAAATAGTACCACTCTATAAATCAGGTTGTAAGTTAAAAGTGGAAAATTATAGACCAATATCTCTCTTGAGTCCATTTTCTAAAATCTTTTGAAAAATATGTTGCAAAAAAAAATTTAAATTTCTTTAATAAGCACAAATTACTGAACAACAATCAGTTCGGTTTCCGCAAAAATCTCTCTACCACAAGTGCCATTATAAAATGTTTAAACAATTTGTATGAAAACCTAGATAGTAACAAAAAAAGCATAGGTATCTTTCTGGATCTAAGTAAGGCTTTCGATCCAGTTTGCCATTCTAGACTTATTGAAAAAAATGGAGAGGTATGGTATAAGAAGTCAACCGCTTAACTGGTGCAAAAGTTACTTAACTGATAGGACTCATTATGTAAAAGTTAATAATGTTAAATCTGATAGTGTATCAACCTCAATTGGAGTACCCCAAGGATCAGTTTTGGGACCCTTATTATACATAATTTTCGTAAATGACTTTCTAGCTGATACGATATTATTTGCCGGTTTCCTTATATCTGATCAGAGAGAAACATACTGTGAGCAAAGCTAATGAAACACTTTTACAAGCCCACCAATGGTTTACTGAAAACAAACTTGTTTTGAATAATAATAAATCCTTATATTTAAGATTTAGCAGCACGCTTAAGATAACATATGACGAGAGTCTTTTAATAAAAACAAAAGATGGCACGATTAAACGAGAACAAACTGCTAAGTTTCTTGGTTTACTTATTTCTGACAACTGTTCGTGGTCTTCACACATAGAAAGCATATGTAAAAGAATTGCTTCAGTATGTTACTGTATTAATCAGTTACGAGATATGGTTGACCGGTCAATGTTGTTGATAGTAGCAGGATCTTTAAATTACAAAAAGGGCAGTTAGATTTATTGTTGGATTAAGGAGGAGAGATAGCTGCAGGGATTTGTTTAGAAAATTGGGAATATTTTCTTGTTCAATTTATTAATATATGCGAAAACTGAGTTAAGTACAAATACAATCAGTACTTACCATACGTATGACACAAGAAACAGCTCAACACTCGAGATACCACTGCAAAATTTAGACAAAGCCTAAAATACTTGGGCATAAAGGCTTACAACAATTCACCTCCTAGATATAAAAATCTTGGTCTTAGGCGATTTAAAGCAGAAATTAAGATACTTTTAACAAATAAGTGTTATTATTCTCTAAATGAATATTATAGTGATGATAGTCTGTGATCTTGTTATTTCTAATTAATTAATGTTTTATCTTTTGTGTAACGTGTTCTTTTTAATTGTTTTGTATGTTTTATTCTTAATTGTACCCCCCCATATTCTTATTTATAAGTAACATGTATGTACTATCTATTTTATTTCTATTGCATTCTGCTATATGACTTATCCTATATCATGTAATGTGATCAAGTGGATGAATAAAATTATTATTATTATTATTAATATAGCGAGGATAAACCCGTTTGACAGCGTTACAAAATCTGAAATGCCTGGAGTAGCGGAAATTGTAAGTTTAATAATGGGGTACCGGTACCCTGCTTTGTTAGTTTGTATTATGCTAGCGTGGTGCGTATACGAAGAGTGATATTTGTGTGTGTGCGTCAGGGTTGTGCAAAAATTCACCTTCTTTAGAAAAAGATGATTGTGGTTTATTCTGGGTTTTTGTAAAATTCAAATTTTTCGTCTAATTTCTCACTTTTCATTCGGCGTTGCTTTGACAGTACAGCATGTGACAACATCTGGACTCTGTTGGAAATATTCTTAGTTATTCAGTTGCAGTTGCACTCTTAGGGCTGATTGATATGATGTGATGTAAAACTTGAAGAGCGATTTTGATTTATTACAATCTAATCTAATTGTATTAGTGGTGTATAAAAAGCCATAGGTAAGTAAAAACTTAGATAAATACAGGGTGTCCCTTAATGACGTACTAATATTTCGGTGTGATTCCTTAGGTTATTTTATGAAGAAAAGTTCATATGAACATATGCCCGCAACGGCTTAAATTTTTTTTTTCTAATCGTTATTTTTTAATATCTCAAAGTATTTTAGATATTATTTTATTGGTATGTGTTAATAGGTTATAGAACCACATATTTTAATTAGAAAAATTATTTTATCGCCCCACAAGTGGCGTCCATGCGAGTAGGTCCTCTGATATTTTTTACCAAAAAAGTGATACGCCACTGACATTTTTCCATGTCGATATTTTTCCTGATTAGCCTGATCAATTCTATAAGAAAACGGTCTCTTGCGTTTTTCTCGTCAGACGCACAGTTCTCGATTGAAACGATTAAATTCATATTGAAACTAATTACACAGGCATATACACAAAAAAAAAATATTACACGATTACATGGACCAGACCAATCATCTCCAGTGTATTTAGGCTTGCTGAATCCGAATCCGGTGTCAGTTTTGCCTCATCACGTCACAATTTTCTTCTATTCTCAGAAAATATTAAAATATGCGTAATATATCAATGCTTTACATGGCTAGTTTTTGGAACTGCTGACATTATTTGAAGATTTGCTATGAATTAAAACGTGTAGTAAAGGAAACACATATAGTCACACGAAGAAGCAAAAAGAGCGGCGGTTTCCTCTGTCGGTTGCTTTGTCGGCCGTAACCGCTTTATCGGTTTCTATTATCTCCTCACTATATCTCTTGCGTCTACTATACGGTTTGCATGCTGGGATGACATATTCTCCATAAGACTACATGTAAAAGTTTTTTTAAATTTTTAACCTTATGAGTTTCCTAATGACTTTAGATTTTTTCTCGGATTTTTTACAGAAAATTGTGTCATAAAAATCTATTCAAAAAATTTTATTAGATTTTTTTTTTCATTATTTTCGTCTAACGCCTCCACCTCCTTAATATAAACTTTTCTTCATAAAATAACCTAAGGAATCAAATCCCGAAATACTAGCACGTCATTAAGGAACACCCTGTATTTACTGGCATTCATTATCTACGTATTATTATTACAGGCTAATAAAATAAAATTTTAAATTTGTTTATAGGTATAGTTAAGATTTATAGACATTTAAATAAAACATAAATATCTTTTCAAAAGATATTTATCTTTTGTCTTTCACATTACAGTTTAAGGTGGTTATTCCCTAGAAAGAGACATCTGATAGGGAAATATTTATTATTTTTGGCCATAGGCTCTTTTTTTCTTAGCACGTATATTTTAAAAAACTATAAAGTACCTAAGTAGAATCATAACAAGACTATTACTATGAATTTTCACTCAATAATTTCAGTGGTTTCCAAAACGGCTAGATTTAAATCTAAAAAACCGCTGCCTAAGGAATCACTACTTCCACATCCAGATTATTCGTCCAAGTCACTTTAAAGGAAACATCTTGACTATATTTGCACTCTAGTATGTGGAAATTATTGGTCATAGAATTTTAATAATATTTGGAGTAGATGTCATAGAAAAGATTGAGGAGTCGGTTTCTACCATATACGTTAAAAATGAAGTTTCTAGTTTACCGTACTTATTTTCCACTATTTACAACCTACCAATGGAGCCATCTCAATCAGATGTCACTACAATACATATGTGTACTAACTTTCAAGTGAATATCTCAATTTGATGTTATCAATCCCATTAATAATGAAGCGGAGGTGGTAGAGTTTGAAAATTATTAGAAAGAAATCTGAGGCCTTGGTTTCTAGTATATACACCGAATCCCAAATTTCTGTGGTCTTACCAGCTTGCTTTACTTATTTTCCCCTATTTGCCCCTATTTAACCCCCAACCCTTCAACGGCATCATCTCAAATTATGATCTAGTTTCAGACGTCGTTATAATACATACGTGTACCAAATTTCAAATGAATATCTCAATTTTATTTTATCAACCCTTTTCATATTGGAGTAAGGGTGGTTGGATTGAAAAATATTATAAGAAAATCTGACGCTGTGGCTTCTAGTACATACACCGAATTTCAAGTTTCTGTAGTCTTACCAACGTTTTACTTATATTCCTCTATTTACCCCAAATTAACCCCCAACCCTTCAACGGAATCATCTCAAAATATAAACTAATTCCAGACGTCGTTATAATACATACGTGTACGAAATTTCAAATGAATATCTCAACTTAATTTTGTCAACCCCATTAATGGGGTAGGGGTGGTGGGGGGGTTGAAAAATATTATAAAAAAATCTGAGGCCTTAACTTCTTGTACATACACCGAATTTCAAGTTTCTGTACTCATACCAGCTGGCTTTACTTATTTCCCCCTATTGACCCCTAAATAACCCCCAACCCTTCAACGGAATCATCTCAAAGTATAATCTAGTTCCAGATGTCGTTATAATTCATACGTGTACCAAATTTCAAATGAATATCGATTTTATTTTATTAACCCTTTTAATAATGAAGTAGGGGTGGTGGGGGTTGAAAAATATTATAAATAATCTGAGACCTTGGCTTCTAGTACATACACCGAATTTCAAGTTTCTGTAGTCTTACCAGCTTGCTTTACTTATTTTCCCCTATTTACCCCTATTTAACCCCCAACCCTTCAACGGAATTATCTCAAAATATAATCTAGTTCCAGATGTCGTTATAATACATACGTGTAGAAAATTTCAAATGAATATCTCAATTTTATTTTATCAACCCTTTTCAAATTGGAGTAGGGGTGGTGGGGGTTGAAAAATATTATTAAAAAATCTGACGCTTTGGCTTCTAGTACATACACCGAATTTCAAGTTTCTGTACTCTTACCAACTTGTTTTACTTATATTCCTCTATTTACCCCAAATTAACCCCCAACCCTTAACGGAATCATCCCAAAATATAATCTAATTCTAGACATCGTTATAATACATACGTGTACGAAATTTCAGATGAATATCTCAACTTTATTTTATCAACCCCTTTAATTTGGTAGGGGTGGTGGGGGGTTGAAAAATATTATAAGAAAATCTGAGGCCTTAACTTCTAGTACATACACCGAATTTCAAGTTTCTGTACTCTTACAAGCTTGCTTTACTTATTTCCCCCTATTTAACCCCCAACCCTTCACCGGATTTCCTCAAAAAACAATCCAGTTCCAGATCTCGTTATAATATATACGTGTACAAAATTTCAGGTCAATCTTAAACCGTTCCGGAGAAAGCGTGCGGACAAAAAAAGTTACAGACAGACCGACAGAAAATTTTTTTTCGCTCAAATTTAAAATCTCGACGTTTCATGACATTCTAAACCTATTTCACGAATAAAAATTTTTGAAAATTTTTTTGCGATTACTATACTTCCAATCCACTACGTGGATGTGGAAGTAAATTATGTTAATCTTCCTATTTCGTAGTTTTAAATCCAGCTATTTTGCAAACGACTGAAATTATTGAGTAAAAAATCCTAGTAATAGTCTTGTTATGGTTCTACTTAGGTACTCTTATAGTTTTTTTTAAATATACGTACTAAGAAAAAATGTTATGGGCAAAAATAATAAATATTTCGCTATCGGTTGTCTCTTTCTAGGGAATGGCCACCTTATGGAAAATTTGTTATTTGGTTCATGTTTTTATATTCCTCAAGTTTATTATTTAAGTACTTCTTTTATTGTTTGCTAATATATTGACACGTTACATTTTTGGTATTGTTTTGTTGCAGTATTTGTGAGGCAAAAATATATTTGTTTATAATAACTGCTTTTTTCCTGCAAGAAACATGAAAATCAAACAAAAATACAGATAGGTTTTTCTAACATCAAAACCCCACAAAAACCACCAATTTTATCCAATGCTTTTTTCTAATGGTGAGTTTTTGTGTCAACCCTGGTGTACGTGAACATTGTACGAGAAGCGGTCGATTTTTTGTGTTTGAATAAAAATTGTATAATTTTAAATATCATTATTAGTGTTTGTGTTCACAGGCAAATGTTGCGTATCAAGTGTTTCATCATGGTCTAATTAAATAACAAGAAAAAAGTATCCGAAGATGGAAATGAAGCGTCTAATGAGACGTTTCATATTTTAACACCCAATGCACTTCTATTGAGGGGGTATCGTGAAAAGAAAAAGGCATGTAAACATCCACACATTCCTAATAACGGAAGTATTTACATATCTTCCAATAATACTATACAATGAATTATACAATTACTACATAGAATGTTACTAGCATATACAGTTGATGGTTTTATTCTCTTGGGTGAGAATTTAGACAAGATACCCATGATCTTGGGTAGTGACTTCAATGTTAACATTATTAGGCAAGTAGCATAAACGTTAATTAATTTTTTCAGAGAAAAATTAAGATTAGAAATATACAACACCTCTAACGAGGGAACGAGATCGGGAACTACAATTGATGCAGTATGTTCAAAATACCTCGACCAACTTCAGCTTGGAGTTTTGTGAAGAAATAAAACAGGAACAGAACAAAAGTTATTATTTCACTAAATATAAATATAAAATGTTTCATTCACAGAAGAGCTACAATATTTAAATACGAAATTTACTGTCTGCATAAATAATATGTAATTTGTATGTTGACATTTTAAAGGTTACAAAATGTATTATGGAGATTTATAACATCGAAATACTTAGCAACTTCTACTAAATCATTTAACTAGCAATATTGAACATCACATACATTTACTATTTTGACACATAACATGTATATGCGATTTCGATAGTTTATTCGTTTCAAGTATTTTACATTTAAACGTTAGATTCTGCTTTATGTTGATTATACATGTACTAATTAATATGACGAAGTAAACCCAGACAATCAATCATGTTAGTACTTAGAAGTAGGCCTATGATATTAAATCTATCAGATGAGCAATTATAACTTATTGTCTCGGGACAAATATTGTCTTTCATATTTTCAATATTTTAAAAATCTTTAAAACCATTCTATTATCAACTTTCGACCATCGTAATATGGCTATTCACTCAAGTCTGGACCCGGTACCTCAAAACTTTAATGCCATATGGGCCATTAAGAAAGTTGGAACCAAACATTACACCCAAATCTTTATGAGTTTACATTTACGTAGAGATAATGTTTTATTATTTATACTAGTGCACTCACAGGGGGTTTCACCTCTACGTTGAGTGGTAGTGAATGGATTTTGATGAAACCTTGTGAAATGTGTTTGTAATGACGTTAATAAAAAAGTCGAAAAAAAAATTAGAGTAGGAAATGATCGAAAGGGGTAGAAAACACCTCTGTTGTCACGGGTTCCGTAACTTGCAGAATTAGGTCGAAAATGGAAAAATATATTTATCTTTTTAGCCCAAAATAGGATGTTTTAACTCTTGTGAACTTTTTGGAAAAATGCATATTTCTCGAGACATGACCACTCGCAAATTCCTAAAAGTGGGGTAGGGGAAATGTAAAACTTGAGAAGAAAATCTGAAAAAAATCAGGTGAATGGATCATCGAAATACAAGACGTTTCCTTATTTGCAATTTTTTCGTAAAGTGCGTTTTTACCGAGTTTTTCCGAAAAAACATGAAAAGCTGCCCCTTTCTTTGAAATTTTAGCGATTTAAAAATGTGTTATTTAAAAATTTGAAAAAATCAGACATATGCATTGAGGCCTGCTAAACATTTTTTGCCTCTTGAAGTTTTCTTGGAGCTTGCTAATTTTCCGAGTTACAGGCAGTTTTTCACGATAAATAATGTACTATATTTTTTGCACAGTGTTGATAAGCCCAAATGTACAGATTTTCAGGGTAGTCGGTTTATCTTCGTCGAAGACAGACGTGTTGTGTGTGACGCTCTCGAAAAATCGCAAAGAGACCGGTTAAAACTCCATTAAACCCGATAAAATTTAAGTCATCGGTAGATTTAAAAAATCTGCGTAAAATGAAGTATAATAATAGAAAAACAAAGCACGCAACAAATTAAAAATTACTGTAAAATATTTTAAATGGTATCAAATAAAGCAGACAAGTGCAAGTGCGGTGTCTCTGCCCACACCCAAGACGGTCGTCTTGAAGACCCTTTTTAAGTGGTTTATGGCGATAGAGGAAGCTGGGCAATAAATAGTGTCGAATGAGACACATGTGTTTACAGAGCAATATAGACATACTGACTGTGTTGTGACTTATGTAATTGTGTAGAGGGGAAGTTTTTTAAGTGGACGAGGTCAACCCAAGAAGGAAAAAAAAATGAAACAGCAACCTCAGGACCAGACGCTACAGAGAGATAAGCTATAAATTACTTTATTTTATTTGATACTATTTTATTTCATTCTTTTTTATTACTTTAATAACTTTCCAACTTGATTTTTATCAACTCAATGTATTGATTCAAAACATAATATATTAAACAGTTTCTTATTAATCTCAAAAACGAACCTGTGTTGAATGGGGGGCAGGTTATTGAAATAGAAAAATACTCGGGATTGCAAAACGAAAATTGAAACTAATTACTACAAATGAAACCAGTGTACAGGGTGTACAAAGTATTCTCTCGGACCTCTTTCTCATAACCGCTGGAAGGCTCTTTTTTACCGCTAGACAGGGCACTTCCACCGTAAATGGATATTTACCTGTGGAACGGTTAATAAATAAAAGCTCTCTGCGGCGAGCGAATGTATGTATATCTTGACAGACAAACGAAAGGAACGCAAGCTGGCAGAAAGAGGTGTACACTGCTAGATTCAGAAACAGAAGAAACCGAAAACTCGAGGAAGAAAAAATAAGGAGTTGATGATAGATGGAAATTTAAAGGAAGCATGAAAACTAAAAAGAAGCATCTTGCAAACGCCTACACTTCCCATCCGATGATGACAGATGGAAACTTAATAGAAGCATGAAAACTTAAAAGAAGCATCTCACAAACACTGCGTGTTGGAACGAACCCCCAGAGTGGTTGCCGGAATTGGTAGCAATGTTCACCTTACGCTGGCAAAACAATCAAGCCCAAATGTACAGATTTTCAAGCGGTTTTAGAACTTTTGATTTCAAATATATGTCCAGAATTTTCAATTCGGAATTGAACGCGAAAAAATCTGGAAACACTTAAAACAGGATGATGTATTGCGAATCATCAATTCTGTAGAAATTACGCTAGAGGAAAAGTAACCACAAGACGATGCTAGAGAATTTCTCGAATTAACAGCGGTATTCCTCGGAGAAGCACCAAGACGCCGGGAATATCGTATAACGTTTCAGAAGAAGAAAACGCGCTCTGCGATATTTATTGTTAGCTTATACGTTGAAGCGTTGTTCTATGCCCCTTCGGCTGTTAAAGTACTCTATCAAGATTTCAGGATTCTCTCCAGGATTCGCCAATATCAAACTATCGATCGTGATATCTTTCGAGCTGCTTTACCACAGTTTAAAAACCATTTATGATATTTGAACCACGAAGCTGTTGCATTCGCTTTTTTATCCAAGTTTGCCATTGAAACAAAAAGAATATGGTTAAAGCTTTAAATCGCGAACCTAGTTAGACGAAGAAGTAAGTAATTAAAATTGTTCAAAGTTGCACTTTTTGTTACATGCATATTTAAATAGTTGACTACATCTTTTTACCTATGTTTGTATTTCTACTTCTTTTTTATATTACTAATTTTGTGCTATCTCTTACTTTCTGTACTTAATGTAATTTTTTATGAGTTTGTGGTTGGGATTAATATCAGTATTTGCTGACACCACGCCAGGTTAAACAAAATTTATTTATTATTATTTAACTCCGTTTCTCGGGTAATATGACGAATGTAGCGGGCCAACGCCAAGCTTCAATTCGCTTCAGATGTTCCTCTCAGGAAAGATCTTACAATGTTCGTAATTTGCATCAAGTGGTAAATATCTTCTAATAGATTCAGGGTTTTTTAATTTTTCTTTGGTATCTTAGGGACAAGTCCAGTAGAAGAAATGAATAAAGGGACTACAGTACTACACTAGCAATTTTCAGGTTACACAATGCTTCTATTTCGCGGGCTAAAGCCTAAAGCCTCATATTTGTCCATCTTTTCATCATATTTACGGCATAGATTGTGGTTGATAGGGATAGATATATCAATCAGGTAAGCCTTTCTTTTAGTTTTGTCTGTAAGTGTTATCAGGTCTGTTGTGCACGATGGTCCTGTCTGTTAAGTATTCCCTTGTCCCAATATATTTTATAATTGTTGTTTTCTTCGACTGGATTAGGTACGTGCCGATAATACTCAGTTATATCACTCCCAGGTATGCATTTTTTTTTTTAAGTTCTAGATGGATCACATTTGCGACTTGGTCGTGTCTGCCGAAGTATTTAGTTCTTGCAAGTTTCTCACGTTATGTGGTCAATGTTCCCTACTTGCACAAGACACGTTCTACAATTGTCTGAGGGGATCTGTTCTTGGAGAACATATTTCTGATAATTCCGGGTTTTTATCACTTGATCCTGAATAGCGATCATAGAACCCTCAGTTTCTGGGTTTAGACTACCTTGGATAAGCCACGAGACTGAGGTTTGAGCATCGACATTTTCATCTTGGAGTCCATTGTACAATCTTCCGTGTATCTCTTTTCTCCTCCAGTCCTCGAGTTTTTGTTGTACGCTATTGGGGCGAGTTATCTGCTCTCTGGCTCGAAGATTGAGCGGTGAATGGTTTGCGCCAGCGCTTCTTATTGTCCAATGTAATGGATCATTTGCTTTTGCGTGAAAGTATTTCTTCATTTCTTCTATTAGCTCTAGCTTATTATTATTATTATTTTTTTTTTTACATTTTACTTTCTTTCTAGGTTGTTGTATATTATGTAATTAATGCTTTGTATGCCTTTATTCCTGTTCTGTAATTGGGTATCTTACCTGTTGAACAGTGTATGCAATAAATAAATAAATAAATAAATTATTACTATCATTTGCGTTACCAAAAGAAAATTATATTGAAGTTTAAATATCTCAAAGTCTCGGAAACCAATGACTTCTCGAAGGGACTGATTTCAATTAGTTAAATTACTTGAGAACAAACATAAAAAATATACGGTCCAAACCGAGAACTTTTTTCTTTTGGAGAAATCAATTTAAAAAAAGCCTCCACACATATTATTGTTGTATATCTACGTCGATAACATGTTGTACGATTTAGATTCGAATCGAAATTCTGTAAATGTGAAGGAGGCCGATAAGCTAATCATCAGCGACCCCTCTCCACCTGCGCCGCTGTCCCCACGGGGGTTAAGTCCACGATATCCCGGCTAAGGGCGTGGCTGTTCCAGATCGATCCGCCGGCACACACCCTTAGCCAGAGGCACACGGTTTGGTCTATACGCGGAGCGTAAAAGAGAGGGCCCCCATTCATATTTTCGGGTATTTTAGCCCGTACCCGGAGCCACCCGAAACGCTGGAGCCGGCAGACCAGCAGAAAATTTATGTTTTAGCGAAATCTATATACCTACTGTGGATGTGGATATGTCAATAGGTCGGTTAAGAGCGTAACCTATTTGAACGAGCCCGTTATACAGTACACTTGTTTTAAACTTTTCAAACTTGCTGAAATTATTTGAATTATAATGAACGATATATTTTTTATATTTACAATTAGACAAATATTTTTGATTTTGTGTCCTTCCATTCCTCTCCGTTTTAATCAGAAAGTTGAGAAACTTTAACCCCTCGAATTTTTCTAGATTTAATTTTCTATTATGGGCTGAATGTTACATTTGTTCTCGAAGCTCTTTTTGCTGGCATATTTTTTCCAAGAAATTTCATACTAATAAAAAACATTAAGTATAGTCCAGTCGGTGAAGTAAAAAATACACCAGAAGCTCGCAAAAAATGTTATCTGAGATTTTCCTTCCGTAACTGTAGTGCGATGATTAAACATCACAAAACCATAAAAATCAGTTCTGGGGGTGCGCGCAACCCCTCCAAAGAACCACCCCTACGGTGAGAAAAGCCTTATTTTACTGATAACTCGTTAACCGTTGAAGATGCTAGGAAAAAAATCAAAATGGGTTTTAAATGGGATATAAAAATGAGGGCTATTATTTATTAGTATATAAAAATAACAATATAGTTATCTCTTGTTTTTTTGTGCATCTAATTATTCACAGGCCCATAAAAAATAACTGACTATAATATAAGTTATAAATGCATTATCTTTTAGTTCAAGGTAGTACTTCAATGCAGACAAAGTTAGGGATAAAAATATTCACATTTACAAATTTAGCAGCATGTTAAATTTAGCCAAGGAAAAAATTTAAAAAGGCTGCATATTAATTTTTTTTATTATATTTTTTTAACTATTAAATGATTAGAAACAATAGTTATACGATACATAAACTGAAAAAAAAAATTTTGAGCTAAATTTTCAAGTCTTTTTTTTATTTTTAGAAATCAATAAAAAAATGGCTAAAATTTGGCTAACTTCAACATGCTGGTTTCGTAAATGTGAATATTTTTATTTCTAACTTTTTCTGCATTGAAGTACTACCTTGAACTAAAAGATAATGCATTTATAACTTAAGTATATTAAAGTCAGTTATTTTTTATATTCCTGTGAATGGTTAAAAGTGCAAAACATCAAGAGGTAACTATATTATATTGTTATTTTTATATACTAATAGATATCAATAGCCATCAAAAATGGAAACACAAAAAAGTATTTTATATCCCCTTTAAAACCCATTTTGATTTTTCCTCTTAACATGTTTGGTTTTCGAGAAATTCCATTTTTTCTATAGGCCGCGCGCAAAAAATTTCAAATGAACATCGTGCGCATTAAAAATAGAAATTTTGCCATTTTTTCAATATCGATCTTCTCGAAAACCATGGCATATACAAGAAAATTACAAAAGGACTTTTTCTTAGGCAATTAGTCAAGCTTTCTTTTTTATGATGAGCATTTTTTTTATATCTTCAACGGTTAACGAGTTATCAACATTAATAGTACGAGTGCCCATCGACAAAAGTGACTTGTCGCACCGCAGTTTCCGCCGTTTGGTGGAGATATTGTAGACATCTGTAGCTACCATATCCCCCCAATGGCAGGACGTGGCCTCGCTCTCTTCGAGAGAAAGCCGAAAAACAAAGGGCAGCTGAAATGTTGCCAGAAAATTCTGAAAAAATTCAGACATATCTCTTGGGCAAAAATAAGCATCTTTTGTCTCTTGGTGTTTTTTCCAAAGTGCTTCCTTCTACCAGAGAAAAATACTAACAAAATGGAATGGAATTCCACTCCTTAAATTTTTCCTAGGAGAAGAAACTGTTTCAGCGGAAAAGCCCAGGAGTTAGAGTTCTTTATTTTTGCCTAAAGAATGTGCCTGAATTTTTCGAGAAAAAATTAGTGAAATTCTTGGCCGAAATTATGTTTTGCCTAAAAAATCTTGAAAAACGTCAGGCGTGTTCTTTTGACAAAAATCAGCAAGTTTTGGGTCTTGGAGTTTTCTCTAAAACGTTTCCTTCACCCTAAACTAATTAATAAAGTTAAGGCATGTAAAAAATTCGGTAACTACAAAGCGGGCAGGCAGCATCTTTACCTATTCAATGATACCGCTACGCGGACTCCTTTGATGGGAATTTTTTATGTGCCTCGGAAATATGAAGGCAACTATACGAATTCTTTTTTTTTTTTTCGGGAGAACTGGGAGAAGGAAGCACTTTGGAAGAAACACCAAGAGACAAAAGATGCTTATTTTCGCCCAAAAAATGTGTATGATTTTTTTTGTTAGCACCCGTATTTGCTAACTTCCGGTCTAAAATATAAAGCAACTAGTATGCGCCAAAAATGCGACAAATATCAACTGTGAAGTACAAGGTGAATGGTATTATTTTTTTGAATTTCAAATCAAGACGTGCCTTAATAGAAGTTTACTTTGCACCCAGTATTCTTAAGGTGGCCATTCCCTAGAAAAAGACATCCGATGGGGAAATATTTATTATTTCTGCCCATAACTTATTTTTCTTAGTACTTAGCACTTTTTTCTTACGTTAGTAAACTATAAGAGTACCTAAGTAGAACCATAAAAAGACTATTACCATGAATTTTCACTCAATAATTTCAGTTGATTGCAAAATAGCCAGATTTAAAACTACGAAATGGGAAGATTAAACACGAGATTAAACATAACTTTTAAATTTAAATCTAGCTATTTTGCAAACCACTGAAATTATTGAGTGAAAATTCATAGTAATAGTCTTGTTATGTATGGTTCTACTTAGGTACTCTTATAGTTTTTTTTAAATATACGTACTAAGAAAAAAAGTTATGACCAAAAATCATAAATATTTTCCTATCGAATGTCTCTTTCTAGGGAATGGCCACCTTAATCAAACTAAAAGCAGAATTGTTAGTAAGCCTTTGAAGTGCTTCCATCAAATTTGAAGTGGCATAACAAACTATCTGAGAGATAAAACAATAAATAGCAGACAGAAATATGATTCACCTCGTAAAGTAACCTGGTTTATGTTTCAACTCAAATACATATGTATCAATTAATTAAACCAGTTTGTAACTATAAGTGGAATTACGTATCGGTACGCCTACTAAGTATACAAATAGAAATGATTAATATCAGTTATTCCCATTTTTTAGTTAAAAAAATAATTACTGAATCCTTAGGTATTTACAAAACTCATTTAAATTGACTTATTTTGTAGGTGATTTCAGGTATCAGGTATGGTATATTTATATTATTATTTCTAAAGAATCATGACTAAGTTAAAATTGGAACAACATCAAAGAAACAAAATATATGTTCAGAAATACTATAATATATCACAAATTTACCATTTCAGAAATAAATGAGGGTAGTAACAACGTAAAACAAGAATTTTTAAATAAAAAAGTGACTGAGTGACCAGATCACACCATACAAAAAATTACTATAAATGATAATAATGACAATATCAAAGATATATTAATGTACATAAAAAAATATATATAAAAAATTCTCAAACAAAAAAAAATATATAAAATGATTGTTATTAATTAAACAAAACTAATTAAAACTAAATGTAAATAATAATAATAATCCTCTTCGTTCGTTCTATCAGACTTCAATTTATTTTTATTTCATTAGCATTTCGATAATAGTAGTTCCCCTTTTCTCAACTTTTGATTGAATCCCATCAGTTTCCTTTTTTTTAATTAAGTTCCTTGTCTTTGACCTCTTTGTAGTTATCAAGTAGTAATTTGGTCAACTTAGCTCCTTCCGGATCGCCTTTTTGAAGCATTCGCACAAAAAAGACTACCTAGTAATTTGGTCACCTTAGCTCCTTCCGGATCGCCTTTTTGAAGCATTCGCACAAAAAAGACTACCAGCAATCTATTCTTTTATTTTCAAAGCTCTACTAAATTTTGTATCAGTTTTTTATTTTCCTGACTTGTAAATTTTGTTCTGTCAATTTCTGTCATCTCTGCTGCTTTTCAGATTCTTTGTGTCTTCTATCGAAGTCCAGTTTCTCTTCCTGCAAGTAAAATTCATAACTTTTCCATGATTCCTTTACACCTCTTAATAAGCTTTTATGTAATCCGAATAAAATAAGATTTACTGCTGTATTTTTCAAACCATTGGCGACGTTCAGTTTGGCATTTAGTGCGTGCAATCCCATTGATGATTTATCATCAGATAATATAAGTTTAGATCTAGGAAATCATCTATCGACGTCCGCACTTCCGTGTAACCAGCTTTGACTACTCTTATCACTGTTGGATATTTTGGAGCACCACTACTTAATAGGATATTTTTTATTGAAAACAGTATTCCAAAAAATTTCCACCGTTTCTTTTTCATCAACTTTTATTACACAATTTTCTGCTTTCAAAAGTCGCCATTCATCAAGGAGCTCATTTAGGTTTAAATCTAATGGAATTTTTTCGGCCAAATATTTAATCGTATCCGACAAACAAACCTAAGATGATATTAGGATCATAAACTTTATTGGATTGAACAATGCGTGATAATAATTGAAATTAAAAGCATAACCGAGAAATTTATTAAAAAAAATGTTTTCAATGACAGACAAATTTTTATGCATGGAGATCTTAAACATCATTTGTTTTTTTTTAAAGAGGTATTATGAGATGCCAGTGATTGATCCTGATGCACTGATGCTGCGCCTTCAAAATTAAGTCTGACAAATTAATTAACAAAAATTGTCAACCAGACAAGTTGTAATAGATAGGAGAGGTCTTAAACTTCATTTTAAAACGAAAATCAAGGAGGTGTTACGAAGTGCACTTTTCTAGAAAAAATAATTTATAACAAAAGTACTGTCAGAAGTTAATTAACAAGAACTGTCAGGCAGACAAATTATTTCAAAAATGGTTAATTATTTACTACAAATTGCGAAAATTTCAAGCAGGTGTTTTGAAAAGCAGAATCATTTTTTTTTAAGCTAAATTCAAAAATTGATTGACGGCGTGTCGGAACCAAACCTCGGATGTTTTATATACCGCCGGACCGGCGCTGCATACGCAGGGTTGGACATTGGACATGCTTGTTGTCAGCAGCGAGAGCCACATGACTCATGGGGTAGGAATGTAGGATGGGAAGTGAGATGCTTCTTTTAAGTTCCATGCTTCTTTTCAGTTTCCATCTATCATTTTCTTATTCATTCTACTTCTAATTTTCTGTTTCTGAATCTAGCAGCTTTTATTTTTATCATTTTATTTTATTAACCGTTCCACAGGTAAACATCCGTTTACGGTGGAAGTGCTGGGGACGGCCCTATCTCGCAGTAAAAAATAAAATTAGAGCTTTTTATATCGGATTATGAGAAAGAGATCTGAGGGAATATTTGGTACACCCTGTACATGTTTTTAAGCATCAGTTTTAATTTTCGTTCTCCAATTCAGGGTATTTTTCTATTTTATTACCTACAGAGAGACCCATTTAAAAGCGGGGCACCTTTATAACTTTTTTCTTTTTCGTCCGACTTGGACCAAATTTTACCAAAAGATAGAACAAATTAGTATCTACTTATGACCAAAAAAACATTCGCGTCTTACAAATGCAAAGCCACCTGCGGTACCAAAATAAATGGAAAAAATAAAAAAATCATATTAGGCATTTTTTTATCGAAAAACTTTATTAATGAAAGTTGTTCAGGATTGTCCAAAAACCTAAAGTCCAAAATTTCAGCAATATTAAAAAAATATTGAATTTTGTTCCAAAATTTCGACAAAATTTAAAAAAAATACAAATCACTTGACAACTACCTGGCAGCTTACATTTAATTGCAAACAAAATTGTCATAGCACAATTTTCTAAAGAAAAAAAACAATTAAAATATTTTCGGACTCGGATATTGTTTTTTTCAATAGTCCTTAATATTGCTGAAATTTTGGACTCTAGGTTATTGGACAATTCTGAACAACTTTCATTAATAAAGTTTTTCGATAAAAAAAATGCCTAATATGATTTCTTTATTTTTTCCATTTATTTTGGTACCGCAGGTGGCTTTGCATTTGTAAGACGCGAATGTTTTTTTGGTCATAAGTAGATCCTAATTTGTTCTATCTTTTGGTAAAATTTGATTCAGTCGGACAAAAAAGAAAAAAGTTATAGAGGTGCCCCGCTTTTAAATGGGTCACTCTGTATATTTAATAAATTTTCAATTTTAGTTTTAATTTTTGTTCGCTGTTGTGAAATAAACTAAAAATTAATAAAGAAACAAGACAAGACTAGACTAGACTAATAAACTGAGTTGTTAATAAATTAAAGTAATATATCTCAGCACTGCCTTCCTTTACGAGTTTATGACATGATGCATGATTGCATGTGTTTATTTTCTTTTAACGGAGTTATCTTACGTTGTCAAATATTTGTACCCTTTGTTGAGTTGTTTATAAATATCAGCTATGTCAATTTTATGTTAATTTATATTAACCAATACAGAGACGTCCACGCTTCAATTCAACACATTCCTGCACATTTTCTCACCGTTTTTACCAAGTTTATTCGATATTTCGTGGGATCCGCTTAAAACGCGCCTGCCTTCGCCGACGACAGAACTAAAAACTCCCTTAAGCCAAATTCCAAAATTCACGAAAAATAACAATTAACAAATTTTTACTAGTCTGGAGGGCGTAACATGATTTATACATGTTTTGCAACCATTTTGATCTTTCAAATTTCGATGGGGTACCATTTTTGCCATGGGGGCTCGGTCTATTAATACCGGAAGAAACTTCCTTAAGAGGAGAACAAAAAAAGTAATGCGACAAAACGATACCGGTTTCTATTTCAGTATCTCCAGTATTTGTTATTTTAACACTCGGAATCTCCCTGTCTGCCGTTTCGCATTCCGATGATTCCTGGGGAATAATTGTGATTCCGTCTTGAGGACGCATTTCCTGAAGAGGCCACGAGGAGCATTAATAAATAACTCTAGACTTCGGGGTGTCTGAGAAATTCTTAAGCGTCTCCCAAACTTTTACATGCTTTACTTGCCTGGAAATTTTAAGATCGTGTTTCGGTGGTTGTGTTTTCGTCCATTCACGTGAAATGATATTTTCTTTTAAAAACATGTTCGAAATAAGATTCGTCAATTTTTAATTTAATAATTTTCCACATAAATAAAACAATGTAAATTTTGTTTCCTATTAATAACCATATTTATCTTTTACGAAAGATTTACAACCATTTCACTCATTACCATGGTAGCCCCCACTTCCTTAGACCAATATACAAATGTCATTAACACGTTCCTAAAAGAGCTGGATTGGCTTTTGACAGCATCGACAGAACACTGGCTACATTGCCAAAAGCGATATAACTCGTGTATAGTTGACTACAAATATTTGATGCACATAAAAAAGCCATAATAACCGACCATAAATCTTTGTCTCGTTAGCATGAGCAGCACAGAAGCGTACTTAAAATTTAGAAATATTGTTTTTTGTGAATAAATAGTTATTTAGTACAGTGATAAATTTAAACAATTCACTGTTTTGCTTGTGTCATGATAGGAATAATGTCATACATTTATGAAGCATTGACGAATTCGATATTCCATGATACACTGACAATAAAGTTCGACTCTGTCGTGGGTACGGTTTACATACCTGCTGTAAACCGTTACATCCTAAAATATTTTCGGTAAGAGGAAGTCGGGTAACAATATAAAAATAATTTGAAATTATAATTCAAACAGGTGTTTTTACGATAATTTCTTATTTTAATCACGCCAGGACATATTTTACATGAGAACAATGTTTTTCTATATATTAAGTAATACATTATATTTATTTTATGATTTAACATTTTCTACTAAAATAGAGCATGCTCTGCTCTCCCATCGATACGTAACCGGCAAGGCTTTGAGGTTTTTTATGTGCATTAAAATATGTAGTCAACTATAAATGCTTTCTTGAATTCTTCTTTTAACCGCTTCTCCAGTCACCAATGCAACTCCTTGAAAATCCACGAATTCTGTGTTAGGTAAAGAGAAACGAAGTCCTAGAGTTTATAGTGGAGTGCGTACTACTTTTTGGGGACAATTTTATAATTCATATGGTTTCGCAGTATGCTGATTTTGAACCTACCTCGCTAGATACGCCAGTTTGCAAGCTAAACGCGCTAACCCACTCAGCTACCGTCTCCGTTAAATAGGACAGTATATTATCAAAGATTAAAACGATTATTGCATCAATCAAATGTTATTATTAATAATAAAATAACCAAACAGCACGGACATGCAATCTTATCGCTGTAAAACGCACTACAGCCATTGAACATCGTGAGATATTTTTCGCAAACACCACTTATGCTTTTAGATTTTATCCATACTATTTTCTTGAGCTTGTTGCCCAATATCGTTGTTAGTGATCGAATTCTGAACAGGTTTCAAACTGTCCGAACGTCTGTCTGTCTGCCTATCCGCCCGTCCGTCGCGGTTTTTGTAAGCACGATGGTGTATCCTACCGACTGCGCCATGTCAGAGGTGATGTGAATGATACAAATACCACGTATAGACTGCTTTATTATCATTATCATGTATCAGTACATATAGTGGGGTTAATATTTGACACACGATATTCTTACAAAGAGTTCGATTATATTTAAATTTGGACAGTAAATTAGTGTAATATAATCTATTGTTTTTGATGTGCTAATATTTCAGGATGTGATTCCTTAGGTCATTTTATGAAGAAAAGTTCATATAAACATATGCCGCAGCGGCTTAAATTTTTTGCTACTGGGTGTTGAATTTTTTTTTAATCGTTGTTTTTGCAATCAAGAACTGTGCACTGTCGAGAAAAACGCAAGACACCGTTTTCAAGAAAAATTGACAATACTAATCATGAAAAATATCCACATGGAAAAATGTGTTTTTGGTAAAAAATATAAGAAGACATGTTTGCAGGGACGCCACTGGTGGGGCTATACAATAACTTTTCTAACTAAAATATTTGGCTTTATATCCTATTAACAAATACCAAAATTGAAAATAATATCTAAAGTACTTTTTAAGATATTTAAAAATAACGATTAAAATGAAATTCAACAATTTTTTAACTTTGTTTCCTGTATCATAAAGGTTACTACACATAAGCAAGCAAAGAAATATCTGACGAGAAATACACTTTCCCATACGAGACTAATTTTGTAGAGCAGCCTCTTCAAGTTAAATTAATGGAGTACCATACCACCACATTAACTAAGGAAATAAATGAGGTTTGACACTTACTCAATTAATTTAATTGTTATTAACACAGAACCCGCAAAGATAAATGCATTTAAGACCGCTAACGTAATTAGGAACTACAACTATTAAGAGGATGCGACACAAATCTCTCTAATGAATTACATGTGGTTTTGGTATAAGGGATTACATCAAAAGGCAAAATAAGACCATTAAAAATTAAAATAAAGTAATGTGGGTAATAGACAAGTTTAAAGTGTTCTTGTGCTCAACTGATATCTGAACTCGAGACCCGATATAGTAATCCCAATGTATTTCGATTGCTGAACACGAATCTCTGTTTAGCTCCATCACCCACCAATTTTTAGTAAATCGCAAAAATAACCTAAAATGCAAAATGTATATCTGTCTCTATTTGGATATGTAATAAGTAGCCGAAATAAACAGCACTTTTACTATATTTTTTATTGTAATGCTGTAGTTATTGCCAAAGCAGAAGATGGATTGTCAATGAGACATATTGCACTGCGTTACAACATTAACAAAAATTCTGTTTAACATTTTAAAAAAGTGGAGAATAAACGGTACGTGGGATACATCTCGAGGATGTATGATCTCAACTTCACACAATGGCGAAGTGATTGATTGTAACAAACGGTTGAAAAAACCTCTAATTCTTTAAAAGGCTTAGTAGAAATCCTGGATCAGGGCAACAAAGGATATCCAACTTAACAAGAAACTAAGTGGTAGTCCCTTCAAAGTAGAAGAAAAATCACCGATTTTGGGAAATTTTTCCTACAGCTAAGCCACCCGTTTAGAAAGTTGTCTTGGGGTTGTGTTAACATATTTTTCACCACGCGCATGAAAAAAAAAGGTTGTTTTTTAGATATAGATACTTACATATATGTTTCTTTGGCCGTTTTGGCGGTTTTTTGCGTCTTGCTGTAAAACTATTCATTTTTGAGAAAATATGACCTGATTTGATATTGTAGATCTAGCGATTCTCTACAATTTTTAGTTCTCTTCATTTTTTTGAAATTCCGCTTAGTTACGCCGCTAGAGCGCGCTGAAGTTTATGTAAATGTATAAATTTTTTTGGTGTTTGATTTTAAGCCAAAACTATGCATTTTATAAAAAAATATCAAGATATTAAAGTTGTAGATAAAAAAATTTTCGACAAATTTTGTTCTTTGTTTTTTTTCAAACTCGCGCGGTTTAGCCGCTAGAGCGCGAAAAACATTTTTATTTTATTTATAGATCTATTTTTGATATACAGGCAAAAATATGCATTTTTTTAGAGTACCTACTCGTCAATTATATAAAAATTTGGAGAGCAAAAAAAATTATTTTTTTTGAAACCCATCGTTCATTTCTTACACAGCTGCGTATAGAACGGTGCATCTAATAGTATGAACTACGCGCATTCAGCGGTAGTGGTCGTGATGGGCCTTTTTGTATATGTCATCCTTAATGTCATCTATTTTAGCTTAGCCGGTAAAAAATATTGAGTAGAGGGAGGTGGAGGGGCAAAATACTACAGCTGTTCACGATGCCTATATTTTTTTTATACGCTCAAGAGTATTGAAAAAATGTTTTTCGCCCTCTAGCGGCAACACCACGCGACTGAAAAAAAAACAGACTACAAAATTTGTCGAAATTTTTTTTATCTACAACTCTGATATCTTGATATTTTTTTATAAAATGAATAGTTTTGGCTTAAAATCAAACACCAAAAAAATTTATATATTTACATAAACTTCAGCGCGCTCTAGCGGCGCAACTAAGCGGAATTTCAAAAAAATGAAGAGAACAAAAATTGTAGACAATCGCTAAATCTACAATATCAAATCAGGTCATATTTTCTCAAAAATGCATAGTTTTGCAGCAAAACGCGAAATACCGCCAAAATGGGCAAAAAACATATTACAGACTGTCTATTTTACGAGGGCCACACCAAATATCTCGCTTAATATCTATTATAGAAGAATAAAGTTTTAGAAACAGTTATCCCATTTTTTGTGAGCTATATTTCAGTAAAAAGAAATTTGAAATCCATAGCCTACTTTATGAGATATATTACAAAAACCTGAAAAATAGGAAAACCACAAACTGTTATAGCTTCCTTATTTGAGGAGATACGAAAAAAGTTAAAGGAATGAAAGTTGACGGCAAAGACAATAAGAATAATAACGTGTAACAAAAAAATCGAAAAATGCAGTTGGCTTTGACATACGCTATTGTGCAAAAATGAAAAATACATATCTCAAAGTAGGCCATGACACCATTAATTCCGTTATTTTTTTCTCATTCCAACGATATAAAACATGTCACAGAAATTTTAACCGATAGTGTCAATATTTAATATTTTACGAATACCACAATTCATATAATTGAATCGTAACAATCAGCTGTGCCATAATAGTAAAAATTCACTTTATAATAATTATAATTCCGTAATTATTTATTACACTTTAATACAAACCAATAAATATCTCATAAATAAAAATACAAGTACAAAACGAACATCCAAAGAAAAAAACGAAAAACTATGTATAACAGTACTACCTACTACTATATTGAAAAGAAATTGTGTGTATTTATTTTTCTAACTACAAATGCTCAAATTGTGCACCACGCATTCTGACACATAAACGTGCTCTACGAGACACGTCACGCATTACATTTTGGAGCATTTCAGGAGTAATTGCCTCACATGCGTTTCGAATTCTGGTTTTGATGTCCTCAATATTTTCAGGGACAGTTTGAAATACCTTGTAACCCCAGACGAAAAAATCCAAGAGAGTAATATCTGGTGATCGAGCTGGCCATAGAATGGGTCCATAGGTGCCTATCCAGCTATCTGGCATAACTTGATTTAAATAATTTGTACATATTACAGCAGTGTGAGGTGGAGCCCCATCTTGTTGAAAATATGAATAATTTAATCTTTCTGCCACTGTTAATTCATAAAGAAAATCTTGAAATTCGTTTTGCAGGAAATTAAGGTATCTACGAGCGGTTAATTTGCCATCATAAAAATAAGGTCCAATTACTTTAGTCCCTAAAAGACCCAACCAAACATTCGTAGAAAATCTTTCTTGGAAAGCAGTCTCTCTGCACCAATGTGTATTTTCTCGCGTCCACTTATAATGCATATTTCTATTGAAAAATCCATTATTAGAAAAATTTGATTCGTCCGACCAAAGAATTTTGCTACATATCAGCGCGTCATTCCTTTTCTTATTTAATAACCATCTACAAAATCTTACTCTCCTTGGCTTATCTCCCTGATTTAAATGTAGAACTTTCCTCATTTTGTAGCATCGAAATCCGTTTTTTTTCAATATTTTTCTTGCACTGTCTTTTTTTATGCGACAGTTTCTCTGAATTTGTCTCAAAGAGGTTTCCTCATTTTGGTTAACATAATTCATTACTCTATTCACTTTTCTTACATTATCCGCAACATGCGCTCGCCTTACTACTTTTTTTGAAAATGAACCGTGCGTTTTTAGATTTTGAACTAACTTCCTAAACATAGTTCGATTTGGCTGCGGAGCATCTGGAAATCTATCTCCGTAAACCGTGACTGCCATCTCAGCGTCAAAATTGCACTGACAATAAATGCTAATCATATCGAATTTGTTATTATTGGTGTACACCATAATTACTGATATAAAATGTGTCTTAGAACTCGACAACGCAACATACAACATACAACAGTGACAATCTGTCAAATTTATTAATAACTGTATACATTGTTTTTCATTAATTATGGCACAGCTGATTGTTACGATTCAATTATATGAATTGTGGTATTCGTAAAATATTAAATATTGACACTATCGGTTAAAATTTCTGTGACATGTTTATATCGTTGGAATGAGAAAAAAATAACGGAATTAATGGCGTCATGGCCTACTTTGAGATATGTATTTTTCATTTTTGCACAATAGCGTATGTCAAAGCCAACCGCATTTTTCGATTTTTTTGTTACACGTTATTATTCTTATTGTCTTTGCCGTCAACTTTCATTCCTTTAACTTTTTTCGTATCTCCTCAAATAAGGAAGCTATAACCGTTTGTGGTTTTCCTATTTTTCAGGTTTTTGTAATATATCTCATAAAGTAGGCTATGGATTTCAAATTTCTTTTTACTGAAATATAGCTCACAAAAAATGGGATAACTGTTTCTAAAACTTTATTCTTCTATAATAGATATTAAGCGAGATATTTGGTGTGGCCCTCGTAAAATAGACAGTCTGTATGTATCTATATCTAAAAAACAACCCCTTTTTTAGAAGCGCTTGGTGAAAAATATGTTAACACAACCCCAAGACAACTTTATATGCGGGTGGCTTAGCTGTAGGAAAAATTTCCCTCAATTTTCCTAATTTGAAGGGACTATGGTGCAATAACAAAATATTTTGTTATATATTGCACCATTTCTATTTATAACTTCTGTCTGTTTGGCATTATCTATGCCTAACTTATACAATAATCATTAGTAATTATATTTTCCCATGCATTATTTACTATTTCCAGTAATTCTTGGGCATTCCGTGGTCTCACATTTCGTTTTTGGATACTTCTTACGAGTAGTTTCCATACGTCTTCCACTGGGTTAAGATCTGGACTATGATTAGGCCAGTTAAGAACATTAATGTTGTTTTCTTGAAACCAGTTAGTCACGGTATGAGCAGTATGAACTGAACAATTATCTTGTTGAAATATGAATTCATTATTAGGAAATAATTGTGACACAGAAGGGAGCCTAATATTGTCTAAAATTTTAATACGCATTTCAATATTAAATCGTTCCTCAATATGCCATAAAACACCAGGAACACGTGCCGATGTCCAAGCCCACATATTAACGGAAAATCTACCACTTTCGTCATTGTTAGATATATATATTTCTCACCAAATCGAGTATTCGGCGGTCGGTAAACACGAATACGACCGCTGTGTGTAGACTGGAAAGTTTTTTCATCTGTAAAGATTACATTGTTCCAAAAATTTACACCATGCACTAAAAATTCAAGCGCAAATCCCAGCCGAGCTTCTTTATGTTCAGTATTTCTGTGCTGCTGGATGACAGCGTATTTTTCTAGCTCCGATTCTCTTACTCACCGGCTACCAGTACTACTCGATCCAGGAAAATTCGTTCCTTCAGCATCCTGAATTACTGAGTGAAATGGATTTTTAGTACAGGCAATGAAGGCAAAATGTTGTAAAAACCTCACAAAAATTAATAAAAGAATCATCTCTGGGATTTAAGTAGTTAATAACCTGTAGAATGGAATGATGCATTCTTTGCATTTCCATGTTCCGGGAAAATTCAAAAAAAGTTTGAAAAACTTTTTGATTTACGGTTTTTTTGCTCTAACCTCTAAAATAATTAAAATACAGAAAAAAGTTTTCAACAAAATTTGTAGCTTGCCTCTTTCTCTACAAAATAGGTCCAATTTTTGTCTTACTTAAGCCGTTTAGGAGATAAATCCAGTTTTCCACTTACAGTTTTGAGCCGCTTCGAAATGCGCGGAAAATGAGAATTCTCTGGGAGTTTCGTACAACCGGACATATCGATCGATAATTATTACTATTCAGAGCAGCTAAATACAATGAAAGCAACGTGAAATGTAGAGAAAAGTCTCAGCTTTAATGTGGAACTAATCACAAAATTCATACACATTTTTATCATAGAGAAAAAAGTGTTAGAAAATGACTTAGTAAACTTTATACAGTTGATTTATCACGTTGAGTTGTATGCATCCTAGTCTATTTCTCCCGTAACAATGGGTGCTTTTTCACTGCATGGATTCGATTCCACGCTCTTTAATCTATATTTCGTGAAAATTTCATTGGAGAATATTAAGAAACAAATAAGTTGTAGATGTTTTACTGTATAATTGTGCATTTTCTGAACATGTATGAATAATGTAGACAAATTCAAAAAGTACTGCGCGCATTTAAAAATCTCTACTCATTCGAAAGCATGTTTTATTGTACTTATAACCCAAAAATTAAGACTGTGCTATTATTATTACTTAAGATATAGCGAATTGAACTCCAAAATTTGGAGGTGATTGATCGATGAGAAATATACCCCTCTACTTTGATCGCAAGGCATATTTTTCCAACAAAAGTAATTGCAATAAAATGTTAATTGGATTAATATATCATTATATAAGAATATATAAGCAAAATGAATTATCATTCTAACGCCTCCCGGCAAAGATATGAATAAATCTGTGGATCAACTGTACAAAGTTCACTAAGCCATCTTCTGACACGTTTTTCGTCCTTATTGGGGACTCATCAGAAAAGTGGCTTTAGGCTTTTCTGATGAGTCCCCAATAAGGACGAAAAACGTTTCAAAGGCTAAGCATTTCCAAGAAACTGAATGAGATTTTATGAAAATGTAATTCATTTGAATGAAAAAATTTTTAAAGATAAGGTACGTAAATAAATTAATTTCAGCCCTTTGTTCTCATTTTTAACTGAATTTACATATCGTAGGGATCATGTAGATACTAGTTTAGCCTGCTTAGCCGTAGGGGACTAGGTTGGATGCTAGTGTTAAAATGAGAATGGCAAATCAGAATTTTACTTGTTAGCATAACCAGAAGTCAGGTTATCGAAAGAATGCAAAGATTTCATTAATATTTTTATATATAGTTTTTCCTTTAGTTCTCATAGATAGCTTTTCTTTCCACTGTTTGCAAAATCCTATAAAGAAAATGTTTCATTCTAAACTTATTTCAGAAGAAAAAATTTTGAACATTTTTTTAACCAACATTTTTGAAAAATAAAAAAAAATTTTTTTTTGTTTAAATTTAAAATTTCAACGTTTCCATAGCATTCTAAACCTATTCAAACAAATTTAAAAAAAAAATGATAAAATCTATTTCACTACTTACTATAGAATAGACGAAAAAATTTTTTTGCCTAAATTTAAAATTTCCACGTTTCATGACATTCCAAACCAATTTCGGAAAAAAAATTGCATAATTTTTTCACCAATTTGGAAAAAAAAATTACCATTAGAATAGGCGGAAAAAATTGTTTTTGCTGAAATTTAAAATTTTCACGTTTCATGACATTCTAAACCCAATTCAGAAAAAAAAATTTGAAAATGTTTTTCACACATTTTTGAAAATTTTTTTACCACTAAAACAGACGGAATTTTTTTTTCTTTGCTCAAATTTAAAATTTACATGTTTCATGACATTCTGAACCTACTGCAGAAGAAAAAAGACTGAAAATTTTTAACCAACAGTTTTGAAAAATAAAAAAAAAATGAAATTTTTAACCACCACTATACTTCCACTTCACTGCGTGAATGTGGAACTGAAAATGTGTCTAATGGCAATAATATTTGACATATGCTATTATACTTTTATTGGAAAATATATAGGGTGGTCATCCCAAGAAATAATTCATTGTAGACCTGTTATTTAGTATTGAATTTTTGCTGTTGGATGAGCACTATTTTTTTGACCAAAAGTTATAAGGATTTCTTTGTAATAATTACAATAACTAAATTTCCATTATTATTCTCAATGTCATTTCGTATTTAATAATTTTTTAGAGTGACCGCGATGCACAAATAACGAGGGAAGTTCTGTGTATATACCTTTACCGATTTTTTTTAGGGGCTCTGAATAGTAAGAAGTATCGATCGATGAGCCCGGTCGTACTAAACTCCTGGAGAATTCTCATTTTTCGCGCATTTCGAAGCGGCTTAAAACTATCGGTGGAAAACTCGATTTATCTTCTAAACGGCTTAAGTAAGACAAACATTTGTTAATACGTCAGTAGAGAAATAGACGAGCTACAACTTTCGTTGGGAACTTCTTTCTCTATTTTCATTATTTTGGCCGCCGGTTGTTTTGCTTTAGTAAAACAACCGAACATCAAAAAGTTTTTCCATTTTTTTTTTATTTTCCCGGAAGTTGGAAGTGCAAAGAATGCATCATCTCATTTTCCAGGTTATTACCCACTTAAATCCCAGAGATGACCATTTTATTAATTTTTGTTACCCTAAATTGTTAATTTGCCTGTACTATTTCTACTAAGTAATTTATTTACCAATTGCAAATCTTGCTGTTGAGTTGATATTCTTCGTCGCCCTGATCCAGGATTTCTACTAATCG